>VXBQ01014396.1:42711-62884 GCA_013400175.1 Phainopepla nitens | reverse complement strand
CCCGCTTTTGGCTCCGGGACCTCGCTGTTCCTGCCCGGCCGGAGGAGTTCCAGCCACGGCGTGTGCTCGCCGTGGGGCGCCAGGTGCTCCGTCCGACTGGTCAATGGGGACTGCGGGAAGGCGGCACTGCAGCGGGAGTTTCCGTAGTGTAGTGGTTATCACGTTCGCCTAACACGCGAAAGGTCCCCGGTTCGAAACCGGGCGGAAACACCATGTTTTCACTTTTTTCCTCCCTTCCCGTGTCACTGCGGACGCGCTTCCTGGCTCCATCCTTAGGAGGCGGCAGCGGCCGCGAGGGGCACGTCCCCCGCCGGGAGTAGGGCGGGGTGAGCGGGCTCCTGGGCTGCGGCACGGCCGGAGGAAGCAGCAGGGGCAGGGCTGGGAGCTGTGCCGAAGCGCTGCTCCATTCCCAAGCACGAACCCCTCGGCAAACGCATTTTTCCCTGAAAGATCGCCCATAGGAAGAGAAACGAGCCTGAACGTAGCTGAAACGGTCTGAACATCATCAGAAAACTTGGGACAAAAACTACAACCACTTGCCGTGGGCATTACAGAAGCCCCTTTAGATGTTAATTTACATAAAAAGAGTAATAAGAGACCCAGGTCGGGGGAGAAGCATCTCCTGAGGGTTTCTTCGGCCTCTTCCTCGAAAACACACCCTGGAGCCACCTGGCCCCTACTTCCTTACGCTCCATTCCCAGCATTTCCTCTCCTCTGTGAGCCCTGTGTTCCCCTGGGCTGTGCAGCTTCAGCATCTCCCTCACAAACACAACCACACCGTGTTTGTGCGCAGCAGCATAAAAGTAAAAATGCCTTAAGCTCCGTCAGCCTTGTTATCCCACTAACCTTCTCTTCTCTCTTGCTCTGTCTGCATGCTGTCTTAGATCCATACTTAGACTGGAAGTTCTTCAACTCGGAGACTGAATCCTGGCGGACTTCAAAGCACAGCACACATTTTTGAGCATAAGCTGCTGGAAAGGTAATGTGCTTTGCTCTGAGCACAAAGGGTCTCCCACCAAAAGCAGCTGCTTAGCTTTGCAAAAGGAACACAGACAAGATACAATGGCTCTCACTGACACATTGTCAGGAAGGGAATAATTATTTAAAGCAAAAATGGCAATAGCCAGCCATGAAAAGCATCAGAATCAGATTTGTAATCAGCACTACAACAGATTTCTTGAACAGTGCTCTAGCAAGTTTACAGCTAGGAATCCATCCAGGCAGCTCCTTTGCCAATGTGTTGGTTTATTGTAGGCAGGATGCGAGAAGGCAGCCCTGTTTTTCACCCTTTACTGTGTTATAAGAAGTGTCCGAATGAATCATGAAATAGTAAGATCTGAATCACAGCACCATCTCTGCAGAGCCGATTCCAAACTCTATGCCTTTTCCAAATCAGAGGACACAGACTAACAAGACTCTGCAGAGGGATTGTGGATAGGCTGGATTGAAGGGCTGAGGCCATTTTTGTGAGGTTCAACAAGGCCGAGTGCTGGGTCCTGCCCTCGGGTCACAACAACCCTGGGCAGCACTATAGGCCAGGGGCAGTGGCTGGGAAGTTGCCCAGTGGAAAAGGACCTGGGAGTGCTGGTCAGTGGCAGCTGAACATGAGCCAGCTGTGCCCAGGTGGCCAAGAAGGCCAATGGCATCCTGGCCGGTGTCAGTAGTGTGGCCAGCAGGACCAGCGCAGTGATTGTACCACCGTACTCAGCACTGGCGAGACCAAACCTCAAATTCTGTTTCCATTTCTGGGCCCCTCACTGTAAGAAAGACATTGAGGGGCTGGAGTGTGTCCAGAGAAGGGCAGTGGATGTCTGGAGTGCAAGTCTGATGAGGAGCAGCTGAGGGTGTTTACCCTGGAGAAAAGGAGGCTCAGGGGGGACCTTCTTGCTCTCCACAACTACTTGGAAAAAGGGTGTAGCCAGGTGGGGGCAGACCTTTTCTCCTAGGTAAAAAGAGACAAGATGAGAGGAAACGGTTTCGAGTTGTGTCATGGGAGGTTAGATTGGAAGTTAGGAAAAATCTCCTCTCTGAAAGGATGGTGAGGAATTGGAAGAGACTGCCCAGGGAGGTGGTGGAGTCACCATCCCTGGAAGTGTTCAAAAAACGTAGTTGTGGCACTTGGGGACATGGTTTAGTGGTGAAGAATGGCAGTGCTCAAAACCATCAGACTTTGGGAAATTCAACCTAGAACACTGATAAAACACCTCCACAACAGAGTGGCCAACTTCTGATCACTATCTGTACTTGCTATATGCCCACCTGGTATATCTCTAACTGACAGAAAACTACTACAATACTTTGTATTCTCTTCATGGCAAATTAAGAGCTGCATTTAAAAACCACTCTTAATATAAAACATCCAGTAACATTTCAAATTCCAACCAGTTTCTTTGGTCATGGGGTTTTCATTCACACTCAGCTGAATTCTCACTTGCACAGGATTGGAGGCAGTAAAACATTTATGGAAACAAACAAATCCGCACTGCATCATCTTTAGTTTTCTGTTTCAGGAAAAAATGCAGCCAGGAACATGCAGCACCAACAGATTTCTTTTCATACCTACTTTAATCTTAAGTGTTATTTGTTTGCTCTTGGAGCTTCTATATATACCTGTACCCACACTGAATCCCACACAGCTGCAGACCAAACACTCCCAACTTCAGTTTGTGGAGGGCGTGCCAGTGGTGACCAGAGGCCCTTGCTTCTGTCTAGGTGTATCTGCACAGCAGGCGTGCCCCCACACCCTCCCTCCTCTGCCATGAACCTCATCATAAACCTCTCCACCAGGACCTCCTCATCTTCTAGCAGCATCTCTTCCTCCCATTGTCCTGTGCATTCTGCACCACCAGCCCTGGGCTCGCTGCTTTACTCACCCCTGGGTCTGTTTGTGTCCCAAGCCAGCGGTGAAGGAGCTCTCATGTCACAGCTGCAGGTCACTGCAAGCCATTCATGGATAAATCAAACTCTCATTTTGGTCAGCTTTTTTTGTTTGTTTGTTTGTTTTAGGGAATTTATAAACAGGCAAACATTTCACAAGCAGTACACCAGCCCTTAACATTCAGAATCAATTCATTTGTTTTCTATTGTAAAATTACCAATTACAGTATTTAAGACAAAGAAGAAGCTCAAGTTCTTCACAATAACTTAAATTTCAAGAATTAAAACATTCACTGCCTGAAGTACCAGTTTGATAACCATGTATCAAATTGCAGCAGAAGTAAATTGACATGGCAAGTTCAGGGCCACTGATAGTTTTTCAAACACTTTCCAAAACTAGTTCAAACAATCCAAAACCACTGGAATCCGTAGTCACACCTTGTAATAGCATTATGTTCAACTGCACCTACTGGAAAAGTAAGACTAAGCATTTAATGTTTGGAACTTGGGATCTAAAACAATGAAAAAATGCAGAACAGCTCTAAAAATGCCTGATATAAAGACTTGCTGAAAAAATCCTTCTTATTTCCAAGAACAAGAAAAATGTACAGCTAATGTAACTTGGCATATAATACCCTCAGCTTCGTGTCTATGCATTTAAAAAAGACTCCAATCTAGCAAAATGAAAGCTATACAAACCCAGAAACTCCAAGGTTGAATCCCTCTGCTTACTCACTGCTGTCTTGACACATTTTTCCATTACTTTCTTCCTACTGACCTTGCCTCTCCTTGGCATCCCACACAGGGTTGGAGGTGCACTGCCTGAGTCATGAAAAACTCCAAGTGACAACAATAACAGGCATTAACTTACAGATATATTAATTCTAAGAAACCTTTCTTTTATTAAATGTTTTTGCAGCTATGAAAAACTAATGGGTACATCTGATATTCCTTCTTAGTGATGCAAACTCTGGACGGAATCTTACTAATTCTACTTTAAAAACATAACCTGGCTCAGAAGATATTCTACCAAGTTACATTCACAGTTGCCCAGGATGAAAACTCAGTAGGTGCTGTAACTTTAAATACAAAAACTTCTACCATGTATCCATTTTTTCTTGGATCCAAGGGGTGTATACATCAGCATGAGCTTGTAGAACAGTAATTCTGTAAGGAGTTGAACGCCAGCCTAGCAGAATGCCAGCCTCAAGTTGATAATGTTACAAATGATCTTCCTATCAGAGGATGCAAAATTCCCCAATTACAGAAGGCACTTTAACATTTTTTTTTAAATGTTGGACAAAATAACTTTGGGAGTTGAGTGGTCCTGTAAAATCACTACTACACAAATAGTATTTCTTACACCATTACATCAAGACTACAGTACTTAATTATTTTTTAAACTCACTAGAGTATGGAAGGTTTTCACATTAAAAGCAGCAAAAATTAAGACTCATAGGAGCTTTTAATTAAAAATCATCATCATCATCATATCCAACAGCTAAAATGACTGCTTCTCAGAAAAATAAAATTAATTAAACTCTGATTTGCTTGTTACAATAAAATATTAAGGAAAAAAACCTCAAATGTAAATTGTTCAAGTACAGCCAGTGTGCAATTAAAGTCGTTATAAAATATAATTTAGTAGTGCTTTGTTTCAAAATATACATAAGACTGAAAAATATACATAATATAATACTGAAAACATACTTAAACCCAAGAAAATGAGTATTTACCAAGTTTCAAACAGAGTTTCATCAAAATGAGGTAAATCTATGTCACCTGCCATTGAGTTTGGTGCTGAAATGGAAAACAGGTCTTCGAGGATATCATCTCCGGTAGGACTTTCAAAAGAAAGTTTTTTCATACTGTGTGTGTTTATTGCCTCAAGCTCTGAATTAGTGTCCTTTACAGGACTGAAGTAATTGTGGTCCTCACGTGTCACTGCTGCCTGTGGCACACCGGTGTTCCCACCGGGCACGGCCGCTGCCACGCTGCTGTGCACCATTTCCATGTACATCCGCTCACCTTCGCTCTTCGGAGCCTCCAAGGAGGCGACAGTCGAAGCAGGGGACAGTAACTCTGCCAGTATTTCATCATGGCCAGTGGCCATGTGGTCAGTGCACCCTGGCACAGCGTTTGCACTGAATTCAGGTTCATTACCTGTGACATCAATCTGATACTGCAGTTCCTTTAAAAAGCTCTGCAATAATTCACTCTGATTTTGAGATTCAGTCTGCGATGGGGTGCTTACCTCTCCACTCACAGGTTTTTCCTGTGTCATCTGTTCCACTGCTAATCTATCCAGTGAAGCCAACTTCTTCTTTTTAGCATTAAGTTTTTTTAACAATTTTAGGCGAAGTTTTTTTGTTTTGTCACTGTCCGACTCTTCTGCCGTACCAGAGTTATAGCCAGGTGAAGGGAACTGAGTCACTTTACCTGAGGTACCCAACATACTTTCTGACTTATTCCGAGTTGGACCTACAACAGTGGTATGATGTGCTGTTGGAAGACAAGTGCTTTGAGAAAATCCTTTGAAATTTGATAAAGGATGAGTTTTATTACTCTGAGGAGCCAGTAACTTTGGGGTCTCAGTTGTTTTCTTTGTACCTCTGCTTTGAAAGCCGTCAAAGTTACTTGCACCCTTAACTGGCAGCTGAACTTCACTTATTTTTTGCACTGAGGGAGTTTTGCAACTTCTCTCATTCTTGAGAGCGGAGGCACTTGAAGGTATAAAAGTAGTATCCTTGCTTAATAATTTCTTTACCCAGCTTCCTACAAATCCTCCTTTTCGGTCTTTGTGTGAGGGCTGAACTGAATTACTGGCACCAGAAGAACCACCAACTTGAGAATTAACTACAGTTTTGCTTGCATCTTTCAAGTCAGGTGATTTTTGTATTGTATTTTCTACTGCTAACGACTTCTTGTTTAGCAGCAGTTCTGAATTGAATCCATGCTCTCTGTTAGTTAAATTAGTTCTGTCATTTAACTGAGAAGGTGATGAGTCAGATGGATCGGGGTCATGTTTTTTGGGCACAGGAGGAGTAATATTTACTGGGTTCAACTCTTCTAGAGGTAAGCAAATACTGGACTTTTCATACAACATGGATTTATTGTTCAAAGCTACACTAGTTCCAGCAAACTCTCCTGTATATGGAGTGCTAAGTGAAGAAGCTGGTTCCTGCTGTTGTGGTGTGCCCCATCCATTGAGAAGGCTATTTCCCATCATCCGTTCCTTAGGCAGCGATTTATCTTCCAAGTCAACACCAACTTCTTCAAGCATCAGTGTTACAAGATCACCATCTGCCAGATTTTCTAAATCCTGATGAACAATACTTTCATCCTCAGCTACTTGCTGCTGTTTCTTCTCTGGAGTCCTCACAGAATCCTCTTTGTGGTGTTCTGCAGGTGTTTTGTCGACAGTGTTATCAAAACCACAATGCAACACTGTGGAATTTGAATGTACATTATTAAGAGGAAAATCTTCAATATTTTTACTTTGGAACTGTGAATTCAGTTTTTCTGGCACACAGGATGCTTTCTTTTCCCAGATAACAATATGAATCTCTGAAGGAGGAACTTCAAATCTTTTACATCTCTTGCAATACGGACCCTTTAAATCATCACATTCAAGCCAAGTTCCTGAAAAATAGCAACCAGTGCAGAGACTCAGAGACTTTTAACATTGAAGTCACTATCCTCACACTTGTCAAGTTTTTTTATTAACCCATTCCCCTGACAAGCAGAAAATAGAGAGATCCTTTTCCTCCAGAGAAAACTGGGAGACTTTCACTGTAAAAAGATGAAATACAAGAAGAACTTGCAGCAATATTATTACAGGTCAGAGTAGGTCAACCATAAAACAAAGCTAGCTAAGGGTTTTTTTTGGCTGAAACATCTTGTCTGAAAATACCCTCACAAGTCTGAGGTAAGAACCACCCCTCAAATTAAGTTTCTCTGTAGACCTTTTCATTGCTTGGGTAGGAAGCATAGGGGCTAAAAAGAAACTGCTCATTTCAATACTCTTGTCTCATCACCCGCAAACTGTTCATAGATAATGAAAGAATATTTTACTTCAAGAATTTTAAAACAGATATATACAACATATAGGAAGTTCTTAACTAGGCATTTCCCAGCTGCTTCCTCTTTCCATTTCTTTTTTATCTCTGGCAGTATGACTTAGACAATTTTCATGTTGTCACAAGACTTCGTAAGATTGTACTCCATGCTCTCTGAAGAGGCATGATTATAAAAATATCACTTTTTCACCCTCTCTAATTATGGATCTTCCATCAGTGGTACAACCATCTTACCATTAGTAATGTTTCTAACACGGATTTGTGCCTCCCACCCCTGAGGTGTCATAAAGTTCAGATATAAAAAACAACTTCATTCATTGCTCATAGTACCATAGGTTACCTTGCTTCCAGCCAAGAATGGATGAATCACTGGTTTAAAAATAAACAATACTATTTGTTCCACAGTCATGGTCAGATTGTATTTTTTAACTTTTACAAAGTTATGAAGGGAAAAAAACTCTATAGCCAAATTACTTTTTTCAGTAAATGCACTGCAAGACAGCACAGTGCTGTTAAACCAACCGAAAACCTTCACTCTGAGAAACAAGTCCCCCCAGTTATTTGCAACATTTTAATATGAAGTTTAGAATGCAGACAAAAGAAATCTTGGTTATTATATATCAACAGTCGTGACTACTGCAGTAACCCATACAACATTTCATGTAAACTCATGAAATATAATGGCAGATAAGAACCATAAACCCTATTTTATCTCTCTCTTTTTATGAGGAAAGACTGAGGGAGCTGGGCTTGTTCAGCCTTGACAAAAGATAGCTGAGAGAGGACCTCATCAGTGTAAGTATCTGGAGGGAGGTGTCAGAGGACAGATCCAGGCTCTGCTCAGCAGTGCTGAGCAATAGGACAAGAGGCAACGTGCAGAACCTGATGCACAGGGAGTTCCACCTGAACATGAGGAAGAACTTCTTTACTGTGCACTGACCACACACTGGAACAGGCTGCCCAGAGAGGCTGTGAAATTTCCCTCACAGGAAATATTCAAGAACCATCTGGATGCCATCCTGTGCCATGTGCTCTGGGATGACCGCCCATGGTCCCTTCCAAACTGACCCATTCTGTGATTCTTACCATCAGGATTCAAAGACCAGCTTATGAAGTGCTTCTTCTCTCTTTGATACTGAACAACAGACGTTATTTGGTAGGTGTCTTCCTCAAATTGAAACGAATATTTCTCCAGGTTGTTATGTGGCAAGCCTTCCACAAAATGTAACGCTAATATTGAGGGTACTCTGACAAAGAAACAATAACGAACCAGTTTATTACAATAAAACAGTGGCAAAATTTCCTAATGATAAAGTAAGACATCTCTAAGAGTATGAGGTTCTGCCCTTACTGTTCTACTTCCTCACAAACTCTTCAGAATGCACAGTAAGTGCAAAGGGAAAAGAATATCTCAACTGGATATTCCATCTAATTACAGATTAGGGGGGAAAAACCAGCACCAAATAAGTGATGCGGGGAGTGGGGAAAAGTTGAAAAAAACCACCCCTGTGCCATAAATACAGTAGCAAGGGACACTGTTTCCAAGTCAAATAAGTAAACAAATGATCAAACAACTTTTATCCACAGCAGGGGCTGTGAAAAGGCTGACACTGGATATCATTTGTCTGTATTGACTACTTGATAGTTAAGTATTTATGACCTAGTTCAAACCATGTGCTGGTCAGCATGTTAAACACTGCTCTGTTTCATGTTTAGTAAACACTATTTGCTATTTCAGCTTTTAAGAATGATCTAAAATATTTAAAAGTGAGTATTGATCAGAGTTTTAAGGTTTAGAATCTCTTCAAACCCACAGTAACAGCTTGGTTTCAAAAGTCATAGGTTCATTAAATGAAGCCTCAGAACTTTATGTATGTTACTTTCAAGTTCACATATTCAAACTTACCTTTCCAAGATCATCTGTTGTCTTTGAGATGTATTACCACACTTATTACATGGTCCAATATGAACAGCATTAAGTGGATGCCAATCAGGGATTACATTTGTAAATGTTGTTAGTGTTTTCTTCAATCTGGACACACACACACATTAAAAGAGTAAGCTGAGTTGGTGATCAGAAAACAATAAATATACATACTTTACCAGGAAACAAGTTATAGAAACACTATGGCAAACCCAAATTCTATTGATGTTCATGCCATTTGTGTGCAATTCACTGTGACAGCATCCCATCCCAGTCAGCCCTGAATTCAGTTCTGCCAAACAGCATCAGTTACAATTTTTCAGCAGCCCTGTGGCCTTCAGTTTCACATTATTTGCTTTTTCTCCTTTTTCATGTTATCTTTGTTTCCTTTCCAGTGTAAGACAGAGCTTGTACCAGGATGTGCATAATTGACTAGCTAATACAGAATCTCAAGAAGAGAAGAAAACAGCAACAAATTACCTGAGAATCCAGGTTATACAAGGTCTTGTTTTTAAAAACCAGTACATCCATAGCAGAGATTGCAGAGATGTTACATTGTACAAAAATACAATGTATGGGATATTAAAGTGAAGTAACATAGTTTATTCATTCATTAGCCACAGAAAGGACTTCCTCCATATTTAACCAAAACTACAGGTTTTAACTTTTAAAAAAGCACATAATGTAACAAAGGCTCTTGAAAACATCCTATTAACCAGGGCTGCATATTAACTGTCCAGAGTAAGAGAATAAATCTCATTTCACTTGAGGATCTAGAATTTTATTTTATAAACCTAAGATAGTGGAGATAAACAGATGTTTTTCAAATAAAATGAGCTGTCTTCTGAAGGTGTCCTGCTTTTCCTGCTGACTCAAAAGGTGCCTAAATTATGAGCTTGTACCTGAGGCTACACAGAACTACATCAATTCTCAAGAAATTACTCTCCTGTAATACTATTTTATAATAGATAAACTGTGTTAGAGAATCTCTGATTCTCTGCAACCCAAGTGAATATTCCAGGTATTTCTCAATAGCAGAAGTGTACGAGGCATACATTCTTTAGAACCACAACAATTTGTTTATAATTTTATTATCATTTGTTTATCATTTTAATTTATTCCAGTGAGCATGTCCAGAGACTCACACGGTTACCTATTGTTTCCTTCCTAATTAGTTGATAACATGGTTGCTTAAGACATGGAACAGCAGTAAACTATTTGCAAATGAAAAAGCAGACCACATAAAACGCCAACAATAAGCTTAAACCTGGAAATCTGAAGAAAACCAACTATTATATACAGATTTAAAAACGTAAGGTAGAACAGCTATACAGAAGCTACTTATATAAAAATCTCACCGGTCCTGGTATTTGTGGCCACAATGTACACATTCAAACTTCCATGAAAATGAATGCAAGAATAGTTTCTCAGCTTGTTGATCCACTTTTAAGAGTAGCTGAAGTGCAAACACTGGATTCTCCATATTACCTTCAATATGGGGCAGAAAAAAATGGTCACTAAACATCTAAAACCACCTTTCAGTACCTCAAAAAGGAAAAAGGTAAGCTTATTACTATGATTTAAATTTCTGTTATTATTTCAAGGCTGTATTTGCAATTCTCACAGCAAAGGGATTGATCTATGTTATTAGCTTGGTATCAGTGACAATTTCACGACTACAGCATAATTACTGATTATCTGCTCTCTATAATTACATATTACTGATTATCTGCTCTCTATAAAGTCAAAATGGGCAAAGGACGAACCAGCTGATCATACAGTAGAGTATGTGCAAGTCACCAACAGAAACAAATGTATTTGCAAACTTTCTTGGATGCACACATACATACTCTTATGTATGACATAAAAGGCTTTACATCTAGGGTTTCCTGAAAGTAATTACTGAGATGCTGCACTAATTACTTACCCAATTCACACTTCAGCTGAGGGTGAAGTTCCATAAGCATTACATTTCTGATTTCATTGAGCTGAGATTCTGCTTTTGGAAGAACATCTAAAGAAAAAAAATAAATTTGTCCTCATGCAGTCACATGTAACCTTTTCACACACGTATGCAACCCTAGCATGCACTCCCTCTCTGCAAACCAGTGCCTTTCATATTGACCCATACTTGCCTAAGACTTGTTGGTAGAACATCCAATTCTTGGTATTAATTGATTTGAAAATTAGAGAATTTACACAAGTTACTCACAGTTTACTGCAGTCTGCTGACTAAAAACTACTTGCTATGACTTAAATTATGACTAAGAGCTTGCGCCAACAGCTTTCTAGTAACAATTTTTAAGGATAGTGTGACCACATTACAACTCCTGAAGATCCTGAGATTAAAAGAAAACTTTAAAACTTAAACATTAAGAACAAAAGCATAAAAATTTGCTTACAGGCTTTCTAAGGTTGTACCATTCAAATAATAAACCATTTAAATGTACTGTTTCAGAATAAACACCAATTTCCTAAATGAGCCTTTAAAATATTAAAAATAATTTTAAATTTAAAAAGAACTTTTTACTTTATAGATCTTAGTATTTTAATTTTGCATGTTGTTTAAACACAAATACACTCTTTAAGCACAAGCAAGGATGTAACTTCTACTACAGAATTATGATCATAACTTGCAGAAATTAAAGGAAATATTTTGAATAGCTGCTTATTACATATAAACTGTGTGTAGAAAAAAAGATATTAAGTTTCTTGCAGCTAAATTGCTTTTGATTGTTTTTAAAAATTGCTGTATGCAAAAGATACTGTAAAACTACAGAGAAGAGCAGAATGAATTCTACACCTATTCTCCACAGAAATACTCTTCATCCAATCCCCTCTCCACTGTTACCCAAATAAACTGATCTGTTTTGCAGCAATTGAAATGAAAAGTTCTTTCAAAACAACACTGTATTCCAACACTTAACATCCCCATTTAAGGGTTTCTGCACACCAGAGCTCCTCTGCAAACACAGCCCAACAAAGAAAAATATCTCAGACAGGTTTTAGGATGGCAGAGGGCTTCCCAGTAACAGCTGAACACCTAAACTCAAGCAGCCTGACTTCCTGGCAAGCACAGTACATGAATTAGTTCAGAATACTCTGGGGTTTTCTCTCTGCTTTGTAACATGGATTAAACCACTTTTGATACACATTATTTTTCCCAGGAAAGACAGGACCTTATTCAAGTTACCTAGGGCTGTTCTGGACTGTGATTTATATACTCAAATACACAAAGTCCAACAGAATGTCCACTGAAATTCAGGAGAGGTACTGGCTAACCAGAGAGCTTTTCTTTATCCCTTCTGTTACAGATCGTATCTTAGAAGTTTAGACTTATGACACCAATGGTCCAGTTCAAGAGAAATAAAAACCACATGATCTTAGTTTAGGAGTCAAACAGAATCCACAGAACAGAAAATGACTGAAGGCCACAGCAGTAGAATACAGTGACACATCCTCCTCGGTTACAGTTCTCACACGGGTTCAGCTGAGCTGACCTGCTAACGCCCTGTTAAGGGTTGCTGAGTACTCACTAACCCTTTCCAGACCATACCATCCAGGTTAATGTGTGTGACTACTTCTGACTGAAGCAGGTTAGGAAACACTGTCATCTGCAGCACCTTGCAGCAGACCTCAGGGGAAGCATTCCTTCAATGAGCACAGCTGCAGCCAGAAAAGAATTTTTGCTCCCAGCTTTACTATTTTCTGTGTGACAAAGCAACTGCCATTTACACAAGGATATAAACTACAACAGAAATTGTTTTGAAGATCAAGATTAGAACAGTATCCTAACTTGTTAACCAACAGAGGGGAAGGAAACAAAGTAAGGGTGAATTACACAAATAATTCAGAATATCTTTATGCTGGCTATGACAAAAAAAATTAAGAGATGCTTGGTGTTTGATGCTTTCAAAGAGTGCATGTTTGCCCCAAGAAAAACAATTTCAGATGTAACCAGGATTATGCTAGATAAAGCACACTATTCTGCAAATTCATGGTAATAGTTTTATTTTTTGTGATCTTGAAATAGAACAGAGGCATATATAAGTGTGTTGTACTAAATTCCACATATTTGTAGCAAGTCAGTCTGACTAAGAGAAAACAGCAGCTGAATTTACTCACCTTTTACTTTACTCCTTTTACAGGTATTCAGAAGAACAGATGCTTGATTATACTTTGTTAAGAGTTTCTGGAGTAAACATTTTCCATCATTATATTCTTCTGCTAGAGCAGATTTTAATGTTTCTAAGTGCACCAGTGCTGACAAAATACAATCTAACCAACAAAGATTATGTATGTTTCTCCACTGAAGACAAAAATCTCTTTTATTAGTGGAACCTTTATCCTCTTTGAATGAAATTTCAGACGCTGTTGATAAATGCTCAGAACTTGGCAACAGTTGTGTTCTGGGACTAGAAGTCTTTGGTGGACTTTCTTGGTAGTTGGTGGTCCTGGTGGCTGTTTCAAAATCCACCTTCTGCACGCAGGACCCCAGACGGTTGCCAGGGTTTTGCTGGCCATTTTGTAAAGCATCATCTAGGCTCGCCTTGGGAATACACAAACTATTCTGGTCGCCTTTCACAATGGAGCCTGCATTAATGGTGTGCTCAACATCGAGCACACTGTTAGCTCTTTCTTTTCTTCTTGCTTTTTTTGGATCTGATTCATCAGCAGAAAAGTCACTGGTATCACCCAATTTCCTTTTCTTGGGAGCAGATGGAACTTGATGATTTTCTGAACCAGCAGAAGTAATTATGCTGTTTAATGGTTTATAGCCAAGCGGGTAGATACACTAAAGAAAGAAAGGTTACAGTGAAATCTACAAAGCAATTTCAGGTGAACAAGAGCTAAAGAAAGTACAAAACACACTTTTAAAATGGAGTTGAATCACAGAATCATAAAATGGCTTGATTTGGAAAGGACCTTACAGACCATCCAGTTCCAAACCCCCTGCCATGGGCAGGGACACCTTCTACTGGACCAAGTTGCTTAGACCCCCATCCAGCCCAGCCACAGGGACTTCTGTAAAGGGATATTTTAATTAAATCATTACATATATTCAACATAGGCATGACAGGAAGGGTGTGTTATCTCACCACTGTCTTAAAGGCAACTGTGAAATAAATATAGCATTAGTGATACTTCAACACTGCTTTTCCAGTAAATTCTTTCAACCTCTGCAAACAACCTAATTTTGCTAAGTAGAGTGCTCTTGTCTTATTCTGCTAAATCCATTCCTTTAGAGCACACATTTGACACGATTATCTCATGCCTGAGAGACTACTGGTGCCCATACTGGCAGGGTTTCTTCCAGGCTAGCTCAGTGACCAAGGGGCAACCAGAATATAGACAAATCCCTATTACTAATCTCCACAACTATACTATAATCACTTAAAAGCAGGAAAGAATGGGAAAAAAATTTCTGAGACCCATATCTAGTCTGGTTTCTACTAATTTAAGGACCCCAGTCTGTTTGGGACTGCTATATCCTCCCCACGTACACGGAGCAATGAAGGGAGAGGTAGCAAAATCACAACTCATATATTAAGCAGCACAGAAATCCAGCTAAGGTTAAAATTAAAAAGGGAAAAAAAAAGAAAGAAAAACATTGTAATTATGATTATAAACCTATCTGCATTACCCAGACTTAAAGAAGGGAAAATGGGAGACTCAGATCTGCTAGAGTTAAGCACTGGTTACATGGATCCTCAAATATTCACCTTCTACTCTGACTTGTACAAAAATTTATTTAGTACTACTTGTGATCCTTTGTTACATGAGAAGAACTCTCCTTTATTTCATTTTAATTTACTCTTTTTAATCCTTTAGGGCAGCTACCTATGCCTAAACACTGCATATACACAGGTTAGTTCTGTTTTTCCCTATTTGCAAGCAAATATCCTGCAGCATAGAGACACACAGGAGTCCTATTTCAACAGTCTGCTTACCACCAACAAAATCATGGACTCAGAGAGGTGCAACTGCTGAAGGTAAAGGCCTCTGCAGGGCCAAATAAATTTATTATTAGTGTAATACCTGAGGATTCTCACAAAGGAAAATGGACTCTTGAAAATTAAGGCGGTAAGTCCGTAAACCTCGGATCTGACCCTTCTCTTTGCAGACTGGACAATACTCTTGTGCAGTTGTGTCCACAAGATTACAGTTCTAAAATAAAAACAAAGCAAGAAAGATAAAGCAGCATAAATTTATGTATTTCATACATTATCCCAAGGTAAGACATACTTATCAAGAAAAAAATCATTGTTCAACTTCTATATATAATACAATACAAAAAAGCAAACTACATTGGTTTCTTTTTTTAATTATTTTTAATATATTTGCATGGTAGCATGTTTTAAATAAATTTATACTTTTTTTAAAGTATTCAAATATGGTGTCTTTAACAACACAATTATGCACATTTTATTCTACTTGAACTAAAGCACAGGACCCTTATTGCCAGGGAACACAAGCTCAGATCTTTGAAAGATTAATCAATTTTCACAGGAATACAAACAGTTGTAGAAATGGTGCCAGTAAAAACAATCATAGGCACATATTTAATTAGAATAATCTTTCGCCATTGTTATAGATTTCCGTGGAAAATAATTTTGAGCTTTTTTTTTTTATGTTTAAGACCAATTAAAAATCTCTCAAAACAGAGAAAAATATGAACTTTGCACATATGTAAAACAAGTGTCAACTGACTTTTCCCAAATACCCCACCATGTGGAGTGTCGATTTCCCTATACCACCAGTCCCTTCTCCAATCACTTGCAAACCATTTGTAGTCTTCTGGGTATCCATCATTCTGAGCCACTGGCTAATTTATGTCACTTGTAACAATGTCATGACCACTAACGGATTTTTTAAAGACTCCTGAAAAATAAGAAGTGAATAAAACAATTAAAGAAAAATTAGACTGAAGTTTGGGGAAAAAAAATACCAACAACAATGCAGCTTGCATAATTTGTGGAAATCAATTCAGAAGAGTATTTCCCAAACTGAAAATACTTTTTTTTTTTGTTCTAGTGCAGACTGTAAAATCAAAACTTTAAATTAAGAGCTACAGGGACCCAATCCTGCTCCTGTTGATTTGAAATTAACTAGAATAAATATATATCTCTTCAAGATGCATGAGGAAGTTGTTGAATTTCAAAGTCATCAATGCAATATCTTTCCTTCAGCCACAATTCTTCCTTTTTCATTACTTCACTGAAAAATATTCTCTCCCACACCAAGATGTCCTTTTGATGACTAGAGAGGTTGATCAGGAACAGAGGCTAGACAGAGTTAAAAGAATAAAGTAGGTATTGATTAAAAAACCTTAAAAGGATACACCTTGGGCAGTACTAGAGCCTGGCCAGGGCTGCACCCAGAATGGATCTGAGATGGTTCTCGGTCATGACTTTTTGCACTTTTGTAAGTTTTGGTCCATTTAGATATTGGGGTTAATTGTCTAATTACAACTTCAGGTCATGAAGTCCCATTATCCTGGCTTGCTCCCTTCACTTTGCTGTTGTTTATGCTTTTTGGGCCTCAGGCTGTAACGGCTGTCCTTGGTTCTCAAGCTAGAAAAGGAATGTTTTGTTTAACTACCCTGTGAAGAGAACTTACTAACACTTAAGACTTACACACTAAGGATGCACAGAATCTGAGAAATATTAAAGTTAAAACTTCAGGCATCACTTTCAACCCTTTTATACAGTACAGTATCAACTCCTTACAAAAAAAAAATTTCTCCTGGCATTCTTGAGACCAGTGTAAATACTAGTTCAACTTAAACCTACTTATTACATTTGGCAAGGAGAGACCCTACAGAACTGCATGGAATGCTAAAAACCAACAGAGCATGAATTTAAAAAGCACAACAGAAAAACACAACCGCTCAGATTTCAAATCAGACCCCAATGGCAACTTAAGAATGGTTCAAAACGAGATGATGTCCTGTTGACACTTTCAGTGTATCCAGCAGCACCTCTCAGAATTATCAGGCTGCAGCATGCAGAGACAGTATTCCCTGACTGATGGAACTAATGACTGTGATCAAAGGCAAGAACATAAAAATATCAATCCACGTGCCTTAGAGCACGTTTAGCTTTCTAAGTAATGTTGTAGGGTGCACAAGAAACAGCACGGTCCAGGGCTCATGCAAGGTGAAAAGTAATGAATTAGCTCAAGGAATACAAGCTTGTTGGAGTATAATGAGAAGACAAGCATCCCAGCTTCTCACACAGTGGCAACAGCAGTGTCACACTGCAACTCAACTCTGTTATCATATATTTAGTCTAGCCAGGAAGTTGACTTGTTTTATACAATTACAAGCTGCACAGATAAAAACCTTTATCATAGGATATATCATACTAAAACACATAACTTTATTTTTCAAGGGACATTTAGTCAATTCCTTGGCATAAAGCAGTCTCAGTGCTCCAGAATAAATAAAAACAGATCACATGACAGAAACTGCTGAGAAATTTCACACCACAAAAATTCAACACACACTCAGAAGGTCAGTAGCACTAAGAACCTGCATGTTATTTTGTTTTAAGCGTGCCCCTTGGTTTTATAAAATATATTTATTTCTTTGCAAGGCCCTGTTTACCCTATCAGTTCTCTCAAAGGGAAAGCAAGCTTTTTTTTCCAGTTGTGTTCATTTTCTGTTACTTCTGCCATTCTTTTTAAAGCTTAAATACTGAGACATATAAGATGTTCTGAGATGTACATAACCTCCCCCAACTATAATCACCCAGCCAATAGTACCATACTACTGAAATAAAGATTTTTTTTTTCTCTTATGAATATAATAACATTTTTTAAAAATTAATTATCCTTTTAGTTCAAAGTCAAACTACAACAAACAAATAAAATGGGTCTGCCAGTACTAGATATGCACAGTGGTACCAAGAGGCCTGCCTGTACTCTTCAAAATTTCTAGCATAACAGGAAGGTGTTGCTGATCTTTGCACAATGTAAAAACACTGGGCATCAGATCAACACTGCCAAGAAAGACAGCCAAGCAAGACTGCTGCATCAAGTACTGCAACAACTCACTGGAGCCACGTGCAGTAACTGCATTAGAGGCAGGGAAGTACACGGGAACGCACGTTCCACCTTACTGGGTCATGTTCTAAACAATTCATGCTACTTTCCTTCTTTAAGTCTGAATATTGAACAATATCATTCGAAATATGCTAGGGATGTGACTTAATTATGATTAATGATTATGCTGTGGCTACGCTTCCTCAATTAGATGAGTTGATCTAACAACTCGCTGCTGCAGAATAGGGGCATCACTTTTCTCTTTTTTTTCCCCTCACTTTCCCTGACAGCTCATGTCCTCATCAGACCTTTTATGAACTAAATGAACTCACAAAACAGCAGAAAACTTAGTAAAGTTTTTCTTGGACTATGAAAACTCCAATGACCTAGGGAGGGCAGAAGATGATAGAAAATAAGGAAAGGATGAAGGATTAGAGATATATGGGCTTGAAATAGAACTGCTCCCTGCCTAAGGAACTGGCGGGATGGCCGCATCCAAACAGCGGCAGCTCAATGTACCAAGCACAAACCAGTAATGAGTGGTGTCCCCCAAGGGCCCATATCGGGGCCAATATTGTTTATTATCTTCAGCAAAGAGACACAGACTGTGGGATCTGGATTCTGCCCCTCTAGTGTGCTCTGGTGAGAGCCCACCTGAAGTGCTGGGAAGTGAGGAATGATGAGGACCTGCTGGAGTGAGCCCAGAGCGCCTCTCCTACGAAGAAAGGCTGTGAGGGCTGGGATTGTTCAGCCTGGAGAAGAGCAGGCTCTGGGGAGACCCTACTGCAGCCTTTCAGTACTTAACAAAGGCTTACGAGGAGGAGATAAGAGACCTGTTACTGGGATCTGTAGTGACAGAACAATGTGCAGTGGTTTTAAATTCAAAGAGGGCAGATTTAGATTGGATTAAAGGAAGAAATTTTCAACAATCAGGACGGTGAGACACTGGGAGAGGTTGCTCAAGGAAGCTGTGGATGTCTCATCATTGGAAATGTTCAAGGTCAGGTAGGACAGAGCTTAGAAGAACCTGGGCTGATGGAAGGTGTCCCTGCCCACAGCAGGGGGGGTGGAACGAAATGATCTTTAAAGGTCCCTTCCAGCCCAAACTATCGCATCAAACAATTCTATGGAAAGAGGGACCCGGGCCTTTTTGATAATAACTGTACCTTGTGGAACGCTACCGTATGGATTAGAATCAGTTACAAACTGCAAAAAGCAGGAAACAACAGTGATTGCACCACAGTGAAGAGAACATCTCCTTGTTTAAAGGCTAAAAGGACATTTAAAAATAACCTTTTTGTAAATCACCTTACAAGTCTTGTTTCCTTCATCAATGGAAAAGATTAAAAGAAACAAATGTGAACAAAAAGTAAGTGGTGTTAGTTGCCTTTCCATTCTTTACACAATAAGAAATCAGAGCAATAAGGTTTTTTCTTTATCTGAGGTCATAACTACAAATATCCAAATCCCAGTCCCTCCCTCAAAAATTGACAGTTTTGGCCACAAAATGTATTTCGTTACATCCAACAGTAACATAGTTCCTGTGAGAAAGCAACTCTCTTTCCAGCACAGCTTGTAAGTACTGGGCAGAACTGCAAGGCTCCATGGTGTGGGAGCAAACATGAATTCCTTTCCTGAAAATTAGTCCATAGAATAAGCAAATAAAGATAAAGCTGACGACATTGCAAAACGAACCAGTGTGCAACATCATTACTCCACTGTTCTAAGAATTTCTTCTACAGGCAGACTTCTCTTAGACCTCCACATATTAAATGCTTTTATGGGTGTATGACAAGGGATGGGGACTACGTTTTGCAGGGAAATCATTCAGCCCTTCTGAAACAAAATTGCCAGCGTAGGAAAAACACAGCCTAGACTAGCGCAGTTTATTCTAGCTGCAGCTAAGAGGCAAGATTTCTGGAAGGCAGGCGATCTGTGCCCCAAGGCGGTGGAAATGAGAGGCACGGGGGGGTGGATGCCACCCAGCCAGCCGGCAGGGCAGGGCCGGCCCTGTGCGGGGCTGCCGCCCGGCCTCCCTCTCACACCGAAACGTGCTCGGCTTTTTCACATAAACCTAGGGGTAAACTGCCTCCTCAGTTCTTACTGCACATCCAGAGTGATCCACACGCTACGGGAGGACTGCAGAGGAGAAAAGCGTTCACAGAGTTAATCGCTGAACACTACAACACCGCGCTAGGGGCGGATCCGTGCGGACACACACGCGGTACCTCCCCGGGCGCACGCGGAC
>VXBQ01014396.1:18696-42474 GCA_013400175.1 Phainopepla nitens | reverse complement strand
GGGCCCGCCCGTGCTCCTCTCGCGGCTTAGGGCCGGGAGGCGGCGGCCCCGCAGCGCTCGCCCCGGGGGCGGGAGGGGCCGCGCCGGCGCTCGGCGCCGTGCCCGGGGCAGGGAGTTGATGATTAACCTGCGGGCCCCTGAATACCTGCCTAAAGTCGCGCCCAGGGTGGGGTTTAACCTTGTCCGAGGCTCGGTGCCTCCCGTGTGACTCTCTGCCCGAGACCCTGGGGCAGCCCGTCCTGCTGCCGCCGCCGAAGCGCTGCGGGGATGCGCAGCTCCCTGTTGAAAATCTCCGCTCATAAATCTCAGCCTAGAGCTCGCCTCGCAGTCTTTTTTGGAGGTTTCAGGCTCAAGAGGTGATGCGGGGGTCTCGGCGAGCGTCTCTGCGCCAGCAGCCTCGGGCTGCAGTAGCTCGAGTGTTGGTGGCTGGCGCTTGAATGCGTGCTGGCCCCTTTTCCTCGGGCTGAGCTGCAAGGAGCTCGGCAGCTGCGGCATTTAGGTCAGTGCTCCGCTTCTCCTGCGTCAGGAAAGCTGTCAGTGCGGCCCCAGGCTCCGGCTCCCCGGGGCTGCAGGAGGGAGGGAGGGAGTCAGGCGATTGTTCCAGCGGTAGCGCCGAAAATCCCTTCTCTCCTGCTGCCTGCCTCTGCTTTCCTGACGCGCTGCTCCTGGCCGCGTTTTTAAAAAGCGCTTAGCGCTGGGCGATTTGCATTGTGAAAGGATGTGTTACTATAACGGGTCCGTCGTGTCATCCGTGATCTAATTTTTTTACTGTAGTTATTCCTTTAATTTGTGCAGCAATGCTGTGGAGGTTGAATTGCCGTTTGAGGGTGTTTTGTTCTCTTGGAGGAAGTTTTATGCCTGACTGGAGAAACACTGCAATGAAATTTGCGAAGAATTATGTCACGAGTACTTATTTTTAGACTGATGTTGGGGTTTGCTTCATTAGTGCTTTGATTGTGGAGGATGTTTTTGTCTGTGTACGTTCATCAGATGTGTGAAGCATTTTTGGGTATGTCGAGTAGGAGAAGGAGCTCAGTTGCTCTACAGCCATTGAGATGGGTGTTCCTACATACACGCAGTGCATTTGATATGTATTTAATCTCTTTTTCCAGTGCCTCTGTTTAACTGCTAAAACTGGTCAAATAATGCAATCTACTGAATAGTATCGTGCAGTAGTTCCCTTAGGTAGTTGTACGTATGCAGTGATTTTTCTCCTGGCATTTTGGGGCTCTCAGAGTATTGTGGTATTAGCCCTAGTAATACTTACTTATGGTTAAAATACAATGGATGTATGAAAATTCATGTAAGTTCTATTCATTAGTATGAAAGTTAATATAAGTTCTGTTTATTAATTTCAGTAACAAATTTTTAGCTTCTCATTGTAGTGTAAGTTTTACCTTTTCCCGGGGGGGACTAGAGTCTGTTGTTTTGGTTTTGCCTTCAACAAACTTTTGTTTCAAGTGTGTAAAGCCTAAGAGATAATGTGGTAAAAGGTGTTTACTTGTGTCTGTGCTCTGGGAGGATTAAATAAATGTTTTTCCTGCTTGTTCACATGGG
This sequence comes from Phainopepla nitens, assembly GCA_013400175.1. Taxonomy (NCBI): domain Eukaryota; kingdom Metazoa; phylum Chordata; class Aves; order Passeriformes; family Bombycillidae; genus Phainopepla; species Phainopepla nitens. The sequence goes on along the minus strand of VXBQ01014396.1, from coordinate 40,917 downwards.
CTGATTTTGAAAAAGCTCTAGTACTAGATCCCAGTTCTCTGGTAAGTTAGAATTCATGACTTAGTATTGTTAAGATTTTTTAAGCTACCTAATGCCTCCATTCTCTGCTTTGTCTCCTCCCACCCCCAACTTTTTTGGTTAATGAACTTATATTTGAGGACAGACATTTTAGCAGGGTCTAGGAAGAACTACTTTACAATGAGGTTGGTGAAAAATTGTCAGGTTGCCAGAGAGGTGGTAAATGCCTCATCCACGGGAACATTCAAGGTCATTTTGGTCAGGGCTCTGAGCAAGCTGGTCTTGTAGATGTCCATGCTCATTGCATGAGGTTGGACTAGATGAGCTTTAAAGATCCCTTCCAACCCAAAGTATTCTATGATTTCAAGTGTTTTTTTATATATTCCCAAGTACCAAAGTAGGATTTACTGGTGTCCTTTCTTTTTTTCTCCCTGACATTCAAGTTGATTAAAGGAAAACTTGTGCCAAAGACAGAATCCAGAACCTGAGTTTTTCCATATGCTTGAGGAACAGAATTTGTGTGTTGGCAAAGAAAAGAAACTGATGTTTTTCATCTCTTTTTGCCATAGAACTTCATCTGTCCCGAACAAAGCAGTCCTATAGTAATAATTACTACATGATGCCAACCCCACAGTCACTAGGAATTGATTTGAGTGTTCCAGATGTGGACTGGTAATGACTTTGGGATCTAGTTAGACTGTTGTCTGCTCAAATGGAGTTTTGTCTTGCATGTTGTGTCAATTGGACTAGATTTGGTTTTGATTTAACTAACAGTGCATGAGCACATGGCTTATCTCTTGTTTTATCAATTTCTACCTACCTTTTGAAACTTTTTTCATAACATAGAAAGAATTAGGAAGGTTTTAAGATAGAATTTATGAAGCTGCTTTGGTTCAGGCAACAGAATGAACATCCGTGTCTGATTTAACTTCCTGAATCAGGGAATCATACTCTTGTTGCACTCTGTTCAAGCATAGTTTGCCAGCTTTATTATTACATGGACACAGTGAAGACTCAGAGTCTCCCCCCAAACCCCAAGATGAACTCTTGAAATGAGTGTTGGTTAAGGTTTGATATATATATATATGTGTGTGTGTATATGGTGCTTTCAAGGAGTAACAAATCTGTACAAGAAACTATTATCTGGAATATAGTTAAGAATGCCGGGGAAACAATATTCAGGGCATATATTTAGAAAATTGTACTCAGGCTGAGAGCATATGCTGTTCATGTGTGTCTTCTAAAAATATTTTCACATGCAAATTACACACCCTCTGGCTGCTCAGTTCTAACCATGTTGTTGCTGCATGATGCTCCCTGAGAAACTGAGAATGGAGTGGGAGGTACCAGCTGAAAACTTTTGCTGTGAAGGTTTTGTTTCCTGGATTTTACTTTTGCTTGACTTTCCTTCTTGTTCCAAAACCTAACATAACATTTCCAAAATGGCGCTTTGCAGGTTTAAATTTTGATGTAAGAATAAAAAAGCAACTAATTATGTATGTATCTCTTTTTCTCTGTTTAATGCTTAAATATATTAATTATGTTCTGTTTTTCAAGTGTGGACCACAAGAAAGCTATGGTCTCACTTAGATAATTTTTTTTTTTTTAATATGAAGTCAAGGTGACTGTGATTGTAAACTTTCTTGGTTTCCTCAAGTATTTTTAAGCCCACAAATTAGTAACGTAACGTTGCTGATTCTGCTATGTGTGTGTAGTATCCTTTGGCTATTGCATTGCAGTATTTTAACCAAAGGGAGGGACATCTTTTTGAAGACAGAGATTCTAAAATCAGTAGCTAAAATAAGAGACCTGGGGGTTTTTTTTGTCAACTGCTGCCTGTTTAAAGCCTTTATTTTCTGGAGTAAAAACCTCTTATATTTTTATGACTCATTTTCAAAAGTACAGAAAAAAAAGAAAGAAGTGCTGCATTTTTTTCCCTACTATGATGCCTGTAGCCTTGACAGAACAGGAGAAATCTATATATTGCTCTGAGGTGGACTTCTTTTTTCATCTTGGATCTTATAAGAGTGCCTCTTATTTTGTCATCCTTAACAGGAGTGCATTTTTTGCTGTGTAGAAAGAGAGAAGCTGAACACTTGACACCTGATGCAGTGCTCTCAGAAATCACTGCAGAGATTTCCATTTGGTATCGCAGCTGGCCATCAAAATGCTTTCCTAACTTTCATACTATTCTTAAAGTTATTTTACTTCCATTTCCTACAGCCCGCAGGCTTCTGACCCCATTCTAGTAGGGAACAATGGCCAAGAGTTAACTTAGTATCTCTTATGTTTTTAGAAATGAATTATTTTCAGGAATATTTCTAGTGGGAAAATATCAACAATGAAATGTTGTTTCTGAAACTCGTGGAAAGCTGGCTGGTATCTGATATGATCATGGTGGTTATGTTGTGCCTTTGTGTCCTTAGGAATCTTCCAGTAGTTAGGTTATGTTTCTGTGGCATCGTGGTGTTGCATTGCTACTCTTGTGAAAGATAGGAAAAATAGAAAATACAGCGTCATGCTGATGGAAGGATTTGGATGGCACTCAGCATGAGGTAACATAACGACAGTCAAACAAAATTAATGTAGTGGCAAAGATATTGACTAGCTTGATGTTAAGGACTTGGAAAACTGATGTGAAAGTTTGGAGTTGTGTTGGTTGAAAGACTTACAAAGTAAGAAGGATTACAGCAAGCTAAGTGTTTTGAAATTAAATGAACAAATAGTTAATACTTGCCCAGATATGATATGCTGGTTTCTGGTTTCATACATTAATTGCTCTTTTAAGGCAGGTTATATTTGACTCTCCTTTTTGTTTGGCCTTTGTATTGGTTTTCTCTTCCTCTGTATGAAAGTCTGGAATTTCTAAGGTGGTTTTAGGTTTAACTGAATGACTTAGAACAGAATTCCAAGATGTATTATCAGTAAGGTTTCATTCATTTTGAGAACAGAGATTTTCAGCAATAGCTGCTAAAGACAGTGTTGTACAGGAAAACTGGGATGGTGTAAAAGGTGCTATCACTCTTTTGTGTGTGTTTATAAAAGGGAAATGAATACCAGATTATATCTATGCAAGTAAACAATAATTGTTATAATGACACTTCTAAAGAATCTTAGTCGTTTCATTCTGTTTTCAGAGTAACTTTAAAGGCTGTTTTATTTTCTTGGGAAAAAAAGACGTGATAATCAAACATATTAGTTAAAGATGAACCTTTGTGAGTCTTGGAAAGAAAAAAAATTCTAAATACCTTGCCATCAGAACCCAGTTCCTGTGTTAGCAGAACAAAGAATATTAAGAAACACACTCGCTGTCCGAGAAATTGGCTGGTTCTTTTTACACTCCATAATGTGCTTCAAGATATTTTTCATGTATTCTGGTACTTTCATAAGGAAGGTGTCTTTTCAAGTAGACTGATTCTAAGTTTGTAAGATGTCAATTGGTACTGACAAAGGAAAAAAAGAGCAATGATACATTTTGTGAAGTTTAAAAGTGACAGATTATCCATACTTGCCTATTTAAACTTATACTGACGTAGCATTACCTGTCCATTAGAGACTTTCCCCTCTGGTGCTTGAAGCACTTGAGCTACATTTTATCACCATTATCTTGTGGTTCTCTTCTTATTTAGTCTTGGAGGTTTTTGCTTTCTGCAGTCCCATTTGGTTAAACGTCCTGTCCTGTGTAAGGATGCTGGTATTGTTACAGCCACTTTGCATTGTGTGTGAACAGAGGCTCCAGCTTGGTGTAAATGCAAAGAAAAACTGATGCTTATTCTGAAGAGTTTAAAATGCCTGTCCCATCTCCTCTCTCTGGAATTGCCAGCATATTGCATACTTCCCTGATTTTTCACAGAGTTGCATGAGTCTAAAGAGTTTGTTAAAGTTGGTAGGACTAATTCTGTGTGAGCTTAAAGCCCTTGCAAAATCTTTCCTGTTTCTGAATTATCCTGTGGTGGTTTTGGTTTTTTAGTGTCTGACAAATTTGTTTGTATATGAAATCATTCCTTAGGTAGGGCCGATGAAAGAAAGTAATCTGTCTTTATCAAGGTGTAAGACACAGATATTTTTATATGACAGTTATTTGCTTGTGGTGCTGAATCACCACATCATGATTTTGTTATGCTACTTGCTGTAAGAACGCATGTGATTCTTCACCCTCAAAAAGGAGACATTTTGGGCCTGGACACTCACTGCTCTTTTCCAAATAAATTATTTTTTAAAATCTCCAAACTGTTTTTATTTTTTCTGTAATTCTTAGACCCTGTGTTGGCAGGAGGTGTGGGGAGTGGATTAGGGGGATCATGGTGGTGACAAAAAACAATTACCTTTTTTCCCTCTAGCCTAAAACACAAATAGTTCAACTTCTGGCTGAAACAAAATATTGCTGAGTTCTGGGTTGCTGATGAAAATTTTGCAACTCTCTCATTCTCAAGTGTTGCAACCCATTGGCCTGTTAAGTGCATCTGATTGTATGTCCTCTTCCCTGTCAATCTCTCAACCTTTCTTTGTACTTAGAACAGAAGGGAATGGCTGTAATTGTCCTTTTCAGCCTGATAGCGCTTTTTCCTTGTATCTGAAAGGTTATTAACTAGCCACACTGGTAATTTTTATATAACCTGTGTTGTGCTAATGCAGAAGTTTTGAGGTGTGTTCATGTCATTCTCTGAACACAAAACAGTATAATTGACACAACTCTTTCTTTCTCTTTTCTTTTTTTAAGTTTTAGTAAAGTAATTTTGCACCTTGGCCAAAACTCAAAACCAGTCATCTGTTTTTTACGTGGCAGCAGCATCTAGCAAGGTGTGGGCATGCTTGTGTTGGCAACGTACCACGGAGCATCTCCTTGCAATTTGTTCTCTCTTCCCTCAGACAGAGTGCCAGGACAGGGACTTGTTGCTTGGTAGTCAGGTATTGACCTTCCTTTCTCAACTAGAATGCTAAACACTACACTCCTATACAAGGTTGCAAACATGGAAATGCAGTTAGTTTTGTTGCAAACCACTATTCTAAAGTAAATTTTTTCTTTCTAAAACACGAAAGCGGTATAATTTATTGTTAAAAGGGAACTTAAATGTTTAGTAGAATCAATTACTCACCTCTGTTAATCAGAAAATATATTGAAGTTTCTTAACACAAGGATAAAATAAAGATGTCTAAGGTGGAAATTTGCTGGTGAAGATGCTCTGTCAGTTTGAGAATCTGACTGACCTTTTGTTTTTGGCTTTAGAATTGCTGGCTTGATTGTTGTCTCTTGCTGCTTCCTACCTGCATCTTTGAACCATGTCCCTTTCTTTCAAGACTGTGGTTGATGTGGTGCACCATCCTGTGACCTAACTTCTACCAGTGGTGGGAAATTTAACTCTTTTTGTGGATATGTAAAAGAAAATTGTTGGAGTATCCTGTAGTTTAAGTGAATGAGGTCACATAGGGACAGGCCCTCTATACAACCTAGCCAACAGTAGAGGCTACTAATGAATGCTTGGGGAAGGCATGTCAATAATGTCTATAACTCTGTAGAACTTAAAAGGTTTTCAGTGTGCTTAAAAATACCCCAGAACCCAGTGTTTTAAAATGCCTTTTGCATGGTCCTAAAACCAAGGTTAAAAAAGCTGCTAAAGTAAATTCCTTTTTTCTACATATTCTGCTATTTATTTCTGGTTGCTGTTGTTACCACTTCAATAGTGCCTATATTGTTTACAGTAGCGTCCACAGTATTAATATTTGAAGTTGCTTACAATAGCAAGAATTAAATGTTCAAATAAATCATTATTTAGAAGATGAACTTTTCTTTATTTAGTTTGTTTGGCAGAGTTCATGTATTGACACACAGCACAGATAAACTGTTACTGTATTTCATGCTTCGAAACAGAGGATATTACTGAACTAACATAAGGCAAATTTATTTTGAAACTCAGCTTGTGTAATTGGGTAACCATGGTTTTATAGAACATTTTAACTTTTTTTAGTATTACTTGTGGATTGTTTCAGTGAGGGTTTCTTAATTTTTTTAATTTTTTTTGTAATTAACAATGCTGTACCATATTTCATGCATGAAATAAAGGTGTGAACTTAAACACAAATCCAAAATGGAGGTCCTTATCAGAGCTAAACCGGAGGAACAGAACAAAATGTCAGTACTAAGGCAGAGGTTCCAAACTTACTCTGCTGAGGTTTGGTCACTGATGTTGATATCTAAAGGACTCTTGATGCCAGTGGTGTTAATTTCTCTTTATAGGTATTTTTTAGGTTTATAGGTATCTCTCAGAGTGGGACCTCTATCCTATATTGATCAACATGTGAACCACCTGAAACCAAGACCCAGCCCTGTGCTTCTACCTTGCTTAGGGATTCCTCACCCCCTACTTCCTTCCATCCTTGTGTCACCTATCAAAATCTACCCCTGTACAGCAGGTCCCCTTGGCAAACTGCTCTCAGAACAGTACCTTGATTAGAAGACATTTAAAGTGAAATGCAAGTGTGGTACTGGTTCAGAGTACAGCTAGAAGTGCTGTAATGTTCCATGCTTAGGAATAATGTGTGGCAAGTGACTGGTCCCACAAACCCTTCTGCAGATAAGTAATCCTATCAAAGGCAGTTGAGTGCATTTGATTAAGGATTACATGCGATTAGTGGTCTGCAAGGTTAAGAGTACAACTTGTATCATTAATGACTATTCACATATTAATGCTGCTTTGAGCAGAGATTGAACTAGATGACCTCTGAGGCCTGTACCAACTAGAAGGATTTTTTGATTATCTCACTTGTATTATGCCAATAGATACTTCCTTTATAAAAAAATCCATTAGTTAGATAAGCTAAACTTCAGTAAGTCACTGCCATTATTTTACCTAATTGCATCGTGTTGTAGCATGGAGTTGCAAATTTGACCCAAGTTTACGATTTAAAACATTAAGAGGAATACACCCACGCCTTTTTTTGTGTGTTGCTTCAAATTCTTTGTTTACAGTTTTATGTCAGACTGAATTCCTTGTGTAGGACTTCTTTCCTACCATGCAGTTGATTTGTTCTAGAATTAGTCCAGAGTAGAGTGCCTGAAAATTTGACACTTTATGTGCAGTTGAGGTGTGGGAATGTTAAACTTACTCTGCCTAATTCAGGTAGCATTAGTACTGGGACTACGGTAACGAAGGCATCAGAATGCCTTGAGGCCCTAAAAACTTTCCAGAGCCAGGACTCAGAGTATGAGAGGGCATTCTTATGTTTTAAAGAAAATCCTAAACCCACTACCACCCCAACAAACCCCCCACTGTTAGAATATACTGTGTAGAATCTGAATATATGTAGATGTTGAGACACAGCTGGTTGAATTTAATAAACAGTAATCCTATTCATGTGCAGGGAATCGTATGGATTTTCTTCCTGTGTCTGGATAAAATTTGTACTCATTGATACTTCTATAACTGTTCTCATTTAGTATTGTTAATTACTTACTTTTAAGCAAGAAGTTGGTGATAGGAGGAAATCTCCAAACTGCCTGCCTGCCACTTTCACTTGCATCCAATTAGAAATGTTTTTGTGTTAACATTTTAAGCCACCCAATATTTGCATTAATCTCAGTAACAGGGAATAGTTGTTGTCATGTCTTACTGGTAGCAGTGTGTTTCAGGAAAACACTTGGTTGTATGCTTTTATTTAAAAATACAAGGAGTATGGTAAGATCACAAGTAATGTGTTAAGGACCTGGCAGATCTCTTGGGCTTTTGGGGAGTATAGAAAGCAATTAAAAGGAGTAAGAGGTGCTAGGAAGGAGTGGAGTTATTTCTTTATGCCGCTCTTCCCCACAGTGATGTTGTGGGCATTTTATTCTTTTCAAATAATGTTGATTGGATGTTATCTGATTATGGGATTAGAGAAGCAAAGACTGAATGCTAGAATAAAGTGCTAAAGACTCCTAAGTCACAAGGACTCTATGCTATTCATTCATTTAGTGGTTCTAAAGGATGGAGTGGCTGATCTGCTAAGAAGAATGCATCTCGTTAAGATGAGATGCTGTGCCAGAAGACCGGAAGCTGTCAAGTGCTGTACATACTGTACTTTTAAACTGAACACAAGGAGCAGAGCTGGAATTTGCAGACCAAGGACTCTTATTTTAATGCCACTTAAGTAGATTTGAATTCTGCATGGATAGTCAAGTATTTCTGTGAGCACAAGATACAACAGCTTGCATAGTTGCAGCTATGCAGTTATATCTTAGAGGTAATGAAAAATACCAGCTGCAGCTGGGGTACTTGTAATGTGTCTCTTGCTTGTGTGTTTGTTCCCCAATAACAAGGGCGTAGGCTGCAGTCTGTACTTCAGTTTGTTCTGTTTGTAGGTTGGTCTTCTGTATCTTCCTGCTCAGTACTTGAATTTTCTGAAATCTCGGAATTCTTATTAAACTGTAAATGACTTTTCAATTTTCCTTTTTGATAAAGTATGAAATCAGGTAGTGGATCTGAAAGTTAGAAAAGGCCAGGCCTAACCTAAGCAGAGATGTTAAACTGCATTAGTCTCTTCTGTGTTTAGCCATCTAAACATGACTAAGTTGCTTCTGTTGTTAGTAGAGAGGAGAGGGATGGACCCGCATATTGATACACTCGGGCATCCTGTTTAGTTCACCCCACCTTAAACTTGCAGTGTATGGCCTTTGGCAGGAAACTGTACCCCAGGCAATTTCGGTGAGGCTCTACAAGTTGTCATTTTTGATGCCATTGTGGTGATGATGACCAGTGCTACAGAGGTGGAACTGAAAGTTAAAGCAGTTCAGTAGTACGCTATGCTGCTTTCAGTGGCAGAGCTATGATTTACCTTGTAATTTACACTCAGGTGAAAACAGTAGATTTTTAAGTGCTGACGTTTGTAGCTGCAATTATCCGTGTGGTCTTGTTCCCTCACTTTCCCTCCTGTTGTATTAGCACAGTGATTTGTGCCATCATGCCGTGACTTGAGTCAGAAAATTGATCCTGACTTCGAGAGGGGTCTGTGGCAAGCAGCAATTTCTAACCCAAGCTAGTTCCTCGCTCTGGTGGGTGGCTCCACCAGGAGATGGGATCATGACCCAAGGATCAGAACAAGCAGCAGGAGGGTCCTCCCTCTTTGAACTGGCATTTTACCAAAATAGATGCTCATCAGATTGTGCCTCTAGAATTTGTGACTCATCCTGCCCTCAAGTAGTCATCCCAAGTAAAATACTACATACATGCTGTAAAATCAGAGAAAGTTGTGGCAAACTAAGGCAGTTTTCTAAAGGCTATCTGTATTAGCAGGTTGGTGGTAGATGACATTTGGTGGTTTTAGCTACAAAATAATTCATGCTGGAAGGAGTAACTTAAACTGCTTGAAGATAATTCTATGTTACAAGCAAATGTTCTGCAAAAATACATGTATCATTATAGATACTCAAGTGAAAGCTACTTTGGAAAGAACAAATATATAATGTATAAGAAACATCCCTAAAATGTATTGATATGGTGCTCTGCAGTAGCATTAAATGGAAGTTCCTTATCTGGGCATCTCTGCTTAGATGAACTGTCCATCTGGTTTAATGACTTCATTTATACTTTTTCAATCACTGCATATACACATCCTTTATGTGTTTTAAATGCTATTGTTAAGTAGCAAGTTCTTGAAAACTAAGTCAAGTATTTTCAGTAACTTTACACAAAATAAAGTTGCTGTGTTTCTTGCTTTCAGTTCAATTACTTCAGATGATCTGTAAATTTTCAATAATGGCAATACATTCATTCTGCCATTTGGAGGAGCCTGTGCCACAGAATAATGATCTGAAGAAAGCTCACATATTTGCAAGGAAGAGTCTTCATTTGGGAATTAGCACTGATGCCGCTCAAGGGTGCTTTTTCAAGTCCAGGTAAGTTTTCTTAAATTATACTTACTTGGGTTTGGTATGCTGGCATTTCATTTATGTTAGCATAGACACTGTGTCCTGTCAGAGCCTTTGTTTGTGTTGGTCATTTGACACATGAAATCTGTTGAAAGTAAAGGGCATATGTAGGAGCACACGTACTTAGGAGATGAGTGGAGGGAAATAGTCTGGAAAATAATTCTAGCGCCATTTATTATCTCTGGAGTAGCTGTCAATGGAGGTTATGACCTTAATGACACAATTCCCTTTTGCTGCATGCTTTTTCAGACTTTTCATATGTGTTTATTATATAAATTCAATATTTTGCTAAGCTCGAGTTGTTGTTTTGGATCAAAATGTCAGTTATTAAGTCTCAAGTCATTCAGAGGCAGTAAAAAGGAAGTCACAGTTAGGTTTGCACAACTTGGAAAATTTTCTACTTTAAAAAAATCAGCTTTGGATTTTTTAAAAATTTGTTTTAGTTTTTTTTTCTAAAATGTGTCCATAAATCTTGACTTTGTAACACCTGAAGAGGATTTAATTTTAGACTAATGGTTTCTGTGTGTAGTGTTTATTTTTTTTCAAGACATTCCATTATTTTTATATCTTAATAATGACTTCACAGTGCAAGTTGGTTTCTAGTCATATTCTGTATGGGAGCTGTATGCAATGTCCATTCAATGAGAACTATTAGCAGTAAATTAATAAAATAATTGTGACTATTTAAACAGGCACTTGAATTTCTTGTGTTCTCATTGTAAATTGTGGGAATTCTCTAACTGGCAGTGGGTTTGGTGTTCCATCCAGCAGCCAAATGAATGATAATTTGGGGAATAAACACAACAGCCAAATGCTTCTTATCAGATAGAGTACAGTTTGTCAGCCTTTTCAGTGGTGCACAAATCAAGACTCTTTTAATGATACCTGTCTACTTTGTTACCCAAATTATTAGTTAAATTACTGGATTACTTGCCTCTTTCTAGATGCATATATGATCTGAGAAGCCTCAACAATATCATTTGTCTTGCTAAAAATCCTGCAGAATTAAATGTATTTCTCAAATATATTACTGTGGAATCTTTTGGGTCTGGAAACAGAGGCTCCTGTTCTGCCTGTTTTCATGCACATCTTTGACTTCTGTCAGTGCCTTCCTGGTGGAGTACTGAGAACTTCAGTAACAGAGAAAGAGCATCCCTTTTTTTAAGTGTAAGCCTTTAGTTTAGTCCCCTCATACTTGTAGGAAACATGAAGATACTATTTTAAATAAATGCTTTATAAATGTAATGGATAATTAGAAGTCAGAAACTAGTTTGAACAAAAGCTTCAAAAAACCTTTTGAACTGTTAGTGTACTCCAAACAGGAATGGCAGTAGTGAAAAGGAGGCTGTTGCTTCAATGTACTTCTAGAAATTGAAATGCATGTCAATAAAATCATCATAGACCAGAATTAATTCTGGAGATAGTGCTTATATTTTCTAGTCTTATTTTGCAGTATGAACACTGCGAATAGTGTTCACCAGATACAATTTTAAAATGATACGGACTTATAAATACTGAGGGCTTTGGTGTATCCAAATTTAGTTTTAGTGTAGTTGAAGAACAATATTTATTCTTAAGCTTATTAGGTCTTGTTGGTGAGATTCTGTTCTGGATGCACATTAAGTCAAACTTTAATGGAACACCGTTCCACTGAACCCAAAGTAGAACAAGAGTAAAACAGTAAACAAGTTCATTATTATTCATAATAATGTTTATGGTGTCTATAATATGGATATTGAGAGCAGCAAGTGTATTTTTTTTCAGACTCCTTCAGCAGAACTGTTATTTTCCTAACACAACCTCTGGTACAAGGATGGAATGGGGTTTTTTTCAAAGAACAGAGTCCTGTATCTGAAGAGTAATAAGGTAAGGTATTTGAGATTATATCATTTCAGCAAGCAGTTAACAGTAATTTCAATTACTTGTTACTTTGTGCACAAATATATAGAAATACTTGATTCATCGTGCATCAAGAAGTCTCAAACATTTTATATCAGTTCCTTTTTGCTGGTTGGGGTTTTTCCCTCCCTTTTTATCTCATGGGTGGAATTTCTGAAAGCATTCAGCTCTGCTTTCTAAATGTGTTTTCTGTGAAATCAATGAGCTGACCTGAGTGGGAATGAAGGTTGGTTTATCTTTGGTGAGACAGAGTTACATTGTCAATACTGATGTTGAAATACCATCCTTCAGATGCTAGGTCCTTGACATTCAGTGGGATGAGAATCTCAGAACTGGGGACTCCCAAGCAACAGATCAGGTAAATAACTTCTTTGGAGGAGGAAATTAAAGGTGTCGTCTTTTTAAAATTATGATAATCAAGTAGCAAAGTGTGCAACTTAAACTATAAATATTTTCCACTTAACATTTAATTTAAAATAGACATGTCTATATTTGTGAGAGGATTTGTTAGTTGCAGTTTGAGCCTTATAGAATTATCTAACATTTCAGCAGTACTGTTTCTAAAGAGGACTTCTGTGCTGACACAGAACATGAATGTCTAGTTCTGTCCCATTTTCCAACATGAACCTATGTGTAGTTGGTCCAATGACTGTGATTTCCATTTTGCAAAGACAGAGATGTCTTTTGGTATTGAATGTATCATTTAGAACTAACAGCTTGCACATTAGAGTAAGTGATAGGGGCTCTGTTCAGATCATGGAATTAGCTTGATTTGTTTCCTGCTGCAGCTAGTCCCCACTTTCTACCAGGAGAGGGTAACTCAGTTTGTGTTGTGACAGCTCAGTATTTTGTAACAGAGAGCCTTAAAGTCACCCAGAACTGGTTCTGCTGTACTTTATTTCTGCTCTTGGAAAGTACAGTGGTACAGCAGGTGCTGCTGCCTCAGTACTGAAGACAGGAAACTTGGAGAGGAATGATATTCAGTGGCAGCAGGAGCTGTTATGGCCTTCTCCAGTAGCTTTCCTAGATCATCATCCAGGATCCTCTTTTGCTCTACTTTTTGCGGGGGATGGGGAGCAAAAAGTGGAAAATAGTTCTGTAATTTTTAGAAAAGAAGCAGTCATTTTTCCTTGTTAAAAACCAAAATTTTTCTTTTGTTGTAGTGTTTCAAAGAGAAAACATGACAGATTTGGGTATGTGTTTTTAAGACTTATCCAATTTCAGCTATGGACTTAGTTCCTTGCCACCTTCAAAACCAGAGAGATAATATAAAAGGATCAGTATTTCGAGATCAAGATCAAGAAAAAAAACTGAGAGTATTTTAAGATAAAAGATTACAACAAATCAAAGAAATACATGTATTACCTTTAAAGATATTTAACTTCAATGGACTGTTAACATCAATGAGATATATTTAGGGTTTTCTATGTTCAGTTCTATAGGCAATATAGAATGTGAGAAAAATAGCTGCATCTGAAATAGATCATCTGCTTTAAGAAAATAAGCAACTATTCCTGCCAAGCAATTGGTTTAAAAAAGCCTATTAAAATACAAGTGGTTTTATAGTAGCTTCCTAATTCATTTAAGTAAGTAGGATTATCACATGCTTGTAATAAGTTGCGTGTTCCTAAGCAGTGAAGAATACAAGGTTTGGGGTTTTTCTCCCCTATATAAATGAGTGATCTCTGTAATTCTTGCCACAGGTTATACTAAACAATTGGGGGCAAATTCCTGTACCTTTTGAATTCATAAAGTTGTAGAAAATCTGAGCAACAGTTTCTAAATGTTCTTTTAAAAAAAATTGTGTAGCACACAGCACATTTCATCTTAGAGAAGTGACGTATTTTAAGAGAGAGTTCATGCCACTGTCGGTAAGTTTGTGCCATTAGGACCTTAAAATAGAAGTATCTGAGCAATACATAAGCTGTGCATGTACCCCTCTCTGTGGGTAACCCATTGATATATTAGTTTTATGGAATATCTTTGTTCCATATCTTGTTGTTTTTTGGAACACAGTTAGCTTCGTGCCTGCTCAGAAAGGCGTATCTTAACTTGTTCTTGGGACTTGTGTTGCAAGAATGTCTAAGAGAGGGCTCACGTGGGAGCTGATGTGTAGCTTACCTTAGGGCTTAACAGTAGTGGCAGGACTGGATGTCACCCAACGTGCTACACTGATTTTGGGTCCCAACATCATTACATTTTTTTGAGAGCAGGCCCTGGTCATGAATATCCAGCTTAAATGCGCTCCTCTTGGATCCCCCTCTTTTATTGTTGTCATATTGAACTGGTTGGTTGTATTTTTGAAGGAGGAGAGTCTGTTTCCCTATCTGCAGTACAGCTATGGGAGTTTCAGGGTCTTCCAAGAGAGGATATCTCATTCCTGACATGCTCACTGAGAAGAGGTGATGAAGCCAATGTAGTGCTTCGAAGATTAACTTCATTATCGTGCTGTCGAATGGTAATTGTGTATGTTATGGAATACCATCAAAAAGAGCAGTGAAGTTGATTTTTAAGGAGTAGATTTAAGTATTGCATCCTTCAAGATGCTTTCTGTAAGATAAAAGTATTTTAGATTAATATTTACAGAATTTCAGAGTATTGAGAAATTATAATTTCTCTATATGATAGACTACATTTGCTGGCAGATCTATGAAGTGCTCTGTTAACTATTTGAAATGAGATATTTTTTCTAAATAGCAATACCATGTTTGTTTAACAAGATTGTCTATGTAAGTATGCCCTTCCCATTAATTTATGATAGCATGCTATACAAGAATTGTAGTGTTGAGTTTTATTTTAATTTTTTTTTCTTCTTACTGAGATTCATCAACTAGCAAACAAAAACCTCCTGCTTGTAAGCACCTCAGTTTTCAACACAGATTGATCACTGAGATGAGAACATTTATGCTATTAAAAGTAAATATTTTACTATTTTTTAAATAACTAATATACCTACCAGTACATGTCCTAGGTTATGGTTGCTGCAGTTCTTATTCTTAGTGAGGCACATAAAGTTTACCTTTGATAAGTAAGCTACAATTGTAGATATTTCACTTTATCCAAAGATTCCTGAGAGCAGAGGTCTTAGTATAGCGGAAGGCAGACTCAAGAGAAATGCATTGTTTTTGTCTCCCTGAGTCTGCTTTGGAAGCTGTTGTAAAGAAGTCACAAGTAAAGAGGAAAATGCATTCTTGTTTTATCAGGTGATTCTGGTGTCTCAACTCAGTTGTCTGGGAGTTACCATTGTAACTATTGTTATTGTCCCAGAGATGATACAGTGGTTAAAGCTTTTCTTTTTTTCATTTGTTTTCTCCTTTAAGGAACACTTGGATAAATAACTAAACTTTGTTCCTTTAGAAGCAAAAAAGTTTGAGGTTTTTTTGGATTTTTTGTTTGTTTTTTAACAGCACAGCTGGAATTGGCAGATGCTGTTTCAAACAGCCGAGTAAAGTACAGGTGATATGGAATACTGTTGTGCAGCTGAACTAAAGGAGCTTTGCTGGATAACTGCTTGCCTGTTATTGTCATTGGCAAGTTACAGGTAATTTCCAAAGCTGTAGTCTGGCAGAGGAGTAATAATTGCTTTTATGTGTATTTTTCAAGCCAAGACACACACTTTACTTTTACCAGTGTTTTTACAAAGATTCAAAATTACCACAACATTGTTGCTAAAAAAAAAAAAAAAAGTTCACCTTAAAAGAAAAGGAGATATGAAGAGAATAGTGACAGTTGAGCGGCACAGAGAAAACTTTTGTCAGATGAACTTCTGACAGAATCTGGCAGAAATTCAAAGTCTGGTTTGTCTCTAGTAATTCCATTAGCATTTCAAAGGCTGGAGATGTTCTGGGAATGACATAGGAGGGATTATTTTTTAAGTTAAGAATTAGTACTCTGAAGTGTTGCCTGCTAGGAAAATTGTTACTATCTTGCAATAGGTAAATGGACTGTATCTGAGACACTCAGTTTTCTGTCAGACATCTCTCTGCTTGTCTGTACTGGCATAATTAAAGTATCAGCCACCTTTCCCCAGTGTGAGTAGAGCTGTATCAATATAAAACTGTATCTATTGGTAGCTTATTTCTGCATAGAAGGAAACAACCTAGGAGTGCTGGCCCAATTCCAGATTTTTTTTAATTATGTTGCAGTTGCTATGCCAGTATAAACTATTCCTGTTGGAGATCTTGGACCAGATGAAAGTGGCTTCAATCTAGTTTATTTGCCCTTATCCATACAGCCCCATAAAAAATTACACCACTTCAGTTTCACAAGTTTGATTTGCCTTTGTAGGCAGACTTGCTCTTTACACTGACTTATCTCCATTTATGGTAAAGGATATAAACAATGAGTGTTTTGACAATGAAAATGCATCTTCTGTTCTGATATAAGCCTAATCTATTCAGTTAACACTAGAATAAGTACAGTTTACTGTGAAGGTTAGAATGTTTTCATCTGGCTGTGTGCACCAGAGCCTATAGAGCAGCTGTCCCCATCCCAAATCCTAACAACTCTGTTATTCAGCTTGAAGTACAATGTTTCATGTACTCTTACTCTTTCAACTACTGTTCTATAGATCAGCATCTTGCCTCACTTTTCTGCTATCCATTACGTGCTACCCAAGAAACTATTAGGAAGGCTGAAGTCGGGATATCAGAACTTGGATCACTTGCAAATAGGGCTGGTCTGCATGTGCTTTTTCTATACAGATATTGTTGAATAGATTCAGATCATTTATTTTAAAGCTACAAGTGAGGGAGAGATCTTTGATCCCATCTTAAAATGTGGAGAGGGGATTGTGATGGGGAAAAGAACTGAAAATAAGTATAAAATAAGTCTTAAGTGTACTGCTCTAAGCCTGGGAACAGTAAAGAAAGGACCTTGCCAGAACTCACTCACAGGAACAGAAAGAGCTAAAAGCCCAGGGACCTTTGACCATTCAGAGAACATTCACTAACTTTAATTAGCTGTTCTCTGTCCTGTGCTGACTGTTTCTTCCACCTCTTGCTGTCCATTCTACCTCTTTACTTCTGCTTCATTCCTGCATGCTACATATGCTTCCTCCCACCCAGTGTGCCCTCCTTACCCTGTACCTCCTTCTATGTTGTTTACAAGCAAAAACCACCTGCAAAGTAGAACTACTGTTACATTTACTGCAGTCCTGCTGTTTGTGCTCTGTGTGGACTTTTCCCCTGTGCTGTCTTACCTGTTTAGGCTTGTTTTTTTAATGTGGCTGGGGACCTTTTACTGTTCTATTTGCTCTATCCAGCGTAAATGGAACTTCAATTTTCATAAGTCCTTAGAAGCTCTTAAGTATAGTTTAGAATAATGTTCTTTATCCCATTCTTCTATAAAAATCATTCATAGGTAAATGACCACCCTTAATGAGATGAAATATATGAGATTCCATGGGATAAAAAGGAATTTTGCTCTTGTGCTTCTTCTATAGGTGAACCAGTGATTTAAAAGTATAATGTTAGAGCTGTGGTTTTATTAGTGTCCAGCATAATAGGATGAACGTTTCAGAATGAATTTTCTATTTGCTGTGTTTGCATTGCACTTGCAGTGGTTTGCAAATTGCTGGTTTGTTTTCCATGTCTTACAGCTATATAATTTGCTTTCTAGAAACCATTTTGGTAGGTGTGGGTTGCTTGTCAGAAATCCGTTCTGAAGCTTGAGTGCAAAGGAAGCAGGGTACTAATGATGAATAAGAATGGATATCTTGAGGATAACAATGGATGTGGCATCTTCAAAAGCAGTGGCATTCTGGTAAGAATTTGCATGTAATTTATTAAACACTACGTGATAGTTCTCGTTAAAATGTGTTTGTGTCTGTCTCTGAGGATTTGTCTGATGAAATTTTCTTCCAAAATGTGAAAAGTAGGAGGATTGCTCTATATCATGAAGTATTTTAAATTCTGAAGCATTGTACAACAACTTTACTTAGCATTCCCTTCTTGCATATAAAAATAGTGAAAGCGTCTTTTTAGAAAAGTTATTTTAGAGAGGGAGTTAGTGGCCATTTATGGCTCACTGTTTGTGAGCTTGTTTCTCTGAATATTTAGAACTGAGTATTTTTGAACTGTCATTTAAAGAAAACTGGCTTTTTTTCCACTCAGAGTGTAATCTCTTGTGGCATATTTCACCACTACACATGAAACTATTCTAACAGGCATTGCTTCCAGCTTTGCAGGAGATACAAAACACATAATTATTGACAAACTAATTATAGCTGGAAACTTTTAATCTTCATATTGGTTAAAAAATATGGCAGCATACTGAGTTACTCTACTCATTGGAAGTTTCACACCATTTAAATAATATACACAATTAGAAAATGCAAGTAAAAACACCAGTGAAAGTTTTACTGTAACTGCAGTGTAGTAGAAGTGATTCCTTTAAATTTAGTATTTGAAATAACTTAGGCCAACAATTCCCTAAGCATAAACTCATATTTTCACCAAAGTCAAGTATATTCTTACCTGTGTATATACTGACTTCTTGAAATTAACAAAGAATTTGTGCCTCTTTTTCTTCCTACTCTTTGAATCCCGCTGGTGGTTTATATTGAAGTGGAACTGTTCTGGTGGCAGCTGGCAGTTCTTAAAGCTTCTTGGTAAGGGTATTTTGAGGTGCTGGATGTGCCTACGCTCTGTAGTAAAGAGCAGCCACAGACACCGTGCATTCTTCTGATGAAGCAGTTTCATAGCTGAGATAGCTGTCCCAGAGCGTGCTACTCCCAGTGGAATTAGGGTTTAGGCACACCTCAGGAACTCCTAATTTTGTCATGGCCTGCAGAAAGCAGCAGTGGCTCAGGAGCTGATTCCCAAGCAGATTAGGTGTTAATCGGATCGACTCTGTTGGTCAGAGGGGTGCTGGTTAATGTCTGAGTGGTAGCAGTGGGCCCGGCAGAGGCCTTAGCCCTGCTGAGAGGCAAGGATAAGGAGCTCAGACACGTCCTGGTGCTAACACAGGTACTTCCCATGGACACACAGTGAGAGCAGGAAAACAGGGCTGTGTTCTCTTGGGGGTGAGCACCAGCCAAGCTGACAGAACCCCGCTGCTCTGGACTCCGTTGCATGGTATAAGTGTACATTATAGCAGGTACCTAGGGCAGCATTAATTGAAATAAAGCATCCTCACTAAGATACTCGGGGAGGAAGGACAGAGAATGCCTGGTAGGTGAGCTCCTGAGAGGTCTGTGGCCACACTCCAAAGGTCTGATGTAAGTTAGACCTAAAAAGATTAATGTAAGCAGTCTCCTTATTTGAAGTTAGATTGACAAGGAAGGTGACTAAGAGTGACTATTTAATATCCCTTTCTGTAACACTCCGTTTTGCATTTTTACTTTCGAGGTGGGAGATAAAATCTGACCCTCAAAGTACTATGTACTCATTCCAGTGCCAAAACACGAAACACAAATCAGCAACTTAAATTTAGGGTCATACTAGGTTCTCTTAACTGCACTTGGACAAATATGCACGTTAGATATATGAATGTAAACTTAGATACCCTCTTTGATGTGCTTACAAATGTTTTTTTTTTGACTGCTGTGATTCTGTGGGCTAATGTAGTAAGAAGCTAATGGAGAGGAAGCTAGGCTGCTTACAACTTTTTTTTTTCCTTGCCAGGCTAATCTTTCACTCAGGTTCGTTGCGCGTCAAGCATTTGGTTAATTATTTTATCTCATTTATATTTTAAACCAACTTTTTTCTGGGGGGGGGAGAGGGGGCTAAGGGAGTGGTGATAAGTTCTTAATTTTAAATTCCCTCAGATTCTGAAGGAGGATATCAGTGAAGAAAAACCTAGTTTGCAATTTCCGTGTCAGAGGTATCTTATCTGTAGTTGCAGTGGTTATAAAAGTCAAGTCTGGAGTGTCATTTTTTGTTGATCTTTTCTAAGATGACTGTACTGACTGGTATGGTTTCAAATAAAAACAGTTAAGTTATTGACTTGTAAAAGAGTTGACTGTCATTTACTGCTTAATTCCTCTTTTGCTGAATCATTCCTGTGATACTAACTTTATTTGTGACACTTTAGTAGGTGCAGGCCTGAGGGGGGAAATGTTATAGTTCTTTCACAATTCATTGGTTTGTGGATATTTCTGTTATGTTGTTTCCACACTGAATGACTCATATGTTAAATGAACATGCCAGCCTCAAGGCATGCCCTCGCTATTGCAGCCCACAGTGAAACTTGATGCCATTGCACATAAAAATGTGGAAGATGCTCATATCCGTTTGAATCCTTGGGAAGTTCTGTGCGCTTCGGACGCGTGTGCTAGCGATTACTCAACGTATGTTCTTTCAAAAAGCTGTGTTTTACCATGTTTGACTGCTCTTTTTTCACACTGTCGATTTGCTGAGTTTGTAAGCTGCATCTGTCTTGTGAGCTCAAGTTGGAACTGAGAAATAGTTATTTTTAGTTGGTTTTTTTCCTTTTAACAAGGTGGTACAGTTTCATTATGTTCATTTCTGGACTATTTAATGAGAGGCTGCAGATGTATCTGATTTGCATTGCCACTTGTGCATTTCTTAAAGTATTTCAACAGATTCAGAAATTTTTATTTTGGAAGTTAATAGCACAGTTCTAATGCTCTCCACATTGTGAAAATACTAATCAGTGTTAGATTGAACCAGCTGGACCCAATTACCTCAATTTTGGCTTTGTTACCCATTTGATTCTTGATTGTTTAATAAGAATGTAGAAGACGAAACAGGTTTACCTATTGATGAAGTCACACAAATTATCACTTACATTACAGAAACTTCACATCAGAATGTTGCTAGGAGCAGGTTCTTTAATATCTGTAATAGGGAGAGAGATGTGCCCCCACAGCAGTGAGAGGAAAGGCTTTGAAAAGTATATGAAGTATAAAACTTTTTTGATATTGTTTTGAGTCTTAGGACGTTTGGGTTTTTTTCATGTGCCATATAGTGCTGTTAATTCTAACCCTGCATTGATTCATATAGTGAAAGTATGTGTATGGCTCCAGAATTTTTGTTCTGTGGTTTTGTTTTGTGGTTTTGATAGGAGTAAGACAGATTTCTGTGACAGGATAGATGAAACATACCACAAGTCAGGTATTTTGACTTTTAAATAATGGTCCTGTTCTGTCACGCATAGTATGCAGTGGAGGAGTATTTGCCAAAGTAAACAGATGCATTTATGGGAAGACCACTCTTTATTATAAATTTTTCACTCGACGTTACTCATGGCTGTACCTTGGGTGCAATTTTTTCTGTCTGTGTCCCTGCTTGTTTTTGTGAGAAGGTTGTCACTGCTCCCCTAACTCTTCTTTCACTGACGGGGAGCTTGTCTGTCCCGTCCCTTGTCAGCTTTGGCAGCAAGACTAGGCACATTATAAAACTATATGCAACTGTTAACAAAATTGACCGCAATTCCACAGTAATTGCCACTGGAAGGCAATAAAATCAACTGTTTCAATCCTATTTGCAGTTCTAGCACCCCCAGACCAAGTCATCTCAGGTCACTTAAGGATGTCTCACTAAAATGGTATTAAACCATATAAAGTCATAACAATTCTACTGTTCAATCTTCAAGTGGTGTTGATGTATAGGCAAAAAGAAGGAGGTAGCAAAGTGAAAATACATCAGAAATGATTGCATTTGGCGAGGCTGATGTGTTTGAAAGAATGGTGTGAAGGTGCAGAGGGTGGTAGTCCTGCACAGCTGCATTTGCTTTTAATAGCGCACAGTAACAACAGCAAGCCAGAAAGTGGACGTGCTGGTGTATTCCACATCTGCAGGTGTAAAAGCTGCCTCGCAGGACTTCTTGCAGTCCCTCTCTTCTGAGTCTTTGGCTTGTGAAGAGCTTTCCTTTGTTTGCCAGGAGAGATCCTGGAATCGTGTCTGCTGCAGCATGCGCAGTTTTAGTCCTGCTCTCTCACTTTCCCACCTGTTCTGGAGCATTTTTTCTGTTCTTGTACTGCGTGATGAAGATGAGTGGCTCTCAGGTAAAGCTCGGGGGCTGAGTTTTGACGAAAAAATCTGGGTTTCTTGCCAGTATAGAAGGAGCATCGATGTCAGGGGATGCTGGTACCGTCCTCCCCTTTTTCTCGTGGAATCCTTCGGTGCTTTTCGCTGGGGGCAGGGGGAGGTGGTTTCACCCGTGGCAGTGCTCAGCCCTGCGGTTACCGGCGCACGGACCGCGTTGCACATGAGCACGTCCAGGTGGCCGCAGGGTGCTGCCCGGGAGATCTGTCCTGGAGCCGGCGCGGCCAGAAATTTCTCCATTGGGATGGTCCGGGCATCGCCTCGGAGCGTTCGGGCCGCCGGGGCGGGAGGCGGGAGGCTCCTGCCCGGGCTCGGTGGCATTAGGACCCGGCGGGGCGTGCCCGCCTCCCTCTGCCCCTCCCGCCCCCGGCGGCTCCCGGGACCGGGGCGGCC
>VXBQ01014396.1:0-18673 GCA_013400175.1 Phainopepla nitens | reverse complement strand
CGCCCGGGGCCGGGCCCGGGGGGCCTTTGCCCGCCGGCCCAGCCGCTGCCCGCTCCACGCTGGCTTTTTTCTTTTATAGCAGGAACTTGGCTCTTCCTTCAGGGGTTGTGCAGGGCATCGTGGCACGTGTTCGCGGTCAAAAACGTGCTTGGGCTAATGTCAAAATACGTCCAGTTTAATGCCCGCGTGATATTCGCACTACAAGGCTTTTACGGCAACTACTATGTATCCTGCTGAACTCTTTGTAGTATAATATTTGAAACAAGACCGTAAGAATAAGAGTTGTAACCATTAAATTAGAATCAGAGGGGAGCAGAAGTTGATGTATTATCTGACACTTGGCTTCTGTAGTGCCTGTCACAAAGTAATGGCTCTCTTAAACTGTACATTAATCATCAACAACAAGTTCAGAAATGTCTGTTTCAGTCCAGAAACTCTTATTACCAAATAAATAGCTTTGGTACTGTTTATTACCAAATAAATAGCTTTGCTACTGTTGGAATGAGCAAAGAAGTGTCCTTAACAATAAATTCTTCTTCATCTAAATGAAGTAAGTTTACACCTTTTCTCCCATGAGTTTAGTTTATTGCTCTTGCCCACCTTCTTAGAAAGAAGAAAGCCTGGGGCAACTTTGCAGGTAAATGTCCAATGAGGTGTATTTCATGTTATGTACATATGATCAAACATATGAGAGCTTTAGAAAAGCAAAATGTCCCTTTTATTTTAGGAAGTGACAGTATTTGTTAATGGGATATGCTCCCATTGAGTTTAGTTTATTGCTCTTGCCCACCTTCTTAGAAGGAAGAAAGCATGGGGCAACTTTGCAGGTAAATGTCCAATGAGGTGTATTTCATGTTATGTACATATGATCAAACATATGAGAGCTTTAGAAAAGCAAAATGTCCCTTTTATTTTAGGAAGTGACAGTATTTGTTAATGGGATATGCTATTAAAATGATCACAGGCAGAAACTGTACAACTGAAAGGTAAATCTGCCAAGTGACAGGTCTTGCCCTCAAAAACACAGCCCATGGAAACACCAAAATGGAGCAAGTTACTCAAGGAGAATAATTTTTATGTTCTTAGTATCCTGATGATGAATGGTCTGCTGCTTTCAGAATACAGATGGTGTTGCCTTTTGGGTTCAGAAATTTTGTACAGCCTTTCTGCAACCTGTTGCGTTGCTTTTATTCCAGACAGCTTTCCTGTCACTGCTGGCAGTAAGGTCTTCTCAGACCCACAGCTGCCCATGAACTGAAATTCCCTTCTGTACCAGAGCCTACACTCAAGTATCAGCACATGAAGTTCGAGTAGCTCTTTAAATCTCTCTGTTTCTTGTGTGCTAGTACAAGCTGTATTTTCTCTGTCCAAGAAGGAGTTCCCAGGCAATCTTTCTGGTGCTTTGTGCTCTGTATATTATCGACTTGTGTGTCTTCACTTTTACTGTCTGTTGTACTGTGTGATGCTTCAGCCTTTTACTTCTGCCCTGTTTACCTGACCCAGCCCCTGACTAAGCCCAACCTTGCATTGACAGTACTGGCAGCCTCTCCTGCTCCCCCACCTCCAGACAATATAATATTCTCTTTACCTTCCCAGATATGATGGGAAAAAAAATCAACCAAAATATATGAAGCCACATCCTTATGCTCTCTTTCATTTTTACCAAGCTTATCCTAATAAAATTGACTCCACTCTTTGATACAAAGTTATGATGATATGATATGTTTTATATAGGTTATAATGTTATATATGTTTTTGTAATTTCTAATACCACAGGGCAGTGTGGGTCTTAGTATGTACAGTGCCAATGTGCATTTCAAACTAAACCAGGATGATCTAATGAAGATAACCAAGCAGTATAGTTGTGGTGTGCTAAGGATCCAGTGCTTAAGCTAATTCTAGCTCGTTTGTCTGTGGGTGAATGGTAAGTAGTCAGTTTTTGGGTGCTTGTTAGCAAGATTTGTGATGAGAATCCTTGTTAAAATAATCCTTTAAAAAAGTGATAAAGGGAACAATGTCCAATATCAGGTCTTTGAAAAATAGACAAGCTTCCAAGAAACTGGCTGTGATTAGAAATGAGGGAAAAATATATTTTAGATAGAACCTGCAGTGATGGAGTAAACAAGTTCATAATCATGCTGGTTTTAATTTTTCATGTATTTGCCTTTACTGCTCATATAAAAGCTTACTGTGTCCAAACTTTAGTTGTTTCAAAACCTTCTAAAGACAACTACTGTTGTTAATGAGCTATTAATAATATTTAATGCAAATTGTAGGAATAATTATTGTGAGATTGTAAATAAAATTTCAAAAATTAAATCACGTTTCTATTCTTTTTTGAATTTATATTTTTACATAGGGATTATCATATTTGCTTGCTTAAACCATAATATAGTTTCCCATTTGAATGGTAAATATCTCCTAATGCTTCAGTTGATGTTAACTACAAGTAACATGCTTTCTCTATGTAGTAACTGGTTTAATTTCTATTTTCATTGATAGGGACATTGTACTTAGATTAATAACTGAATTTCCATTAGAATCAATATGAATGGCTTATATATTATGTGAAAAAACCCATTTCTTCTGCTCAGTTTTGAATTTTCCACACTTTCAGTGTTTCTTTGTATTTTCTCTTGTGTTGTAAAATAGCAAACATACAAATGTCTGATCTGACCTCTCTAGGGCAATTACTTTACATGTCCATGCATAATATGCTTGATTTGAAACTTTCTAATTTCTCTTCATAGGATATTTTCTATGTTTGCTACTGTCCACACTTGAACCCTATCCATATTTTTAGTATCCTTTTGAAGAAGGAGTAATCTGTACCTCATGTGGGATTTTTTTTTTTCTGGTAAAGTCACAGCACTGATTTTTATAATCCTATTACACTGGTTTTCTTCTAATTGTCTTGCATTGTTTAAGCTGCCTGGTTTATTATTTTAATTTTGATTGTAGTGGTGTGTTGAGCAGAGATTTTTCACTAAACTGCTGAAGTGGGCCCTGGTTCCTTCCTGAGGCCAAAGCAACTGGTGTGTTTTGCCATTATGGGATAACTGATCTAATGATTGACTTCCATTAAACAGATGCAATCCTACCACCCCCTTACCCCTGACACTGGCATGTAGTGATAGGACAAGGGTTAATGGCTTCAAACTGAAAGGAGCTAGATTAGATGTTAGGAGGTAATTCTTTACTGTGAGTGTGGTGAGGTACTGGAGCAGGTTTCCCGGAGAAATTGTGGATGCACCATCCCTGGAGGTGTTCAAGGCCAGGTTGGAGGGGTCTTTGAATGCCTAGTCCAGTGAAAAGTGTTCTTATTCATGGCAGGGAGGGTTAGAACTAGATGATTTTAAGGTCCCCTCCAAACCAAACCACTTTATGATTCTATGACTTGTCTAATTGATATTGATAATTAAAACAACTCCTGAAATGGGGCAAGGACTTTATAGCTGATGGCCCTTGCCTTTTGTTTTTCATTTATCTTGGCCACACCTTTAATCAGATAAGTGTCAGTGCTTGTAAGTGAACGTGAGTTACTGTGAGTAAATTAAATCTATGGGTAAATCAGAGTACTATGTATACTACTACTAGAGTATTAGAGTACTGTTAGACCCTATGGGTAAATTACTGTGAGTAAATTTAAATGTAAATCTAAATGTTAGTGACTAATATCAATTTATCTGGAGATTTTGTAGGTAACTGTTACCCTTCCTTTACCTAACGCATTGTGTTTTGTTGCACTAAGTTCCTTACAGTTCTCTTTAATTTGAAACCTCATAAAACACAGGCTATTTTTTAATGGTTATTTTTTTTTTAATATGTGTCTGTTATCTGTCATCATTTAAACTTGATTTAGTGTTTCTGGGGTCCACTTACTAATTTTAGTTAGATTAATAATTTTCCTTGATTCTGAGTAACTGAAATAACTGCAGATTTTATGCCATGATACTTGCCCCAGTTTCTGAATTATTAATGACTGTACCATAATACAGGACCAAATATGTCTTTTTCAGCATTTTATGCTTTATTCTTTGCTATTATTGACATTTATAAAAATGGAATCAAATAATTTAATTCAGTATTTTCCCTGGTTAGATTTTGATCTATGATGGACTGGGTCCTCATTTTTTTGTTTGTTTGCTTCAGGAGGCATTTTTCTCTTACTTTGGGCTTTGAAAGAACTTATTTTCTGTTATCTGGAGCATGAACTAGATCATTACCAGTAGAGGCTGTCCTATTCTATTTTCTTTTTTACATGGTGCCTGGTATGACTTTTGATTATTGCTTATGCAGCCAATTCCAATGTCTAATCACCCTTTATATTAATAAATTCTTCTTGATATCCTAATTCTTCCTAATATTCCTATTCTCCCTTCTCTGCTCTTTTAGCCATGTTGATTTGTCTTGAGGATTTGCCCATGATTTACAGTGGGGAGAAAAAAAGTTAGCCAGCCATGAACACATTCCAGGCCTTTATTCTAGGACA
The DNA here is from genome assembly GCA_013400175.1 of Phainopepla nitens. Taxonomy (NCBI): domain Eukaryota; kingdom Metazoa; phylum Chordata; class Aves; order Passeriformes; family Bombycillidae; genus Phainopepla; species Phainopepla nitens. The sequence continues at coordinate 14,181 of VXBQ01014396.1, read as the reverse complement.
GAGGAATTTAGTAAATACCAGAGTTGAAATTAGTGCACAGAGCTGTGCACCATCCACCAGGCATATGTGTGTAATGCTATGATAATTGCATGATCAGGATCTGTTTACTAAAATACTGTATAGCATTGTAAGGCTGTTTTTGTATAATTGTAAAACAACTAGTTCCTATGGAGATTTGCATCATGCAGACGTACTGGAAAGCATATCTGCAATTTTAAATCTTAGCAGTGTAAATATAGTACAGTTGAAAGTAGAAAATATACACAGAGGAGAAGGGAAATGCTAGTAGTCAGGGGGAACATTCTTACTTTAGGGATCCAACTCATGTAACTAAATCAAAAGACTGATTTCCTTAGGCCATTTCTACAATGTATGCAGAGACTCCTTCACAGGACATTTTGCAGTGTTTCAGGAGTTCCTTCAACCAAATCTCTCTCAAGGAGCCTCTTTCTATTTACTGTAGGGTAGGATCTGTTTCCTACATCCCACTCTTGCTTACTTTAGACATTTGAAAACAGGTGATGTGTATAGAACTACTTATCACACATTTTGCTCGTAGGGGCTGTAGGGCCATGTTAATAAGCTGAGTTTCAGAGAAAGCTTTGAACAACAGTAATGCAGTATGTTTTCAGATATTTAAGGGAGTTTCCATAAAGTATAAGTTGTAAGACAGAAAAAGGCACAAGAGGTTTGTTTGAAAATACACCATGTGGGTGTGAGAGGAGCTGGAAACTGGACTCCTAACACTGAATGGCAGGTGGGAGATAGGAAGGGAAGAGATACAAGAAGCATCTCTGAATATTTTTTTTTAATCAGTAAAAAGTGGAGGGTTTTTTAAGTGTTCTAGCCAAACACAACATCATAGTCAAATTAGACAGTATGATCTAATGGTTCTTTCAGCTTTATGTTTTATGAAAATTGGCCCAGTTTCAAACCTGAGCAAATGACACCTGTCTTCCTGACAAAGATTAAGGAGCAATAGGTGTGGTGGTGATAAGCAAGGCTGGACCTTGAAAGTGAAGACAACAAGTGGTAGATGCTGCAGAAGTAGGCAGGGAGAGCTGTGGAGATGGTGGTGTGTTCTCAAGTGATTGACTAGGAGAAGGGTCTTTGCAGCAATTCTCAGAGTATGAATGTGTGGGATATTAGGCTGTGTTTGTCAAAAGCAGAGAGAAAAATATATTGCTGAATCAATAAGCAGAGAGCAAAATTTTTCTGAATCAAAACATCATGATGATGATTAACCTGATTGAATACTTCAGCTGATTGGGAGGATTAAGAAAAATACCATCTTGGAAATGTTGCATTGAAAGTATCTGCAAATTATGAGTATGAATCTTGTAATTTGGAGTATCTTTGGGGTATAAAGTGATGCTAGAATTTCATGTCTGAGCAATAGGCAGGATGATGGTGTAGCTGTCCAGCTTGTGTGTGTTACCAACAGTTAAGTCATTCATAGGAAAAACTGTAAAGATCTGTTCTCAGATATAATTGTGTTATTAATTATCTGACGTTCTTCACTCCTACAACTGCTTCCCACAAAATATTGCTTAGAGTATTTTCCCACCTGCCACAAAGGACTGGACATTAATTGTTGAGTTTGATTTGTAATGTCTCAGTGGGGTGCTTAGAGGTATTTTGCATTTGCTGGGAAGGCACTGATCTTTTCATTTCATTTATAGTAATGGTGAACACAGATACGGTAATTTCCTTACAATTAAATTACGAAGTCAAGTCTTCTAATAGCAATACTCCATAGTATTTCAGTAATAATTAATTGATTCTGTTCCTTGTTCTGATTTTGCCTAATGATATAAGAATTCCCCTCAGGAGGAGGAAGCTTTCAGTTTGCTTGAGAATTTTATAGCCAGGTCCCATACCAGCCACAGTTGTCTTTTCCTTCCCCCTTCAGCATGTACCAGAACTCACAGGTTGAGAAAGGACAGAGGAAATACATCTGCTCTTGGCTAACTTTCCAGTGGTGTGTGTAGTTGTATGGACATGGTAGCAAACAGGTGTGAATTAGAATTGTTTCTAGGCTTTTCTGACTTAAACCAGAGATGAGGCAGCTTTGGTATCAGGGAGGCATAACCTGAAGAAAAAATCCAAACAGCTTTTTTGTTGTTGTTGTTTTTCAATAAATTTCTGCCGAGTGTGGCAATCTGAACTGTTAATGTATGTTTGCAAGAGCAAGAAGAAAGATTGTCTTGGGTGTCAAGTTGTTAGGTGTCCAGATTAAAAAGATAAAGCTTCAGGAAAAGAAATTAAAACCTGCCTTTCTGTGGAAATGTAACTCTGGCAAGGAATTTGATATTAGTGGCCCATCAGTAGTTTCGGGTTGTTCAAAGGAAGAGCAGTGATAGCCAGATGAGGCAGTAAATTACTCCCTGCTTGCTAAAAATTTGTGAAATCATAAGTTCTTTGAGCAAACATACCCCACGGGTACACTGGGCCCTGTGAGTGGGACCTCTGGCTGCACAAAGCTGAGCCCTGCTGGCTGCATCTTCCCCCCAGGTCCCTGTGTGCCTACAGAGTGACCCCAGGTTTGAGGCTGTGACTCTCTGGAGATAAAATAACCAAAATCTGACGCTATAGTTGAAGTCCGGTGTTGTAGATTCTTTACCATGTGCCAGTTGCAGACATACATGTGGGATATAACTGGGAATTCAGTATTAGAATGGGAGTTAAGATGTTGGTATTTGTCCTGAGCTAACACCAATTATAAAAAGATAAACACGTTTTCTTTCTTCACGAATTCTGGAAATCTTATCTGCCTTGCTTATCTAAGTCAGTGTGTCGTCTTGGCAAAAAAGGCTTCTTAATATCCATGTGCATGGAAAAGTTTGTATATAGTATTTTTTTTTCCTATCTAGAAATAATAGCAGTTTGAGTCCTTATCTCTCCATGAGTGCTATAGGCAAATCAGTATCTCAGTGAATTTAAGATATTCGTGTCCTCACGTATGTTAATTTTTAAACTTACTAATTTTTTATGTAAAAGATCTTGCTGCATCTTAATCCATCCTGTAGGAGATATGAAACTAATCAGAGGTTGTTGATTCTCTTGAACATTTTTTTGGGTTGAAGGTGTATTTATATTGATTTGTCTGGTTACATGCTGATCTCTGAAGGTATACCTCTGCTCTAATAATAGGAAGAATGGTATCATACTCCTGGACAATTCATTCTGTCTTTGGTCTGGCTGTCTCAAAGAGGTCATGCTAGCCAAGGTACCAGGTGCAGTGATGTCGTTTCCAGGCATGGTGAACTGGCCATTACGGCCTCCCAAGCTGAGATAGAGCCTTAGGTAGAGAGCAAGCATGGACCCCTTCCTGGGGTGGAAGTTTGGATGACACAGCTCTCCACGGTGTAGCCTGTCATTCCATGTGCTTGTGCCGCCATAGATCTGATGTTCCTGTAGTGTCTTTTCTGCTTTTCACACACTCCTGTTGTGTTAAAGTCTGTATTTCAGTGGGCAAACCTCATTATGAGGTAAGCATTTTTTTGCTACAGTCTCTTTCTCATTAGCAGATGTATAATATTAGGTGCATGCTGCCCTGGGGTTTCACTGAAACCTTAGGGAGACACACACTGCCAAGCTAGAACTTCTCACAACCTTCAGATAGACGTAACAATGACACTTCATGACACTTCCTACAGAAATATAGCTTACTTTCTGTCGGTTTTACAGTGTTTTAAAATATGGTGGGAGGGGAATTTTAGTTTTGGCCATCGTGTTACTAAGAGGATGAAAATCTACATGAAGAGCTGATGAAAATAAATACATCACCTTTATTGATTTTAGACCACTCTCTTTTATTAAAAATAATAAAACAAATTACATATAACAACGAAAAAGCAGCAGCACACAGGAGGTGAGCAAACACACTGCAGGTACTTGTGTCTGCCTGAAGGGGAATGTGCTGTGATCAATTAATGCTCCATAAATCTCTTGGTGTAAGATATCACTGTTGCCTGTGCTGTACCTGCAGCATTTTAGGGTAAAAATAGAGATCTTGTCATGGTCTTGGCATTCAGATTATTTTTCTGTGATTGGTTTGGTGTCTCTTTAATTAGAGCTGTGTGCCGTGTTACCTGATTTCATTCGTATTCTCTTTACATATTTAGGTCCTAGTCCTGCAACTGGATTTGTTCAAGTGGACCTCGATAGCCTGGGGGTGTGATGAAATTCATGGGACTCTGATGACTGCAAGTTCTCACTCTGAAGATCTGATTGTAGGCCTGAACCTAAATTTCTATTTCATTCTCCTGTCTATTTGCTTCTTAATTGATGAAAATTATCCTTTAAAAAGATGTTATCCTTGGGTCTCATGCACATCTACTTTAGTAGTGTTCAGACACTGTGTGCATGGGATGCTGTCAGACATTGTTAGAATATTTCTGTTTTGTTGTGTGCCTAAACCTCATGATTGCTCTAATTATTGTGTTAGATTTTTACATTTAGTGCCTTTCTACCTAAAATGGAAGAGATCATCACCTGTGCTTTCAATCATTGTGGTATTTCTCTTAACTCAGATTTTTAAGTCAGAGTAATTGTTGAAACTGTTTAGCTTATTTTTAAAGATGTAGGTAGATTTGTTTATTTCTTGCTGGACGCAAAGTATAATATTTTTTTTTCCAAACTTGGTAGCCTAGTATTACTGAAAGCTTTCAGTATGATGATACTCTGATGTAATAAAATAAGTAGGAAAAGACATTACCTTTTACTAGCTCTCCTGTTGCTTTTCTATTCCTGTGGCTGTGGTTACACAACCTACAACTGAGAGTGCAGATATTTTTATTTTTTGTGAACCTTTTGTTGACAATGAGTTCTGTTCTCTGTCCTATTCCATTTTGCAGTTTCACTGAATACTAAAGTTATAGCCTGATAGAAGTATAGAAATGACTTTGAAAAATCACATATAGAGTGTGAGAGGAAAAATAGATGTGTTCTACCTCCATACATGTTACTATTTATATTGTATATATTTTTAAAGCGAGTATGTAGCAGTATACGATAATTAAGAGATTAAAAGATCCAAAACTTCCTTTCTATATAGAGAATCAGAAAAACTTTTTTTGTTGTTTTTGTACACTTATTACAATGATATTAAGGAGCTTCACAATATCTGATGAATTTTTGCACCTTCCCAGACCAGAAAAGCACCATTGTGCTGTTAGACCAAGAGGAAAACTGAGCCACTTGTTTAGTCAGTAGTAAAGTCAATGATATTAAATAGATTCTCCTGCCTTTTAACCTTGTGCCTCCAGCTCCATTTTTCCCTCAAGACCCAAACCTTCCATTATCATCATCTGCTTTGCATTTCTCCGTGAAAGGGCCAAGGTGTTTATATTTGGACTCCCAGAAAATGAGGAAGACAAGGTTGGTTGGCCATCTGCCAAGGTGCAAGGTCTGACTCGCTCCTTGCTCCCGGGGGCTGCTGGTGAAGGCAGAGGCAGAACTGAGTGTTGTATGTGGCATTCAACTGCCTTAACCACATGCCCATCGCTCTCTTCCTGTAGCTGTTTGTCTTGTTCTCGGCATAACTCCTAAAGCCAACGCATATGCCAGCCAATAAATAATCTAATTTGATGCACAGCCCTGATTCCCTTCCTGGGCCGTGCCCTGCACACACGGAGCGGCCGCAGTCCCGTGGAAGAATTCAGCACAGTGCACGGGGCCAAAGAGTAAGGCTGTGAAGTGTTTAAACTTTGCAATGAAGCAGTGTTCTTTTAATGTCCCTTATTATAGCTATAGCTCAAAGTATTTTTAACAAGGAACAAGAGAAAAATGAAAGCTTTCAGAACTGGTTGTAAACAATTCCCTGTCTAGCGTGTGAAGGTGAATATCCAGCTCAGTGAAGCACAGGACGTCAGCCGATGGGAGGAGGCCGCCCACCTCCAGCGAGGAAGGGAAGGAAGGATGGGTGCTTAACACCATGGGTATATCGAGTTTGCTTCCATGTCTCAGGGACTATTTGTGGAGTATTGACCCCAGCTCTTTAGCTTTTGTTTTCCCTTCAGCATTCCCATCCCCAAAAATGAGCTCCTCCAGAGGTTCTCAGTGCAATAGACATTGGAGGTGTTGCTGTACTCTGCTAGTAATTTAAATGAAGGAACGAAAATCCAAGGTGGGCTTTTCTGCTATGTTTTTCTGTTGAAAAATAAGAAGAGATGCTCCCAGTTCTCTCCACAATGAATTTCAGGGGCTGTCCTTCTAATCTTTGATCTCACAAATAGATGGGAAAAACTTCAATTATAGAAAATGCTGCTCTTGGCTTACCCCTTTAATCTTCTTCCCGGTCAAATTGTAGTGGCCTGCTGTGTTTGTAAGCTACCAAGGATGGTGTGTAGGCTCCTGGGCCAGAATAGTTGTGTTGGGAACACAAGCTCATCTTGTTGTCTTTTATGTTAGAATTTGGCAGCATATTAATTTTTTTCAGATAACCCTTGCCAGATCATGGTCTGAGTTTCAGTTTTTGTTAATGTCTGCTTTATGTATGGATGGTGCTTGCGGTTTGGTCACCAAGCCTAGTGATTTGCTAGGAGGAAAACAAAACAATCTCATACTTTGCTTATTTTTCTCTGGGATATGCAGTCTTTTCTCACAAGTAATGCAACAAGTTCCTGTAAAAAGAACTGGTGGGAATACTTAGGGAAAATTTTGTCAACCCATTCACTGAAATTCATAAAAATCAAAATACTTGCAAAAGTATTCACTGGAATTTTGTTGCAAAATAAAAATTAAAACCCTGATTTTTAGTACTGATATTTTTTTTTTAATGAGGATCAGTCTTCAGCATTTCATATCTGTAGAGAAATGGTGGGAATGGGAGAAAACAATCTTGATATGCAGAATCACCTAAACTCTGTATCTCAACTCAACACTTTGTATCGTGAAATCATGGCCTGAACCTGCTGCGTGTCATATCAGAAATATTGTCACTGATTTATTGTGTTACTTCATCGTGCTTTTTGTAACCTTTTGACAGGGATCACGGGGTTTTTTTCTGTGTTTTGGGTGTCTTCTTTTGGTTTGAGGTTGGGCTTTTTTACCAGCACCTGACAGAGCTCTGATCCATGATTTGGCTTCCAGGTACTAGGATAATACAAGTAGTAATCACGCCCGCTGCTAAGAATTTTCTACCTTATTTCATTTGCATTTGTTTGCCTTCAGCTTCCAGTCATTGATTCTTCCTATGCCTTCTCTGATGGATTAAAGAGCTCTTTAGGACTCACTATTTTCTCCCCAGGAAGGTGCTTTTACCCTGTAATCAAGTTACTTCTCAATATTATTTTATTTGTTGTTTGTTTGTTTTGAGAAAAAGCTGAACAGATTGAGCTTTTTAGGGTTCTCATTATTTTTTCACATTCCTGGATTATTTTTTGTGGCTCTTTTCTGTCCATAAAACTGTGTGTTACTAGTCACATACACAGTAGTAAAATTACTTCTCTAGTTCCTCTTATGTTAGTGTGGTTAGAAATTGATGTTATTGCAAGGTCAGATAAAAAAAACCCTACCTAATATGACTTCTACACATCTGAGTGTAGTTACTAGAGGATAGAAAAGGATGGATGATTTTAAAAACATTTAAATATTTTTACGTAATCCACAAATCAGCAAGAGTGGGTGTGCAGGAGGTATGCGAGAAGTATTTATGTTGAGGTTTTTAAGGAGTTAGAAATGAAAATAAAAATAATAATTTTAATTGTAAAGCAACAATAATACACCAAAACTTAAGTACTGTGTTCAGCATAGTAATACATACTTGCAGAAATTTTGTAGGATTGAATGAAAAATGTTTGTTATTAACACACTGTTGTGGGTCACTGGAAATAGAGCCTGTAAGTGGATGTGAATATACATATCCCTTACATCTATTTAATCCTATAGCTAGCCACTTGCTTATATTTGGAAACCCAAGAACAGGTATGTGATCTGTTATGCTGAAATAGAAGAAATAATATGGTATTAAGAATTCCTTTTGTTATAAAAGTTGTCACTATTAAGTCATATAAAAACTCAAACAATCAAAATCCAGAGCTTGAAAGAGGCTCTTGAAAGTTTTACTGCTTCAGTATTTCTCTCCAAAGGGGTGGCTATTTATTTTGATTTGCATCCATATTTTAGGACAAGTTAAATTTACACAAAGGAGACTAATCAGATGCCTGTCTAGTCAAAACATCTCAGCCTACCCAATGTATCGTGCATATAAGCATCTGAATTGAATCTGCGCTCTCAGCCCCACACTTATCCCTCCTGGAAACCATCAGATTTTCATTAAATTCAACTTCAGACAGTTTGAACTCTCGGTGCTGTGCATTAGTTTAATGCAAGCTTGTCTAGTGTTGTGTCTGACAAAACTTTGGGGTCACCACCTTGACTTTCTGTCCACACTGACTTGAGCTTTGAGTTTGTAAAGAATGCGTCTTTCCATCGTGGCAGCATTCCCTCTGTGAACTTTGGGGCATATTCCACAAGGGTCTTCATTTGTTTCAGCAAAATGAAAGTTCATGTAAACATGGTAAATGAGGAAGAAATGAGATTTAAAGTCATGCAAAAGACTTGGAATCCTCTAAAACTTGTAGAAAATAAGTAAAGGCGAACAAGAACTGAAGAGAAAGCCAAATGGCTTCTAGTTAAGAAAGTACTAAGCTAAGTAGATTCAGACTATAACTTTGTGTGTGTTAATGAAAAGTTATTACTAAGATTTTGGTAACACTGGGTGACTTGGGGTAGAAGTTGTTCCCCTGCAAAGTTGAGCTCATAGAGCCCTTTTCAAAAGAACGATCTGCTGTTGGAAAAGGCAAGAGAAGTGGGCATTCCCCTGAATGGTTCTGGTATCACAGGCTTAGTCAGTGTAAAGTACGTGATTTCTTACATCCTAGGTTGCCTCAGTTTCTTCTCCTCAGTCTCAGAAATGTTGGAACAGAGCCATTAAATAAAATGAGATGACATCACTTGGAAAGGAGATGATAGAAGAAACAGGATTATTATGATATAAGCTGGAGACAGTCCCTGTAAGAATGCTAGCATGACTTCTTTTCTCTGAACAGCCAATCAAGAGGTGATTCTCCTTTCTGAACCAGTAATAAATTTCTATGGCTGCATGTCATGGTAGGTGTTTGAGCAATGCAGCATCCAGTGCAGTGCAGTACATACTGGAAAACTGTTTTGGAAGTGGAGGGAGGAGGGTCTGGCTAGAAAATTACTTTCCCATTAAATAATGCTACTGATGACAATTTGGTGAGCAGGTACAGCTGCCAGAATGCATTTTTCAGCTTATCTTTGCACAGGAGTGTGGACAAAAGAAGAGAAGAAAAAGGAGACAGAAAGAGAGATGGAGAAAGGATAACGGTTTTTTGAGACTGCTTCTGCTCTTCCAAGAGATATTCTTTGTCTTCTCTAGTGAGTGGTATACACTGATAACTTGTAGTACTTGTAATCTTCCTTGAGCACCATATCTCTATGGAAAGTTAGCAGGTTTATGAAATTCTGAGTATGTGGACAGCCCCTTGAATGAATGAGAAGCATTCCATTGCATTTTAAGGGATGAGACAGACACTACTCAGTGACACCCATGTACACGTGGCTGTATTCAGCAAAAGGGTAAGACTGTCCTGTCAAACTGTGCAAGTTCCCCTTTTGAAGCTGTGAGCAAAGGGTTATTTCCTCCAGCAGTTCCTGTAACTGCTTGTATGCAGTCTACATGCACAGTAGGTCCTAGGTAGTTACTAGATAGAGTGATGTGTGCTGCATCCTGTTTGTTTGGATATCAGCATCCCATAAATTCACATTATTTTCTTGGTTTATGGGAATAAGACTGTGCTAGGATTTCTAATATTAGGGACCATGTTGGCATTAAGGTGTCATCTTCATATCCAGAAGGAGATGTCTGTGTTGCAGTCCCGTATAAAGGTTCAGAGTACAGGTTATATGATGTTCATATATTGTGTATTTTCAGAAAACATGTGGATAAGGAAATAGTAGCTCTGTCCCAGTACTATACCTGGCTCTAGGAGTCTTTCCAGTTTGACATGGAGTGTTGAGGTCTGTTTAAAGGAGTCCTGGCTCTAAGAGAGCCTATCCTGTTGAATCTTCTGTGCTGGATAAAATAGGAAGGAAGGGCATCTCAGGTATTTCTCATCAACTTAGGCCTGGTTGGATACTGCCTGTTCAGGTGTAGAAGTCCAGCAGTGGTGTCAGCATCAGAAGCTTACCTGCTTCTAGACTGGAGTGAGGGAGACAGAGTACTAACACCTTTAGAGCAGTGTCAGTAAAAATGGACAGCAGCATTTTGGGTTTATTAGAAGTACCTGATAACTCTTATCTCAGTGGTAGGCTTGAGTGTACAGTACATAAATGATCTGGAGATTTTTGAGGGGACTGAATATTTGATGCCATTTTTCCAGAAAGTTGAAGAGATAAGTGGATGTTGCACTGCATGTTGTGTTCTCTGTAAAGCAAGCATCTCAGCAGGTCAGCGATTTCAGAAATAGTGCAGTCCTGAAAGAACATTTTTTGAACTCCTTTTTGCTGTTGAAGCTGAACACAGTTCCATCTGTCTGAAACTGCACATTGAGAGCTTCACAGAGGCACTTAAAGAAGTTATGTACTTATGCATAAGGAATAAGATGCTGAAGGAATCATATTTCATAAGAGTAAATCTATTAATCTTACCATAAAATGGTTACTTTCTATACGCATACTCACTTCAAAAAAAAAATGTTCATGGTATACTGGTCATGAGAGGAAAAGTCCATACTGATGTATCTTCACCATCTTTCTGAGCTGAACAGTGTGAGTATATGCTTTTGCTATGAAAGTCTGTTTAGTTGGATTCTTTGCCATACATCTGCTAATTCCACAAAAAGTGTACCAATTTTCATGTTACCTGTTTTGTGGATAAAAGCACTGTGTAAGTACTGACCCTGATTTAAGAATGTATCAGCTCTAGAAACGATGGAATTGTCTTCAGGGCTCACATGTCAACAAAAATCAGCTGATTCACACGTGAAGCTTGGCGAGGAAAACGCTGCAGTGGCACCGGTGCCATCCCTGCTCCCTGCCTGCCTCTCCCAGACCACTGCCTGTAGTCAGCCCAGGTTACCTTGCCTGTGTGCCACTGCTCCACAGTTACCACTGACACACCTGGCTCAGCCAGCCACTCATCCATGGGGAGTGGGCAAAAAGCCACTTGAAACCCTGCTCACTGATAGGAGAGGGACAGCAGCCTAGGCAGATTACTTGACACAATGTGAGCAAATCTGGAGAGAAGGGTAAAGCAAATCAGATTCCATGCATTGGTACTGTTTGCAGACGTGCTGATTCTCATTCCTTTGAACTGAGTCTTTCTCCTCCAGAAATGATTCTAAGGAAATATTTAAAGTGTATCTCCTGAAGATTTCAAATAAGATACAGAAAGAAAAGACTGGCTGCAAGTCTGCATCTAATAAGCAACTGAGAGTTGTGTTCATCTGGGCTGTGCACAGGCTGATGACACTGCAGCCTCAGGAAAAGGGCAAATATGGCCAGGGCTTTTTTTTTTTCTAATATGCTGCGAAAACCCTGCCCACTGCAGGGATGGAAGTGTTCGAAAGCAACAATGACAGTCTACATTACCAGCAGCTCCATCAGAAGTACATGTGCCTAGGTGCCCTGTCTCCACAGATGTTTTGCTCTCGTTTTGAGCTGAAAATGTAACTTTTTTTGTTGAGAAAGGCTTTCAGATCTTGTTAAAAATAGCCTAATAGTAGCTTTGGATTTGACTGACAAGCTAGTTGTTACTATGCCATTCTCACTGTAATAGTCTGGTAATTTTGACCCAAAGAAACAATGATCTCATTCCTTGGGAGGGAAGACAAAATGACAAAATCTGGAGGTCCCGTGACGACACTGAATCTCTTTGTTGTCAAAGCAAGCTATGAAATCATCTGCTTTCCTGCCAAATCCCACTGAGGAGTAAGCAGTGTCCTTCACAGAGCACACATTTTGCAGGAGAAGAGGGGAGCACAGAAGAACCATGTTCCTGCCCCACGGGAGGTGTGGTGCCCCACGCCCTGTGACTTCTGGAATTGATGCAAGCATGTTTTCCCACCTCTGTCAGTGTCCGTAGCACTAAAGTGGGCAAAAGCTTTCTAAGGTTCTTTATATACTGTGACTTCATCAAAAATTCTGCTGGAGTAGTGTCACCAATGTGTTTCAGTTATTTTGGGAATGGGGAGAATGAGATCCCTGCATCTCTCTCTCAGTCAGGCTCCACTGCCAAGCAGGTAGTCTGTACTTGTTGGAATTCTCCATCCTTGTTCGTGTTTGCTGGAAATCTTTGGTTGTGAGCTACATGGGCGATAATAGGAAGTGAGAGGAAAATATTAATAAAACTTTTTTCGTCGTTCAGTTGGAACTTTTCTGTTCCTACTCAGCATTACATTAAGAAGAACAGATCTTTTTTTGGAGAGGCCTTCCTCTGTTACCTCTAGAGAAAACTGGAGAACAAAAAGATGCTTGAAAAAAGGTTGCTAATGTATAGCTGATGTTTCCATTCAAGTTAATTTTGCCTTACATGGAAAAGGAGTTGAACCAAAAGGCTCCTTAGAAACATTTCTACTGGTTTCCAATTAAGTAGCTACAACAGGTATCCTAAAACTTGAGGTATTTGAAAACACATATCTAATGGAAATCCTAGTTTTACTCTTGCTTTGCAATATGACAACCAATCAGTGTGTCTTTTCCCAAAGTATACTCTGGTTTGCAAAACACCAAAATTACTAAACAGGGGTTTTGAAACTTCCTCTGCAGCTACATACTTTTTTTTCCTGGAGCAGTCGTACTGGGCTGTTGGGACCCGAATGTTCTGTGGGCAAAGCTTATGTGCAAGAAGTCAAAGGTGTTTTGTGTTATCCCAGTGATCTCAGTGACTGCACCTGTCTAGTGGAGAGTAATTTAAAGCAGATTTGAACTTCAATGAGGTTTGCAGAAGGCATGTTTGTGAAGTATCAGAAGGGATGTGGCACAGCGTGAACAAGAGAAGAAACATATATTGCTTCCGTAAAAAACGCTACTGTCTGCAAGTGATGAGTAAATTCTTTTGTATTTCTGTCATCAAGAGTTGCAGAAGAAACCCACTGGAATATGCAAACCTGTACAGGGCTGAGCATATAACTAACAGAGACAAAGGAAAACCCTTACAGGAGTATGTCACGTAATCCCGTTCTCCTCACTTGCCTTTTACTGAAGGTGCAACTCTAGACAAGAGCAAAAAGAAAAGCATTACTTTGCTTTCCTTTCAGGTCTGGTTTTCACAGAAGGAACCTTAAAGTTCAGTATCTGCAAAGCTATCAGCTTCTACACACTAGACCATATAAATACTAGTGATTTTTACAGTTTTCTTCTGTTCCATATAAAGGTTTTAAATTTTAAATGAAAATCAGAAACAAAACCTCAGACCACAAACAAAAACTTTCCTTGTGACAGAAACACTGATGTTCCTTATTGTTAATGTATTTTTGCGTGACTTCAGGTAGCAGAATCGCTGTCTTCGTACGTCCACCAGCACTGCTTCACAAATGAGGCAGTTGCAGAATTAGGGTCGTTATTTAGAAGAGTCTTTGCCTTCCATGAAGCACCATGCTTTGCCAAACAATTGCTGTCCCTTGTGTGTCAGACCACAGAAGGTTTTGCCTTCCAAAACTCCATGGATAGATGTTGAGAGAGCATGATACTTAAGGAGTTATGGAAGCCAGCTATTTACACTCAAATAGTTGCGACCGATGTACACCTCTCTTCACTCAAGTTTGTGTTACTACAGCAAGTGTGCTGACACTCTTTCGGGACAGAGCAGTGGGTTTGGATTTTTCACAGAAGCGCTCTTCGCAGCGATGTTTGTGCCAATAAAGTAGTGTAAAGAGCGGAGCTGCTGTTAAGGGGTATTTCTGCTGTTCGCTGGTCCTGTACAGCAGCCTCGCGCTGTGCAAGTGACAGTAAAAAAGCAGAGAGGGGAGCAGCAGCGAAGGACAGGTGAGGTGTGCACGGCTGCAGCACTGCTGAGAACCTGGGGGCAGCTGCCTGACCACTGCGGACTGCCCCTTGTCACCCAGGAGCTTACGGAGAAAGCGGTGTCTTCCGACTGTCGTTCATACAGGCGATGAAGCCATTTCTGGGAAAAGAAAGAAAAAATCCCAA
>VXBQ01014394.1:53341-75250 GCA_013400175.1 Phainopepla nitens | reverse complement strand
AAATATAAATATAAATATAAAATTATAATAATAGAGAGTGTATCCATAGGCAGATGCTGCCTGAATAAACATGGAATCACCACGGGAAGGAAGCACTCCAGGGGACCCATGAGGAGCTGATTCCTTCTTTTTTTCCCCCTCTGGCTCACCCTTTTTTTCCCCATGGAAAACAGGTTTTCCTGGCCCACGGGAGCTGCGGGGAACAGAATCCCCGATCTCCACCTAAAATCGGGACCAGGGGATCCAAGGCGATCCCAGGATTGGGGACAGGAGGGTCTGGAAAAGGCGCTGGGACCCGGGAGGGAGGATTTGGGGAATCCCATTTTCCTTTGGGATGTTTAGGACATCCCACGCACGGATCAGGGAAGGTGTATCCATAGATCCAATATTTTTTTCCTGGAGCAGAGGCAGGGAAGCACTGGGCTGTGTTATTAAATATCGATTTCCCCCCTTTGGAGGCCGCTTGCTCATCCCACAGAATTCCCTGCCCGTTTTCCCTCCCGCTCCCGTCGGAATTCCCACATTCGCGGTGCAATCCAGTCCTTCCCAAATTCCCGCAAGCAGCGAAATCCAAGGATGGGGTTAAAGCGGGATCTGGGCCGGCTCGGGACCCGCTGCCATTCCCAAATGTCATTCCCGGCCGCAGGGGCTGGCAGGGCCGGCAATGACTCAGCCCCGGCACAATCCCAGAGTTTCCGACACCCCCGGCGGGATTGTTCCCTGTTCTCCCATTTCCCCTCCCGCTTTTTTTTTTTGACGCCGGCCCAGCCCCAGCCCGAATCGCTCTTCCCGCTGGTGTGCAGAATCCCGGGAAAGGAGGTGGCCCTGGCATGAGAAGGGAAAGGCAGGGCTGGAAACATTCCCGAGGCTCGGGAAGCGCCGGGTGTTGCCCGGGCAGGGCGGCAACAACTGGAAGGAAAAGCAGGGTGGGATCCTCCGAAGGGATGAGCGGCTCCTCCAGACCCTGCCCGACTCTGCCGGGATCATCGCAGCGGCCTGGGATGGGCTTGGAGAGGGGGATAAAAGGGGAGGGATCCCAAAAAAAACCCCCAGGGGTGTGGCTCCACAATGGGGGAAATCCAACCTGCAGTGGAAGCAGGATAATGAACTCCTTGTTTCCCAAAGGAATGAGATGGGAATTCCTTAAAACTCCCAATCCAGCCTGGGATTATTGCTCTCCTCATCCTGATCTTCCCAGAATCTTCTCCCCTGAGATGATCACGTTTGGAATGTGGGATCCCTTCGGCCAGGTCATGTCGTAGAACAAATTCCATTCAAAAAAATGGAATTTTTAATTTTTTTTTTTTTTAAAAAAAAGGGAATTATAAATATTGGCATCCATGGGGAAATCCAGAGCCCCCCACGTCGGGACGTGGCCGCTCCAGCCCCTCTCCCCATCCCAAAAATCCAGAAGGGAGAGGAGCCAAAAGTTCAAATATTCCTTGAAAAAAAAAAATCTGGCAGGAAAACGGCTCGAAGCGCAGGAAAACATCGAGGTCATTCCCGGCGGGAGCTGACCCCAGCAAAACCCCGATTGCTCCCGCCGGCAGCGTCGCCGCTCCTGCTTCCCTCACTGGGCTCTTTTCCAGGTTTTTCCGTCCTATCCTGCAAATCTTGGGGAGGACAGAGGAGGACGAGGAGGAGGGACAGATGCCGGCAGGGCCTTGGATTTGCCCCGGGAATGGGGCAGCACTGGTTATTCCAGGGGTAGGAGGGGAATCCTGAGGGAGAAGTCACCCCTTTTCCTTTCAGCCCATGGAGTTTGTGGCTGGGAGGTGAGAGAAACGGGATACTCCCGCTGGAATTTTGTTGCTGGATTGAAAGGTTATCCCAGCTGGCTTGGTTTCCCCATGGGATGATGACCCTGGGTGTCTTTTCCAACCGGGAATAGCATGGCACTCCAAGTTCCATATCTCCCTCCCCCTTTTTCCCATTCCTTTGCAAATTCAGAAGGAGTTTCCAGGATTCCGTTACTTTTGGGGTGTGCTTCCACAGGGAACCAGGTGTTCTGGATTGGGAGCGATTCCACAGGCAGGGAAGCGGGATATGCTCACGGATCCATCCTTTTTGCAAGGAGCTGCTCCAGGCTTTTCCAGGGAGCTCGGGAGGTGTGGGGAGCCAGCTGGGAAGTGCTGCTGGAATTTCATTCCCACCCAAATCCAGCTGAAGCCAGGATCACCAGGGAATTACCCTCAGGGAACATTACTCCATAGAAACCTCATCCCATATCCCAGCATAAACCTAAAGCCAAGGGGAGCCAAAGGGAAGTGGGAGCCCATTCCCACTTTGGGATGGATTTGTTTCCCCAGGCCCAGGGTTCAGCTGGAATCAAAGCAGGAAAAGCGGGGCCAGGCTTCATTCCCGACATCCCGGATCTGGGAAAGCTCTGTTTCCACTCCAAAATTCACATCCCAAGTTCAGCACGTGGCTTGGAATTAACCATTCCCTGTTTTTAGCTCACATCCCATGAGATTCAGGCCTTGGATGCTGCTGTTTTCCCACCTGGGGTGCAGAATGATGCAGATCCCAGTGCTGGGAATTCCTGGGCATTCCCTGCCCCACAGAGCCAGGTCCCACTCTGATCCACTTCCCAAATCCCTAAAAATCGCAGGGTCTTTCTTTTCCATCTCCCCGTGTGTCCATTTTAACCGGATTTAAGTGGGAATAAAATTCCTGTTCCCACCTGGGCCAAAAGAAGGAACTACTCCCCTGGAATTGCTGACACTTCGGGTTTTGCCTCGAAGATCCCAAGTTTGCAACCCCTTTGGATGTGGAGAAACCCTTGGAAAACGGCCCCATCCCTGCCCTCGGAGCCCCAGGGCAACTAAAGCTAAAAAATGCTGTTGGCACATTCCAAAGTCGGAATTTTGGAGGAAAAACTGGGATGTGATTCGTGTGGCTCCTGGGACAGCTATCCCAAGCTGGCTCCTTCCCTTCCAGATCCTTGGGAGAATCCAGGGACGAAGAATTTGAGGGGTTTGAGCCCAAATCCTACGAGGGACTTCCCTAAATCCCGAGCTGGGATCCCTGCTCCACATCCAAGGCAGAGCCTCAGAGCCCACCGGGAGGTGTGAGCCTGGAATCCCCACGGGAGAATCCCTGTGGCAGGACCAGAAGTGCCCCGCCTCCCTCTGGGAGCTGCTGGCACGCCAGAATTCCCAAGGAATTCCCATTTCACCCTCTTTAAGCCCAGGCAGGTTTGACCTCGGTTCCCGCACTTTGTGTGGAACGGATGGATTGAAAATCCAGGGAAAACAGGAGGGAGGAAAAGCCCTGTGCTGTTCCCAGCTGTCGGTGCACCAGTTCCGTGGCTTGGGTTGGGAAAAACACCCAAATCTCCTTTTTTTTCATGGAAAAAGACTCCCAGTCCTGAGCAAAGCCCGGTGGAGTTTCCAGAGCAATTCCAAGCTGCTTTTCCTTTTCCATGTTGCCCCAAGTTTTGGTTTTGTCTGGTTTAAGTCTTCTCCCTCTTCCCCCTCCTATTTATCCAAGGAAATGGGGCTGCCCGGGAATTCAATGGGAGGAAGGCAGGAGCTGCTGGCTCCGCATCCGGGGGCTGCCGGGGGGATCCGGAGGCGCTTCCCTACTTTTTAATGGGACTGAGGAATAATCTCCCAGTGACTCCACCAGAGAACTGATGGAGGGCTTGGAAAAACGGGATCCCAAAGCTGGAGCCAGGGCGAAACAGCTGTTAGGGAATTGGGAAGTTTGGGATGGGGGGAAAGCAAAACAAACTCTATAGTTCCTGGGAAAAGTCAAGCAAGGTTTTAATTCCTTGCTTGGACTCTGGGAAGAAGCAAATCCCGCCCTTTTTCGCAGGTTTTCCTGGAATGGGATGGCCTTTGCTCCGTGCTGGTGATTTAGGTGGCAATCAATGCCTGCTCCTGACCCCGGGATATTTGGGTTGTGGGAAGTTGGGAAGTGGCTGGGATTCAATCCCAGATGTTCTCCCAGTCCCTCTGGTGCTGGGCTCAGCGGCCCAGGGAAATGTCCCCAGGTCTTCCCAGAATCCCAGAATTCCCAAATCCCAGGCTGGATTCCGGCCAGAGGTCACCACAGCTGGAGCAGGAATCCCTTTGGATTCGCTCCACTAGAACAGATAACCCTGGATTAACAGAATTTAGGGATCAAACCCCTGCCTTAGGCCCGGCTTTAAACCCCACCCCAAGTTTTTCTTGGACTGCTTTGGGAAGCCAGGGGGTCGCTCCACGGCCAAGGCGAGAGCCCGCAGCCCATGGCAGAGCGGGACACGGATCCCGGCGGGATTTGTCCGGAAAACTCCCAGCACAATGCCCGATTTCCTGCTGGGAGGGACCCAGCAAGGCAGGAAAACATCAGCACTTTTCCAGAGGCTCCCAGCTCTGCTTCCCTCCTCCCGGCTGCCTCGGGAGCAGCGAGGATCAATCCCACGATTTTCGCTGGAATTGCGCTGCGGTCAATCCTCGGATCCAAGCGCATGGAGCTCCCCATAACCCCGGGCATGAGAGCTCCGTAAATAAAACTTGGGATTGCTGGGAATGTGGGCAATAAAGATAAGGGCCGGGGAAGGCTGGGCAGAGTTTTCCGGCTGGAGAACGTGTCCCAAGGCTGCGCTCTTCCCTCCTTATCGCGGCTCCGCAGGAGCCGGGCGCTGCTGCCAAGGGATGTGCCGGAGCTGGGATCGCCTCAGCTGGAATTTCCCTGCCTCAGCAAGGGGACAAAAAAAAGGGAATGCAAAGCAAAAATGCCCTGGGCTGCTGGGCAGGGAATCACAGCCGGAGGGAAATCTTCCCTGGATTCCACACCCAGTTCCCAAAGTTGGGTTTTTTTGTTGTTCTTTTTTTTCACCCCAAAAACAGGGAAGAAAATGCTTCCTAAGAGGTTTAAAAGGAATTTTCCCTCTTTTCCAGCATTATTTGCTGGTGTTTCCATAGGATCGTCCTCCGTGCCATGGCTGTGGGCATCCAAAGTTCGATTTGTCTATGGAAAGGGAATGGATGGAGCAAAGGGAATTCTGGGGTTTGATGGAAAGAGCCACAAAAAACATGGATTGGGATCCATTCTCCAGCTTCCGAGATGGGATTTCACTGGTTAATTACGGCCACATTCCCAGGTTGGAAAGGAATTAGGAATTAGGATCAGGATCGGGATCCATTCCCCAGTTCCCGAGATGGGATTTCACTGGTTAATTATGGCCACATTCCCAGGTTGGAAAGGAATTAGGAATTAGGATCAGGATTGGGATCCATTCTCCAGCTCCTGAGATGGGATTTCACTGGTTAATTACGGCCACATTCCCAGGTTGGAAAGGAATTAGGAATTAGGATCAGGATCGGGATCCATTCCCCAGTTCCCGAGATGGGATTTCACTGGTTAATTATGGCCACATTCCCAGGTTGGAAAGGAATTAGGGATCACGTTCCCGGTGCTCCCTGCCCTGCTGTAATTCCAAGGGTTTTACCTTTCCCAGGAGCCAGCCCAGCTCGCCGGGTTATCTGTGGCTGCTTCCGGAGCTCCCTGTGGAATTTGGTGAAGGCCAGCCTGGAAATGGGAAGAGCCCTGCGGATAAGCACCTGGATCCTGCCATTGTTATCCCGAAAGGAGCGGCGGGAGAAAGGTGGGGAGGAACCCGGGATGCTCCGAGCGTGGCTGATGTTTCCAGAGGGATAAAATCCTTGGATTCTTGTCCCTCCCGGCCACCTGCAGGCCTGATCCCAGCTGGAGGCAGCTTTCCGCTGACCTCACCAGGCAAACATTCCCTCCTGCCTGCTTTTGCAGGGAATGAGACACTGGATACGCAGAACTGAAGGAAAAACCCACCACACAAAAGCAGGGGCCTGTTCCTAAAGGCGGCCGAGCCCATTCCCAAATCCCCCCGGGATTCCCTGAGGGCTCCAACTGAAATCCAGGCTGGATACTTTCGCCTGTGGGAGGTCTGGGGGTCCAATTCCTTGTTTTCCCAAGGAATGTGCTGTGCCAAGGCCAAGCTTCCTGTGAATTCCTCCCACTGAAGCTGATTCATTTCCCGGTTAAACACCTCAGGTTTGCTGTTGTTTTCCCAAAATTCCCTGGAAAAGCCTTAACAGGCAACTTTTGGGATACCTCAGCAGGATGGAGCCTAAATTATCCCTGGGGAAGTGGGAAGCATCAATTGGAAGTGGGACAACTTGGAAAATAATGGGAATCTCATTCCCATCCTGCAAAGAAACAGAGGGAAAAGAGATGAGATGGATCTGATCCCAAATAAATGGGATTGGCTGGTTAATGCTGGCATTGCTGCAGCATCCATGGCTCCTCTTCCCACTGCGTTATCCTGGATTTGGGAATTCCCAGCAGCCAACCAGGAATGACAGCTTGGCAGGATTGGAACCAGGCGCCATCTCCAGGATTTTTAAGGGGAAAGAAGGGAAAAGCGGCATCCCCTGGCTCAGCCGAGGGTTTTAGGAATGTGCAGTGCTGGCACCACCTCTCCTTGGAGCTTTTCCCTGCCTGATTTCCCAATCTTTATTTCCAAATCCGTGGCATTCCAGACTGATCTCCTATGGAATTCAGGCCATAAATTTTCCCTGGCAGCTCTGGCTCTGAGTGGGAATGCTGGTGGGGGAAAACACTCCCACCTGGATTTCAAAAGCCATTCCCTACAGGTGGAGAATCCACCCTATCCCGGGGTGATCCCTCTGGGATCCAACAGCCACGGATCCAGGGATGAGGAGCGAGTGGTTTCTTTCAGTGGGATCCATTTTTCCCCTTGGAATTGCTCTCCAGGTAGTCCAGATGTTTCCTGGGGACTGCAGCTCCTTGTTCTTCCCACTTCTGTGGGATTTTAGGGATTGTCCTTCCCGCTTCATTCCCTCTTCCTCTGGAGGTCTCGGTGCAGAACCGAGGAGCCCAAACCTCCTGTGGGAACAACCTGGAACATACCTGGAGCCGCTGGGAAAATCCTAAGCTGTGGGATCCCGGCTCTGTTGCCGTGGTGAGGAGCTCTTGGATTCCACCAGCACAGTGGGATGGGGTCATTCCCGGTTTTCCTGCTTGCTCCAGCCGGGATCCCAGCAAGAACAGGGCTCCTTACCACGAGCTCCACATCCTCATCCCGCTTTTCCACAGGAAAATCGTTCCAGCCTCTGCTGGAACCTGGTGGTCATTCCCGGCCTGGAATGCACGGGGATGGCCGGAGCAGTTTCTTGGGAAAAGGGAATTAGAGGGAGCAGCCTCTTTCCGCCAGAGCAAACCCCGGCTCCTGCCAACTTTTCACTGGGAACAGCTTGAAAGGACTGGAAAAAACCCAGGGAACGCGGATGCCCAGGAGGGACCCGCCTGCTCCGTCATTCCCGCCAGGATGCGGCGCTGGAATTGCTCAGGGGTGAGGCCATGGATCCATGAGTGTCCCAGTTTGGAACCCCTGGGATGGGATGTGTCAGCACGGGAATTCCCGAGCACGGCTCGGTCCAGCTGGGATGAACTCCAGTTTTCCGAAGCCTGGATTAGGAGGGATTATCCTGGATCACGTGGAGCTGCCGGCCTTGGAATGAGCAGCCCATGGGGAAGGAGCGAGGCGTGGGGATTCTCTTGGAATTCTCTTCCCAGAAAAATAACCCAATTGGCTTTTCCACCTTTCTTGGGAATGCTGAGAAGAAGGGAGAGGTGCCAAGGCATCCTCCTGTGCTCCATTCCCAAATGCTCCATGCACCTTGTCCCCGGAATTCCGGAATTCCGAGCTTTTACTTCCTTCCCATGCACTCCCCTTTTCCAGGGGGACAAAATTCCCACCTGATCCTCGCGGCTCAGCCCTCAGGGACCTTGTCCCAGCTCCGGGAAAAGGCAGGAAAGCTCGGATGCTGGCGTTCCAGTTGGGAATTCTGGGCCTGTAAACGGCTCCCTGCTCCTATCCCAGCTCCAGGTGCGTGTCCTGAATTCCCAACTCCTTGCTCCGGAGAGGAAAGTGTTTGTGGAGTGGCACGGATCCACTCCTGAACTTTTCCACAGCCTGTTCCCTTGCAAGTTCTGAATGTTCATCCACAGCATCTCCTGGATGAGCTTGGATCCTTGGGCCCAGATCCATGGACCTAAAAGCGATGTTTAAGGAATCTGAGATCTTTTTTCCCTTCCTTTTGGCCTCCTTCCCTTGTCCCTCCCACATTTTTCCCTGACACTTTCAGGCTCCAACCTGTTTTCCTGATTTTATTTTGTCTAAGGATGGCGTTCCATGTCCTGACAGGCCTGGGAGTAGGTGGGGGTTAAAAAACACACATCCATCATATTTTGGGATGTTCTTCCAGCTCCCAATGCAAGCCTGGGCTTGGCAACACCACTGCAGCCGTCCTGGTGCTCCCAGCAGATTTTTGGGATAAACTGGAGCCAACTCTCCAGCTGCTGGGAAATCTCCTGACTCCACGGATCCCTCTGAGCCATAAAACCGGCTCCATAAAACCACTGGCCTTTGGAATGTTGGTGGGTACCCAGTATCGGCTGGGGTGATTCCCATATGGAAAAATAAAGGAATTTTAGATGGAATCGGATGCCACATTATGTCCAGCTCCCAGGTTTTGGCTTGTTACAATTCCCTATGGAATGTGTTTTCCCTGAGGAGAAGGTCCCAGAGGTTGGATCCATCCCTTCAGGTGCTGGAGTTTTCCTTGCCTGTGGCTATCCCAGAAAACTCCTCCTCACTTGGAGCCTTCTCCGTGCTCACAGCAACATTTTCTTACTTCCCTGCAATCCCAGTTTATGAGGGATAACGAATCCAGGCGGGAAAAATCGCAGCGGGACCTTGTGGGGTTTGGAACTCCAGCTCCACCCAAAGGGATACTTTTATACCTTTATCCACCTTGGCATCCCTCCAGCCCTGGAATTCCTGGCCGTCATTAAACATCCCGGAGTAAAAGCAGATGCTTTAACAAAGAGCTCGTGGCCCGACCCCAAGTCATTCCTGCTGCTTTTCCAAAGGTTATCCGGCCATTCCCAGCCCCACTGCTCCCTAGGAATATGGATTTTTTAATCCCAGTCGGGAAAATATTCCTTTAAAAGATGAGTGGTTGGTCTGGGAACACTTCTGGAGACGGATTTTTGTACTCTTGAAGGTGGACACCGTTCCAAAAGCCATTCCTGAAATTAACTGGGATAATTATTGGGATCGTTATTAGGGATAAGCACAAAGCTGGGAAATCAGCAGTGGGAAAACTCAGCAAATCCTTCTCCTCCTCTTCCTCCAGAAATCCCTAATCTGCTCTTTTACCCCGAAGGCTGGCATGACCCTGAGCTCCATGCGGGCTCCCAAGACTCATTCCGCAGTTCTAAGCTTTTCTTGGAATTCCAGACATATTTTCATTGCCGATGGCTCCAGGTCTGACCATCATTAATATCTGGGAGCATGATTAATCCCGATGGGGTTGAGGTGGGATGTGGACACAGCTGGAGAAAGGCGCAGCTCTGCCCATTCCCACTTCCCAGGAGATCCGAGCACCTCCCCACCATTCCCAGCGACGTTTCCCTTTGTTTCCTTTCCTTTTTTGTGGTGGAATTAACGAATGATTTCCCTTCCAAAGGGGACGAGGGCAAGGAAGGCTTGGGGGAAAAGCAAAACACTGGGAAGAGTCCAAAAATAACCAATTTGGGAACTTGCAACCTCCCTCCCCGCTCCTTTTCCGTGCCTAATGACCGTGCTGGGAATGAATTGTGATGGATCAAAAGGGATTAATTGAGATTTTAATGAGCTTGGACATTTGGCTTGGGATGAGTTCCCGGTCTTCCATCGGCTTTGCAGGGATGGGGATGGATCTTGGCACAGAGCTTCTCCAAGCAGGAGAGCTGAAAGGAGAAAAGAGGGAATGAGATGAAGGCAGATGGGAATTTCTTCACGGAATGGGGTGTTAGCATTGGAATTGCTCAGGGAGGCTTGGAGTTCCCATCCCCGGAGCAGTCCTGGAATGGGATGAAAGCAGATGGGAATTTCTTCATGGAACGGGCTGTCAGGCTTTGGAACTGCCCAGGAAGGTTTGCAGGCTCCCATTCCTGGAAGTGTCCTGGAATGAGAGATGAAGGAGATGGGAATTTCCTCATGGAATGGGCTGTCAGGCTTTGGAACTGCCCAGGGACATTTGGAATTCTCATCCCTGGAACAGTCCTGGATGGAGTAAGAGATGAAGGCAGATGGGAATTTCTTTGTGGAATGGGTTGTTAAGGATGGGAACAGCATGGAAAGGTTTGGAATTCCCACCCCTGGAGGTGTCCAAGGAATACCTGGATGTGGCACTCCTGGGCTGGCTGACAGGTTGGACTCGACGGTCCCGGAGCTCTTTTCCAAGCTCAGTAATTCCAGGGGATTCTGTGGGACTAAAGGCAACCTCCCCAGCTGCAGCTGGGGCCGAGCTTCCCCGGCACGGCCCGGGATGACTCATCCTGAAATTCCCCAAAATATTTTGCCAGGTGTTTGTTTCTCCAGGCAGCTGCTCCTTCCACGTTTGGCCATTCCCGTGCCAAGATTCCACACCCAAACTGGGAGGAAAAAGGGCGTTTTCTCATCAGTGCAGGAGCACCTGGAGGCAGGAATGCTCCCCCCGAAAACACTCGGGTTCAGGACGCTGATATAAACTGAAATTCCCATTTTTTCCCCCCCAAATAATTTGGATTCACAAACTGCGGTGAGCGCTCAGCACTAGGGAAAAATAATTACAGAGGGAAAAATATTATTGCTGGGAAGACAGATATTTACATTAAAGAAAAAATTGGGATAATTCTGGTGTCTAAAAGTCAAGAGGCTTCTGTAGGAGGACGAGAAGTTTGGGATTTTGAGAGGGAATGCTGCTTTCTGGGGAACAAACACAGCCAGCTGTTGGAAAAATATCACTTAATCTGATGTATTTAGATTTATTTTCCTCATAATTTTCCCCGGCAAACAGCTGGGATCAGCTGGAATTTGTCCGGAATCACCTCCATGAAATCAGCAGCTCTTTTAATCCGAGTCCTGGAAACATTGGGAGCGTAAACCTGGCAAGAATTCCCTCTTTTCTTGCCATTTGGAATAACTTTGGGGGTTGTTTTGCTGGATTTCTTCTGGCTGGGAGCAAGGTGCTAATCTGAGTTTACTCCCCGAGATCCTCGGCATTCCGTACGGCTTTATGGCGGAATATTGAGTTGGAAGGGACCCCGTGGAGTAGAGAGGAGGCAAAAAAAAAGGGATTTTCCCCCCCACCACCTTTTGCTAATGGAATATTTGTTTGGTATTGAACTGTAACTAAACAGGAGGCAGCTCCTTTCCAAGCGGGAAAAGCATTAACATCCTGTCCTTTAGCCGGAGACTAAACATTATCCACCTGTTTTCCAGATCCCAGATGGAGAAACGGGATCTTTAGGATATTCCATAACCCCCAGACTCAATTGTTTCAAACTCAACCAGAACTCAACTATTCAAAAATCAATCAAAACCGTTTCAATTTGGGCTTGGTTGGGAGTGTTAAGGAGTTAAAAATACATGGATCGGGCCTTCAGCATCTATGGAATGTGATGGAAAACCCTTTGCTTCCAGAGGCAACTTCTGGGTTTGATGCCCAGGGCTTAGCAGGGGTTAAAATATTTGGGAGAAGAAGGAAGAGAAGTTTTTAAGCCAAGAGTTTAAAAATGTGTGATAAACAAGCAAACGAGCTGTGCCGAGGATTTATTTCGTGCCAGAGGGAAAACATCATGGATACATTCCCAGAATTTGGATTTCCATCGCCCTAACACGTCACTAGTCAGGAGTGTGGGGTCAGGATTGCAGGGAAGCAACCCCAAAGCAGCCCCGCTCCCTCCTCCCCTGAAGTTGTGGGAATACATCCTATCACCAACGCTGCCACACAGGAATGAGTTCCCGGGAAAAAATGAGAGGGAACGTCCAGAATTCACAGCCCAGAGCCAAAATCCTGGGCGTCTCCATGCCTGGGGTGGTGCTGAGCTAGCTCCGAGCTCGTTCCGGAGAAACCTTCCCAAATTGGGGTCTTGACCTTGGTGGGAGCCCTTCCAGTGACTCCTGGATGTGTCCCCACATCAGGAACACGGGGCTGGGATCCAAAGTGTTGGCTCCATTACCCCAGGGAACACAGAGGGGTGAAAGGGGATTTCAACGGATTTGTTGTTTAATTTTGATTTAATTATATTGCACTTAATTCATGTATTGCCTCGATCCCTAAAAGTCATTGGTTTTCCAGAGCTCCAAGTGCCCAGCCTGGAGAAGAGAAGCTTTGGGATGGCCCAAATGTGGCATTCCAGCACCTGAAGGAGCTACAAGAAACACGGAGAGAGATTATTTCCATGGGCTTGGAACGATGGGGCAAGAGGGAATGGTTTCCCACTCCCAGAGGGCAGGGATAGATGGGATACTGGGAGGAGATCCTTCCCTGTGAGGGTGGGGAGGCCCCAGCACAGGTTTCCCCAAGAAGCTGTGGCTGCCCCACCCCTGGAAGTGTCCAAGGCCAGCTTGGAGCACCCTGGGATACTGGAAGGTGCCCCCAGCGGGACTGGATGATCTTTAAGGTCCCTCCCAACACAAACCATTCCATGATCTTGGAATTTGATGGTTGGACTTCATGATCTTAAAGTTCTTCTCCTATTCCCTCTTGGTTTGCTCTGGTGTCCAGGTTTTCCCCACCAGAACCTTGGCGGGAATTAAACTTTGCTGTTTTTCTGGATTCCAAAACGCCCTTTTTCACACAAAACACACACAGACTTCCCTCAATTCCCATGTTTCTCAAGTGACACCAGGATCTTGGAAGCGTTCTGCCAGGGTATACAGAAATCCTGCTCCTTGAGACTGAACGTGAGGGGGAGAATCCGTGGGATGTTTGATTTGTAGCACGATCCCGTGCCAGAATTTCTTTCGGAGAGCAGGACAAGAGGCTAAGCACGCTCGGCGCTGACACACGGAGCAAGGGCTGCTCTGTGCTTTCCCTCAGGATTTTCTCTGGAATTTGCACTTTTAGCCCATGCTGAGAGCTCTGTCCTTGTTTTGGGGATGACCCGGAGGTTGGCTTGGCTCCTGAAAAAGCTCCCTCGGCAGTGCCATGGATGATTTCCATGGTCGTTTTCCTCTGGATTAAAGGGCCGGGCAGGGCTACAGTCTGCTCTTTCCGAAGTCTGCAGCATCCTCTGGTGGAGCCGTAAGGAAGGGATATCCATGCAGGCAAAACACACGAGGATATTTCCTTGGGGGGCTCCAAAATGTCCCCCAGCTTTGCTGGGAAGAACCAATATCGCCAGCACCCTGGCGCCGCTTCCCACTGTGCTCCAGGGGGAAGGAACCTGGGATGTGGGGACATTTCCAGCCCTTGCTCTGCTGGAGATGTCCTGCCTGACCTCAGGCCACAAACGCCCAATGTATCAGGAGCAGAACCTGACTGGCAGAGCTGACTCCCAATTTTTCCCCTTTTCCCAGTTTTAGTCACCACGACCAAAGCTCGAGGTGTTTCTTCACTCCCAACCTAGGGAAGTTCTCAGATAAAATCTGAGTTCCCAGGCTCCAATTCTTTCCTGGATTTTGTTGTTTTGGCTTAACAGGTTGTTTTATTTCGCCATCCTGGTGCCTGGAATGCTTCACCCACCACAGGACACCCAGGATTGGCACCTCCCACAGCTGCCTCCTGCATGTTTCATCTCTCCTGTTGAAATTCCAAAATTAGGGATTGGGAAAGAGCAGCTATGATGCTCTTCCTTCTCTCTCCCTACAGAAGAAACATGGAGAATTCCACAGGCTCTAAGGAGCAACTGAAGCACATCCGAGTACCCGGAACATTTGGAGAATCAAGCGAATCTCCTGAGAAACAAATCTGGTGGCAAAGAGCAGAGTGAAATCCAGCTCTGGGAAAATCCCTCCTGGGATGGACACACGCATACAGCCCAGCAGTGTATCCAGAAATTCCCTCCATCCTTGTGGAATCCAGACTAAATTGGCCGGGAGCTTCCCAGCTCCTCTGGGTGAGAGCTGCCCAGCACGCCAGGAAAAGCAAACAGCATTCCCTCATGCAAAGACACAGGAACATTATACTGACATTTTCAACATGGATCACTCATTATTGTTGCTCGTTCTTCCCGCTCTGAGAGCTGTGTCTGGACAATAGAAACATTCCCTGGCTACAAACAAAATAATCAGGATTGAAAAGATGGGTAATACAGATGTCTGCCTTTCCTGATTTATTTTTTTTTTTAATGAAGGAATTTATTTTACATTTCCTCAAGGAATTACAGTCAACCAACATTTTTCCAAGCTGTTAAAATGTGAAGATTTTTAAACCTGCATTTAAGTGGGAAAAAAAATGCTTCAAAGGAGGAATTTATCTTGGAAAACAGATTGGAAGTGATTGGCAGCCCACTTTGAAATTATTTTATGTGATAAAAGACAGGAATATGGGATGACCAGTGGGAAGAAAAAGAGAGACTCTGTGCTTCTCCTAATCCCAGATTTACCCCGCTAAAGTTCAGAGCTTTATACTGGTTTATATAAACACTTCTCTTAACTCTGGCACTGTTCTCCCAGTATCCACAGTGGCTATCCCAGTATCCTCACGGATATCCCAGTATCCTCACTGGGAGAGGCTGAGGAGTTGCCACAGCAAACCCAGTGGTATTGAAGCACCCAAGGACATGCATCACCGAGGTCACTTCACCTGAGAAAACCTGGCTTTTTGAAAGCATGAAAACAAATTGGTCGTTCTGGGAGTGGGGGTTTTTTTGTTTGATTCGGGTCGATTTAAGGTGGGAATCGGGGGTTTAAAGGGTTTTTTTACAGTTTTGAGGGAAGCCCCTGCCCACACTCAAAATGGCAGGGGCGCTGAGGTGCAGCTGCTGTGGTGCTTTCGGGTGGGAGTCAGAGCTTTATGCTGCTTTACATAAACATCTCTCTTAACTCTGGCACTGATCTCCCCGTGTCCACAGTGGATATCCCAGTAACCGCACAGATATCCCAGTATCCTCACGGATATCCCAGTATCCACACTGGGAGAGGCTGAGGAGCTGCCACAGCCAACCAGCTGGTATCGAAGCACCCAAAGACACCCATCACCGAGGTCACTCCACCTGATAAAACCCAGCTTTTTGAAAGCGGAAAAATAAATTATTTCCAAAACGGGTCGACCTGGGAGCGTTTTACCGCGGATTCGGGTCAATTTAAGGTGGAGATTGGGGGTTTAAAGGTCTTTTCCCCGCTTTTGTGGGAAGGCCCTGCCCACACTCAAAATGGCGGCGGCGCTGAGGCGCTGAGGCCGCGGCGGCCATGGCGCTTTCGGGCGGGAGCCGGCGGCGGGGTAAGGGCGGGCCGGGACCGGGAGGGACCCTCGGGATGGTGCCCGGGAGCGCCGGGAATCCGCCCCGGGAGCGGCGGGAGCGATCTCGGCTGCTTCTAGCCGGCGGGAGGCGATTCCCGGCTGCTGCCGCCTCCGGGAGCGCACAGGCGACCCCTCCTGTCGCGGCGCGCTAAGGCCTCCCAAGCGCCGGGATAAAAATTCCCGGTCTCCGCTTTCCTTGCAGCGCTTCGCAGATATCCGCGCACGGATCCAAATCTTGTGGCTGCGCTCAAAATCCAGGAGATGATGCAAGGAGCAACACGGCGTGGCGACATTCCCAGATTTTCATGCAGAGGATGGTGAGCGCTGGTGCTGTGCCAGCCTTGAATTCCTCGGGGGAGGAGTCTCTCCAGGGGTGTCCCGAAGGTAACCTGGTTAGGGAGAAATCTAAGTGCTCGTTTCAAAAAAAAAAAAAAAAAAAAAAAAAAAAAAACAAACAAACAAAAAACAAACCCCAAACTTTACGAGTTTTGGAGGAAATTGCCCAGCAGTTTGCTGGAGGGAGAATGGAAATTCTCTGGAACATAAACGGAGATTTTTCTGGAGCATAGATTGAGATTTTTCTGGAGCATCAATGGGGATTTTCCTGGAGGATAAATGGAGATTGGGGGGAGGTAAATGGAGATTGATTCTGGACGGTAAATAAGCATGCTCTGGAGCATAAATGAGATTTTCCAGGAGGATGAAATAGAAATTTTTCCAGCAAGTAAATGGAGATTCGAAAATATCCAAATATAAATATTTTGTTGGAGATTCAGGCCACTATTAGGCTTTATTTTTTAAAGGAATTGTACCAATTCCAGTTGTACTGATTCCTGTTGCACTGATTACAATTCCTCATCAAAAACTCTGTAATTGAACTGAAATACGGTTTGAGTTTTGCATCAGTTCGGATGCAATTAAAGTGTCTTTGCTAATAATCTCTTGGATTAATTATGCTTTCTACAAATCTTGCACGTGTGCACATTTTTTAAGTATTTATTCCCAAATTGCCCGGGAAAAAGCTGGAAAGAAGTTACAAACCAGCCCATAAAATGGGGAAGAAATTGGGTTTTCGTTTAAATCCTTGGAGTGAGTGTTTTGGAGATTTAAGGATTCGACAGCACTTTGGAAAACTAAAGATCGGCTTCCAAATGGGAACAGAAAATACAAATCTTGGGTTGTTTTTGTTTTTTGTTTTTTTTTTCCTGAAGGGAAAAACGGTGGGAATTGATGGATTTGGGAATTGATGGATTTGGGAATTGATGGATCTGTGGAAGGACACTTCAGTTGCTGGGGGAGGGGGTTTAATCCAGGAGCAGCTGAACTGGGAGATGATCCTGGAAGTTATCTCTCCCGAGATCGGGCTCGGTGTCAGATCCTGGTGTCAGAGGAGCTCCCTCCCGCGGGAGCGCGGATCGGGATCTTATCGCAGATGGGAATCTCGGAGAAGGAGCAGCGGGAAATTAGCACGTGCTGCTCTCATTGATTTCTCTAAGCACTGCACACCAGCCAGGGTTTCCTGCTGGAAAACACGGAGGCAGCAGGTGGGCTGGAAGCTCCTGGTGGATTTTGGAGCAGAACCTCTGGATCTGCGGGCTGGATTTGTGTCTCCACTTGGGAATGGTTGGCAGGTGTTGGCTTGGGGGCGTTGCAGAGATCCCTGCTGGCTGTGGGAACTGCCCAGTGGGAATCTGGGAGGAGAGCAATCCTTTTCCAGTGGAATTTAGGAAATGCTCCTGTGCCCGTGTTCCCTCAATTTCCTGCTCCTGGCAGATGGTTTAGCCCAGGTGGTGATGATCCATCAAAGCTTGGAGGTCTTTTCCAACCTCAGCGCTTCTACAATTCCACTTGTGCAGGGTGAACGAAGAATTAGGGCATGGAATTCCACTTGGCTTTCCCTGCCATGCTTGAATGGGAAGACAGGAAAAATCCTTTCAACGTTTTTTTCTGTTTCCTCTGGCAGGATGGAGAAGAAGAAAATCCTGATGAAGTCCAAGGTTGCTGCTCCCAACCTCCTGAGGGCTCTGCACTCCCTGCACCGGCTCGGGCACCTTTGCGACGTGACGGTCCTCACGCAGCACCTGGGGATTCAGGAGCAGTTCCTGGCTCACAAAGCCGTCCTGGCAGCCTCCAGCAACTACTTCAAGGGGCTCTTCCTGCACCAGGAGATGCTGGACGCCCAGAAGTGCACGGTGACTCTGCAGGACATCTACACCGAGGAGTTCACCTCCTTCCTGGAGTTCGTGTACACGGCGGAGGTGGAGATCGAGGCGGGGAAGCTCCAGCGGATGAAGGAGATAGCGGAAAGGCTGGAGTGCAAGGATCTGCTCGACATCTGTGAGGAAGTGAAGGCAGAGGGCAGGAAGGGCTTGGATCTGAGCCTCCACCTGAAAGGGCAGAGCGCTGGGAATGGGGGGTCACGGTGGCCGCGCATCCAGCAAGAGGAGAACCCCAGGAACTCCTCCCAGATCGTGGCGATTCCCGTGCAGAGGAAACTTTGGGATGGGCAGAAACACAAGGAGCTACCGCCGGGCTACGAGCTCGTTGGAGGCCGAGCAGGAGGCACGGAGCAGGAGGCCCCAGCTTTTCCAGCCCCAAAATCCAGGCCGGCCAAGCTGCCCAAGTGCCACAAGGCGCGTTCCCCGAGCGGGCCGGGCGTGGACATCAGCAGCCTGGAAAACGAGGACGGCCCTTCCCTCCGCGGGGGCCAGGAGCGGAAGCGGGAAGCGCAGGCGTGTCCCTACTGTGACAAGGCCATCAGCTCCAAGTGTGGGCTGGCCCTGCACGTGAGGACACACACCGGGGACAGGCCCTACCGCTGCCAGCGCTGCCCCGCCAG
Source organism: Phainopepla nitens (assembly GCA_013400175.1). Taxonomy (NCBI): domain Eukaryota; kingdom Metazoa; phylum Chordata; class Aves; order Passeriformes; family Bombycillidae; genus Phainopepla; species Phainopepla nitens. The sequence continues at coordinate 57,142 of VXBQ01014394.1, read as the reverse complement.
CTTCGCCCACAGGGCCGCCTACACCTCCCACCTCAGGTGGGGCATTCCTGGGAACGCGCTCCCCCGGGTGTTGAAGCTTTTCCTTCTTTTTCTAGGGCTGGGATTAAATGAGAGAGATGGCGTTTTTTTGTTTGGATTCAGATGGGTATTAGTTCTTATTTGTGTTACAGTCTCCTAGCACTTCAGGGTAATAAACTAAAAATGGCACCTTAGCTCTCTCTTTATAATGCCTTTTAAGGGTTAATTATCTAATTAAGAAATGTCACCTAAATTATTTTTATTTTTGACCCAATAACCAACTACCCCGGCCCACAATGTGGACTTTCCTATCCAGTCACACAATATCACCTAGACCCGTGAAGGAATGTGAAGAAGGACAAACCTCTGCCCTAAAACTTCCATCTGGCTTTATATTTATATTATTATTATTATATTCCAGAACCTTAAACTCTAAAGTTTTACACTGTGTGATATTACACATTTCTATTTAAATTCTACACTTATCATTCTTGTTTTATCATTTAATTTTGGAAGCCTTCTCCATGGCCTCGGGTCAAATGCAGTGTTCTCCTGGGGGTCAATGCCTGGCAGCACAGAAAGTCTAAAATTCTCAGTGACCAGGGTTGCAGCACTCAGGATTCCGGGATATACCATCCCTGGAGTCCTCCCTGCCTTTGCTCCAGGATTCCCTGGATATGACTCAAAGTGTGTTGAAATTGGGATTTTTCTCCTGACCTCGCAATGGGGATGACTGGATTTGGGTCTCCCAGATGAGGAATTTAGGGAATTTCCCATTGGTTTAAGGGGGACTTGTGCAACCAGATTTCTTGAGGATCCTCAGATTTGGAGTTTAAAGTAGGAATATTGTCTCTCTGTCTGGGCATTTAATCTCTATTTCTTTTGGTTTAAATCCATAATTTCACAGCCTGGGAGGAAAAGTCCATCCTACGTTCCTGATCAGGTGAAAAATGCAGATCTTAATGAACCGAGGCACTTCAATTGTCTGTAATTATCTGGTCCAACTCTTCCCAAACTCTCCCTATTTGCAGGCTTTCCAAACGTGCTGGGAATTTCTCAAATGGTGCAAGGAGCAACTCAAAGGAAAGGACTCTTCCCCCAAGGCCTGAATTGAAACAATTAAGCAATTAATGAGTTTCAGTTAAACCGAATTGAAGTTGTGCTCCGTTTTTAACAGGAAAATCCATGAGTCTGGGCAAGAGAGGAAACTCCTGCCTGTCTATTGGATGGTGGTTCCACCCGCACATGGCCCAAACCCCGCCAGCCGTGACAAAGATCCCGAGGGATCGACCTGGGATGGGACACCCAAAACCTCGGGGCAGGAGGAGGATCCCGGGAATTCACCCGTGGCTGAAGCAGAAAGGAGCGAGGAGCAGGAGGAATCCCAGGAAGCTGAAGCAGGGAATGAGGATGAAGGTGTGTAAGAGCTGGATGGAGAGATGGGGACTCCAGACGGCTCTTCGTAAAATGCTGTTTATTGCATCGGGGCTCGTGGGCAGTGCCTGTGGCTGCTGGCCAAAGGCGAGCCGTGTGTCCTGAAGTCCCATTCTATACATGCTACAAAGCACTGTATCTCTTTCTTTGCTTTACATCTTATTACAGAGGAGCCAATTACCATCATACACAAAACCTTTACATTTACATATAACCTATCAAAACTGCTAAAATTACCATACCATGTTGGTAACTAACCAGTCACCTGAGTTAGTAGTTACACGTTAAACTTTAAGAACTTGTTTTGCAGTGGAATTTTCTTCTACCTCTGTAAACAGCATCTTTCTGTCTGCCTACGCTCTTTTTCTCGGTAGAAACAATGCCTTATTTGCATACCACTCAACCTTTTGGACTTTCTGCCTTCTAACTCGACTAATCCATTGCTCTAAACCTTCCAGCTCGACTTTACCTTTGTTCTCTCTGCTGCTTCAGCAGCTGCCTTTGCAAAAATCTTTTTTCTATATCAAAACTTGCTTTCATTTCTATAAAACCTTCTCCTAAGCAGTCATCTCTATAAAACTTTTCTGTTAACTTATCATCCTTCCCAACAAAGGTGGAATGAGCGTGAAGGGCGAGGAGCGGGGAGACTACGACACGGGATTCTCGGAAGCGGAAGGAGGCCGGGACCACGAGGAATGCTCCGAGGAGGAGGGCGAAACCCCAACAGCGAAGGACAGCAAAGAACCCGAAGCAGGGTTTAAACTGAAGAAGGCCACCAAAAGCGTGGCCAACAAGAAAGCCATCCACGCCATCCACTGCGACAAGTGCCAGGAGCAGTTCGTTTCCCGGAAGAAATACGTGGATCACTGCCGGGACGCGCACCAGAGCGCGCCGGGCAAGGCGTACCGCTGCGAGGAGTGCGGCAAGGCCTTCGCCAGCCGCGCCAGCTGCAAGGAGCACCGTGCCTGCGTGCACAGCGACGAGAGGCGCTTCTCCTGCGGCCTCTGCCACGCCACCTTCAAGAGGCGGCGCGACGTCCGGAGCCACTCGGCGCGCAAGCACGAGGGCCGGGCCAAGCGGCCGCTGTGCTCCGTCTGCGGCAAGATGCTGAGCTCGCGCACGGCGCTGGTGTTCCACATGCGCACGCACACCGGCGAGAAGCCCCACGAGTGCGGCGTGTGCCACTCCAGGTTCGCTCAGCCCTCCCAGCTCAAGATCCACACCAGGTCAGCTCCCTGCCGTGCCCCTTGGAGCCGGGACGGCGGGTCCACCCGGGACCGATTCCCTTACGCAAAGGCTCTGCCTCCGCGTTGCGTTCCCCGCGGCCGGGATTGCGACACGGGCACGCTGTCCGAACTTGCGGGGAATATCCGTCACTCGGGGCGGGCTCTGAAATCCCACAGTGATGAAGAGTGAGTCAGGGGTCCTGGGTGGATGGATCCTGAGCCGTGCTGGCTCTTGGAGCAAGGAATTGCCGTGGGATTTCGTCTCCAAGTCCGCGCAGCTCGGCTGGAGCTTGGCGGGATGAGTTGCTCCCTGGTGGTGTCTGTGTGGATGTGTCCTCTCCCAGGAGAGGGTGAATCATCCCATGGAATTTCCACTCTTGCTCGGGAGCAAGACTGACGATAATCCTTTGTCCTGACAGCTCAAAATCAGGAACAATTTTGGACATCATCCTGTTTGGCTTGGAATAAGTTAAGACCAAACATTAAGCTCAGATTTTTCTCATTCTCTGTCATTTTCTGTCGTTTTCTCTTCTTTCTCCTTTCCCATGCTCTGAGCTTATGGGAAAAAAAAAGGTGGAGTTTGTAGGGAAAGTGAAGAAAAGGTATATTTTAAATGGTAAATTTTAAATGGGAATTCTAAAATTTAAAAGGCAAATTTCAAATGGGAATTTTAAAATTTTAAAAGGTAAATCTGAAATGGGATTTTTAAAATTTAAAAGGTTAATTTTAAATGGGAATTTTACTTCTGGCGTGTAGCACCTCTACTTGGAAATGTTCAGTTTTCTGAGGGAGTAGCATTTCCTTTTCCTGCTACATTTAAAACCCAAACATGGTTTTGAGTCCAGTGTTTTAGGGTTCAAGACCTAATTAATTACTAATGATTTGTGTTATGTCTCTGTTAGATCCCACACTGGGGAGAAGCCCTACATCTGTGAGGACTGCGGCGCTTCCTTCGCCGACAAAGGAAAACTCACCAGCCACAAAAGGACACACACAGGTGGGAATTAAATATTCCAGGTGGTTCTTCTCCCATCCCTTTCCTGTTTATTGCTGAAATGTGAAATAAATGCCTTTTTTTTTTTTTTTTTTTTGTCATTTTTTGAGGCGGGCTCCAGGAATCGGA
>VXBQ01014394.1:33750-46202 GCA_013400175.1 Phainopepla nitens | reverse complement strand
TTTCCCCCCTTTTTTCCCCTCAACTTTCCCCTCCCCCTTCTCCTCCCGTCCCTTTTCTTCTCCCCCCGCTCCTCCTCTCCGTGTTTCTCCCCTTTCCTCTCCCTTTCCCCCCCCCGCGTCTCTCCCCCCACCGCATCATTCCCATGGGATCAGGGCCCTTTGGGAATGGGGTTGGGATTGGGCGCTGTGGGCTTCTCCCTAAATTCAGAATCCTCTCCCCGCTCCCTTTCGGCCTGGAGTTTTTTGCCTCTCCCCAGCCCGTTGTGCCTCTGGAAACGGACAGAGCTCCGGCGGGAATTAAAAGGGTTCTCGTGCGATAAGACGGGAAGCGGTTAAAAACCATTTCATTGGGGGAAAAAAAAAAAAAAAAGGCGGCGTTTTGGTGCCGCTGATGGTTTATAAAGTGTTGGGTGAGACATCACCGAATTCCCAGAAAGAAATTTCATCCAATCTTGGACCGATCTCCAACTCCTCCACAAAAAAAACCATGGAGGGAATCAGAGCTTAAATCTCAACCCTGATTTTCCAGGAAACCCTCTGGGGTTTTTTTTGTGGAGGAGTTGGAGATCGGTCCAAGATTGGATGAAATGATCTCGGAGCTCTTTCCAACCCCAGCAATTCCATGAAACCCCGACCCCCAGAGGGTTCCATGGAAAATCAGGGTTGGGATTTAAGCTCAGATTCCCTCACTCCGTGGTTTTCTTGAGGAGTTGGATGAAATGATCTCAGAGTTCCTTCCAACCCCAGCAATTCCATGAAACCCCGACCCCCAGAGGGTTCCATGGAAAATCAGGGTTGGGATTTGAGCTCAGATTCCCTCACTCCGTGGTTTTCTTGAGGAGTTGGATGAAATGATCTCAGAGTTCCTTCCAACCCCAGCAATTCCATGAAACCCCGACCCCCAGAGGGTTCCATGGAAAATCAGGGTTGGGATTTAAGCTCAGGTTCCCTCACTCCATGTGAGGAGCTGGATGAAATGATCTCGTAGCTCTTTCCAGCCTGGGGATTCCATGAAACTCCAATCCCAGAGGGTTTCCTGGAAAGCCAGGGCTGGGATTGAAGCTCAGATTCCCTCACTCCATGTGAGCAGCTGGATGGAATGATCTCGTAGCTCTTTCCCATCCCAGTGATTCCATNGTGGTTTTCTTGAGGAGTTGGATGAAATGATCTCAGAGTTCCTTCCAACCCCAGCAATTCCATGAAACTCCAACCCAAATTTCCTGGAAAATCAGGTTTTCTCACTCCATGGTTTTCTTGAGGAGTTGGATGAAATGATCTCAGAGCTCTTTCCAACCCCAGCAATTCCATGAAACTCCAACCCCAATTTCCTGGAAAATCAGGGTTGGGATTGAAGCTCAGGTTCCCTCACTCCATGTGAGGAGCTGGATGAAATGATCTCAGAGCTCTTTCCAACCCCATGGATTCCATGGAACTCCAACCCCAGAGGGCTCCCAGGAGAGCCAGGGCTGGGATTGAAGCTCAGATTCCCTCACTCCATGTGAGGAGCTGGATGAAATGGCCTTGGAGCTCTTTCCCATCCCAGTGATTCCATGGAACTCCCACCCCAGAGGGCTCCCAGGAGAGCCAGGGCTGGGACTGAAGCTCAGATTCCCTCCGCGGTTTTGCCGAGGGAGTTCCGCCGTCTGATCCCCGCGGCGGGCGGGGGCGGATCTCGTTGGCAGGGAGGGGAAAGATGGAGAGCAGCCCCGTCCTGCTGGAGTCCAAGTCGTCCCCCATCAACCTGCTGAACGAGATGCAGCAGCTGCGGCTGCTGGGCCACCTCTGCGACGTCACGGTCAGCGTGGAGTACCAGGGCGTGCGCGCCGAGTTCCCGGCGCACAAGGCCGTGCTGGCCGCCACCAGCAAGTTCTTCAAGGAGGTTTTCCTCAACGAGAAGCCCGTGGACGGGCCCCGGAGCAACGTGTTCCTCAACGAGGTGCAGGTGGCGGATTTCGCCTCCTTCCTGGAGTTCGTGTACACGGCGCGCGTGGAGGTGGAGGAGGACCGGGTGCAGCGCATGCTGGAGATCGCCGAGAAGCTCAAGTGCCTGGATCTCTCCGAGACCTGCTTCCAGCTGAAGAAGCAGATGCTGGAATCCGTGCTGCTGGAGCTGCAGAGCTTCTCGGAATCGCAGGGCGCCGACGAGGAAGGCGCCGGCCTGGCGGCCAAGCCCGAGCGGGAGCCTCCGGATCCTCCCGTGGCCGCGCCCGGCCGCGCAGCGTCTCCCGAGGGGCCGGCTGCCCGAGCCAGGGAGAAGACGGACAAGAAGAAGGAAGCGCTGAAGGCTCCTTACACCAAGATCCGCCGGGCCAGCGGGCGGCTGGCCGGCAGGAAGGTGTTCGTGGAGATCCCGAAGAAGAAGTACACGCGCAGGCTGCGGGAGCAGCAGCGGGGCGCCGAGGAGGAGAACCGGCCGGAAGGCCAGGAGGGAGAGCAGCAGCAGCAGCAGCAGCAGGAGGAGGAGGAGGAGGAGGAGGAGAAATCCAACAACACCGAAGGCGCCTCTGCGGAAAACCCCGCCGAGGGCGAGGAGGACGCAAAGAAGCGCGGCGGCGGCGGCGGGGGCTTCAAGTGCAGCACGTGCCAGAAGGAATTCCTGTACGAGAAGAGCTTCCGGAAGCACGTCCAGCGGAGCCACGGCGCGGCGGCGGCGGCGGCGGAGTTCCGCTGCGAGACGTGCGCCCAGACCTTCGCCAACCGCTGCAACCTGCGCAGCCACCAGCGGCACGTGCACAGCAGCGAGCGCCGCTTCCCCTGCGAGCTCTGCGCCAAGCGCTTCAAGCGCGGCAAGGACGTGCGGCGCCACGTGCTGCAGGTGCACGAGGGCGGCGGCCAGCGCCACCAGTGCCACCAGTGCGGCAAGGGGCTCAGCTCCAGCACGGCGCTGCGCCTGCACGAGAGGACGCACACGGGCCAAAAGCCCTACGGCTGCCCCGAGTGCCAGGCCAAGTTCTCCCAGCCCTCGGCGCTCAAGACGCACATGAGGTAAGGTGGGGCTGGTTTTGGGGGGGGGGTGTGCAGCCTCCCAGATCCCTGTTTTGTGTTTCAGGGCCCCCCAGACCCCTGTTTTCGTGTTTACGGCCNCCCAGATCCCTGTTTTTTGCTTCAGGGCCTCCCAGATCCCTGTTTTCTCTTTCAGGGCCTCCCAAATCCCTGTTTTGTGCTTCAGGGCCTCCCAGATCCCTGTTTTCTCTTTCAGGGCCTCCCAAATCCCTGTTTCCCTGTGGGGTGCAGCCCTCAGGAACTCCCAGAACCCTCTTTTCTCTTCATGTGGGAGTGCAGCCCTCAGAGCCTCCCAGATCCCTGTTTTGTCTTTCAAGGCCTCCCAAATCCCTGTTTTCTCTTCCAGTGCCTCCCAAATCCCTGTTTTCTCTTCCAGTGCCTCCCAGATCCCTGTTTTCTCTTCATATGAGGTTCAGCCCTCAGGATCTCCCAAATCCCTCTTTTCATGTGGGGTGCAGCCCTCAGGATCTCTCAAATCCCTGTTTTCTTTTTCAGCATCTCCCAAATCCCTGTTTTCTCTTTCAGGGCCTTCCAAATATCTGTTTTCATGTGGGGTGCAGCCCTCAGGAACTCCCAAATCCCTGTTTTCATGTGGGCATGCATCCCTCAGAGCCTCCCAAATCCCTATTTTCTCTTCATATGAGGTTCATCCCTCAGGATCTCCCAAATCCCTCTTTTCATGTGGGGTGCAGCCCTCAGGATCTCCCAAATCCCTCTTTTCTTTTTCAGGATCTCCCAAATCCCTGTTTTCTCTTTCAGGATCTCCCAAATCCCTGTTTTCCCTTCCAGGGCCTCCCAAATCCATGTTTTCTCTTTCAGGGCCTTCCAAATCTCTGTTTTCATGTGGGGTGCAGCCCTCAGGAACTCTCAAATCCCTGTTTTCTTTTTCAGCATCTCCCAAATCCCTGTTTTCTCTTTCAGGGCCTTCCAAATATCTGTTTTCATGTGGGGTGCAGCCCTCAGGAACTCCCAAATCCCTGTTTTCATGTGGGCATGCATCCCTCAGAGCCTCCCAAATCCCTATTTTCTCTTCATATGAGGTTCATCCCTCAGGATCTCCCAAATCCCTCTTTTCATGTGGGGTGCAGCCCTCAGGATCTCCCAAATCCCTCTTTTCTTTTTCAGGATCTCCCAAATCCCTGTTTTCTCTTTCAGGATCTCCCAAATCCCTGTTTTCCCTTCCAGGGCCTCCCAAATCCATGTTTTCTCTTTCAGGGCCTTCCAAATCTCTGTTTTCATGTGGGGTGCAGCCCTCAGGGTCTCCCAAATCCCTGTTTTCTCTTTCAGAATCCCCCAAATCCCTGTTTTTATGTGAGGCTGCAGCCCTCAGGTTTATAGGGGTTTTATCTGTCACACGGCATTTTTATCAGGGTAAAAATCATCTCTGAGGGGTTAAACCCAATTTTATCAGTTATTCTCTCTGTCCCAGGGCATTTTTATCAGGGAAAAAAATAATTTCTAAGGGATTTAACATGATTTTGTCAGTATTTTATCTACCTCAGGGCATTTTGATAAGGGAAAAATCATCCCTGAGGGGTTTTAAGCTGATTTTATCAATTCTGTCTTTCTGAGAGCATCTCTATCAGAGCAGAAGTAGACTCTGAGGAGTTTAACCTGATTTTATCAGTTATTTCATCTGTCTTGGGCCAGAGACATTTTTATGAGGGAAAAAGTCCTGTCTGAGGGGTTAAACCTGATTTTATCAGTTATTTTGTCTGTCCCAGAGTGTTTTTATTGGGAAAAAAAATCATGCCTGAGGGATTTTAAGCTGATTTTATCAATTTTGTCTTTCTGAGGGCATTTTTATCAAGGGAAAAAAATCATTTCTGAGGGGTTTTAACTTGATTTTATCTGTCCCAGGGTGTTTTTTTTATCAGGGAAAAAAATAATCTCTAAGGGGTTTAACCAGATTTTGTCAGATATTTAATTAACCTCAGAGCATTTTGATGAGGGAAAAATCATGCCTGAGGGTTTTTAAGCTGATTTTATCAATTTTGTCTTTCTGAGGGCATTTTTATCAAGGAAAAAAAAATCATTTCTGAGGGGTTTTAACTTGATTTTATCTGTCCCAGGGTGTTTTTTTTATCAGGGAAAAAAATAATCTCTAAGGGGTTTAACCAGATTTTGTCAGATATTTAATTAACCTCAGAGCATTTTGATGAGGGAAAAATCATGCCTGAGGGATTTTAAGCTGATTTTATCAATTTTGTCTTTCTGAGGGCATTTTTATCAAGGAAAAAAAAATCATTTCTGAGGGGTTTTAACTTGATTTTATCTGTCCCAGGGTGTTTTTTTTATCAGGGAAAAAAATAATCTCTAAGGGGTTTAACCAGATTTTGTCAGATATTTAATTAACCTCAGAGCATTTTGATGAGGGAAAAATCATGCCTGAGGGATTTTAAGCTGATTTTATCAATTTTGTCTTTTTGAGGGCATTTTTGTTAGGGAAAAAAAATCATCTCTGAGGGACTTGAACCTGATTTTCTCAGTTCTTTTTAAGGTCTTGGGCCAGAGACATTTTTATGAGGGAAAAAGTCCTCTCTGTGGGGTTAAACCTGATTTTATCAATTTTATCAATTGTTTTGTCTGTCCCAGGGCATTTTTATGAGGGAAAAAATCCTTTCTGAGGGGATTAAACCTGATTTTGTCTTCTATTTTATCTGTCTCAGGGTGTTTTTACCAGGGGAAAAAATAATTTCTGAGGGGTTTACCTGATTTTATCAGTTATCTGTCTCAGGGCATTTTTATCAGGGAAAAAAATCATCCCTCAGGGTTATAAGCTGATTTTAACAATTTTATCTTTCTGAGGGCGTTTTTATCAGGGGAAAAAAAAATCGCCCCTGAGGGTTTTAAGCTGATTTTATCCATTTCATCTGTCCTGGGGCGTTTTTATGAGGGAAAAAAATCATTTCTGAGGGGTTTAACCTGATTTTTTTTCTGTTCCCAGAGCCCTTTCAGGAATTTTGGACCCTGGGAGCTCAGCCCTGCCGTATTTTGGGTGTGGTGGCAGCCGGTGGTGGGGATTCCTCCTCCTTTGGGGTACATTTTGCCCCGTGGATGTGCCTCCCCTGGAAAAGCATCCAGCATCCCACCCCCCTGAGGAGCTTTTCCCTCCCATCCCAAAGGATTGGGCGCCACAGCCTGGAGGGAATTTTCTGAATTTGGCCACATTGCAACCTGGGATAATTGGATTTCACCGTGACGTTTTTGGATGTGGGCGTCGATCCGGCAGTCAGGGTCAGCAGCAATGAGGGGAAGGCTCGTCCTGGAGTTTGAAAATTCCTTTTTCCTTGCAGGATCCACACGGGGGAGAAGCCCTTTGTGTGTGACGAGTGCGGGGCCCGCTTCACCCAGAACCACATGCTCATCTACCACAGGCGCTGCCACACCGGTGAGGCTGGAAACCTGGGAAAATCCCACCCCAGACATCCCAGAAAATGCTGCTTTTTGTCTGTATTTCCATGGATAAAACGAGATGTTGCCGTCTCTCAGGTGGGAGTCGCCTGAGGAGGGTTCCCAGGAATATCCCAGGATTTTAAGCTGAGGGCGGGTTAATTATTTGATTAATTATTTCTAACTTTTAGTTTATTATTATTATTTTTAAATTATTTTTATTTTATTGTATTTATTATTTTTATTTTTATTTTTCATTATTATTACTAATAATAATTTAAAAATCATGTTTGTGTAATATAAAATTATATGTTTATAAAAATATATTTATAATATGTATCGATGCACAAAATACATTTCTATGTATTTTATACAAATATATATTTTACATATATAAAAATATATTTATATATAGATATATATTATAAATAGATACACTTAAAATATATTGATATTTATTATTATATATTTTATTATTATTATTAGTCAATAAGTAAATTAAATAATTTATTTAAGCTGGATTTTGGGAAGAAATTCCTCCCTGTGAGAGTGGTGAGGCCCTGGAGCAGTCTTCCCAAAGAAGCTGTGGATTCCCCATCCCTGGAATTGCTCCAGGCCAGGTTGGGAGTGGCTTGGAGCAGCCTGGGACAGGGGAAGGTGTCCCTTCCTGGAATGCTTTGGGACTGGGTGACCTTTAAATGTCCCCACAGCGAGGACAGGCTCCGGAATTTCTGCGGGATATTTCATTCCCAAAGCTCTGCTGGTTTCACCCTCCTTTCCCCCCGCTCCTTTTTTAGGGGAAAGGCCTTTCATGTGTGAGACCTGTGGGAAGAGCTTTGCCTCCAAGGAGTACTTGAAACACCACAACCGGATCCACACGGGATCCAAGCCCTTCAAGTGTGAGGTTTGCTTCCGGACCTTCGCCCAGCGGAATTCCCTGTACCAGCACATCAAAGTCCACACAGGTAGGACGTGCCCCTTGCCTTGGACACGCAGAGCCCTCACCCCTGCAGCATTCCAGCAGGGAATTCTCTGCCAGGCTCTTCCCCGCGCTCCATGTGTCGTGGTCTGCCTTTGTCCCGCTAGTCCTGAGTGACAGCGAATTCCTGGAATGCTCCCGCAGGCTGTGGAGACCCTGCCAGGATCGTTGGTGATGGAGAGCTCTGGTTTAGCTCCAAGGGTTTATGCAGGGAAGGAGGAAAATGGGATCTGTTTCCAGACAGGGAGTTTGTGGTGTGTTGGGAGCGATCCCGGGGCTGGGAGCAGCTCCGGGTTTCTTGCTCAGAGAGTAAGGGGGAATTAGGGGGAGGAGTTCTTGGATTCTGGGCAGGACTTGAGTCTCCAATGGAAAAATCCATGGAAAGACGGAGTGGCAGCACAGCTTAATGGGGCTGGGAGGAGCCTTGTGCCACCAGGACGTTTCCCCTGAGCGTTCCCTGGCAGCCGGGGCCGGCTGGGCATTCCCGGGGCCGGGCGGCCGGGCCGTGCCCGCGTTCCCGGCGGGAATGGGACGCAGCGTCCCGCGTCCCACTCGCAGGGGAGCGGCCGTACTGCTGTGACCAGTGTGGGAAGCAGTTCACGCAGCTGAACGCGCTGCAGCGGCACCACCGCATCCACACCGGCGAGAAGCCCTTCATGTGCAACGCCTGCGGCAGGACCTTCACCGACAAGTCCACGCTGCGCCGGCACACCTCGGTACGATCCTGGCTCCATGCTGCCATCCCGGCTCCATCCCGCCATCCTGGCTCCATCCCAGGACCATCCTGCCACCGTCCCACCATCCCAGCTCCATGCTGCCATCCCGATAACCATCCCACCATCCCAGTACCATCCCACCATCCCAGCACTATCCTGCCATCCCGGCTCCATCCCAGCACAATCCCGCCATCCTGGCACAATCCCAGCCCCATCCTGGCACAATCCTGGCACAATCCCACCATCCCAGCATGATCCAGTTCTTCCCTGGGAGGGCCCTGGCACAGTTTTCCCAGAAAACCTGTGGGTGCCGCGTTCCCGGAACCGCTCAGACCCGGGCTGGACGGGCCTTGGAGCAGCCTGGGATAGGGGAAGGTGTCCCTGGGTCCCCTTCCCACCCCAACCACTCCGTGGCTGCAAAACCAAAACCTTTCCCGCCAGCATCCAACACGAGCTCGCTCCGAACTTTCCCTTGTCATGCCATCCCCAGCCTTGCCTCTCCTGGTCGCTCCTTTGCAGATCCACGACAAGAACACCCCCTGGAAGTCCTTCCTCGTCGTCGTGGAAGGAGCCGCCAAGAACGAGGAGGGGCACAAAACGGAGCTTCCCGACGAGGAGTACGGGGCGTCCCCCAAGATGCCGGAGAAGCTGCTGCCCTTGCCGCAGATCAGCTCCTGCCAGAGCCTGGCAGCGGTGCCGGGCAGCGGCAGCCCCGGCACGGACTGCAAGGCCTCCGGAGCGCCGGGGTCCCTGCTGGGGGAGCTGGCCGCGCTCCACGCGCAGACGGACTCGGGGCAGCCCCAGCTCCACGCCCTGGTCAACGTGGAATAACGCGGGATTGCCTCCTGCTCCTTGGGCTGCACAGCCCCGCCGCCTGAGGGAGGGGAGCGGGTGGGTTTCCAGCTTTCCCCTGGGGATGGGTGCGTTTCCAGCTCTCCCCCTGGAAGTTCCTTCCCCAGCTCCGTCTCCTGACGGTCGGGCAGGGCAGGCACCACTCCAGGGAAGTCGTGGGAGCCGATTCCCCCCCGGGAATTCTGAGGGTGGCTCAGGTACCTTGGTGGTGCAGGTTTGTTTTCCAGGGAATTCGACGCCACGCGGACAATCAGGAGAGCCGGTGTTTCTCCATGACATTCGCTGCGGTTTTCCCCAGTGGAATTTCATCCAGGAAAAGTCTGGCTTAAATTTGCTTTTCAGGAAAGTGTTGGTTTCTCTCTGCTTTTGCCAAAGATCCCAAAGAGTGGGAGCAGCTTTGGAGTTTCATTCCAGGAGTTTGGAGCCTCTGAGCAGCAAAAAGGGGCAGGTGGCAGCCAAGTGCTGCTTCCTTGGATTTACGATTCTGTGGAAACTGGAGCAGTCTGGCACTGGGATCCTGCCAGTTCTCACCTTCCAGCTGCTCCAGCTCCCCTGGAATTGGGCACTTAGAGACCAGAACATCTCCTGGAATAAAGTCTGGGGAAAGGAGCTGTGCTGGGAAAGGCTCAGTCCAGAGGCTTTTCCTGCTCCCTTTTAGTGGGACGGGGTTTGGGGGATTTCCCCCGGGCAGGGAGGGAGCCTGGGAGCGTTGTCCAGCTGGGATGGCTCCTGGTTTTTCACAGCAGCAGCTCCCTGCCAGGGTTCTGTGCTTCAGACCTCGGGATGGGACTCCCAGTGTGAAACCCGCGGCTTTTCCCGTTCCTTTTCCCAGCCCTCCGCCTGCTCCTGTAGTGTTCCCACAGCCGAAGCTGTGAGCAGAACTTTGGGAAAGGTGAGCACAATCCAAGCGTGGTGAGATCCAGCAATAAAGCCCCCCCCCCCCCCCCCCCCCCCATGGCACAGAGCTATTTTTTGGGATAAAGGGATGGCAGAGGCGTTCTCATGGAATTCTAAGCTAGAAAAAAGGGAATTTTTGTACTAGATGACATTTCCAAGAGGTTATATTTGAGATACTTGTTCCTGCTGGAGCTCAGTTACTCCCAACAGAAGGAAGGGGGTTGTAGATATATTTAAAGGCCGAGCACTTGGCTCTGGAGCCCGGGAATGTTTTGTACTCTGGGAACACACGGAAGTGAGTTACTTGTTTGAGCTGTTCCTATTAAAATATGGAATATGGTGACCTTCCAGTGACTCAGTCGTATCCAGTGGGACACTCTGGAATATTGACAGGCTTGGAAAGTTCACCTGGAGAAGGGAAGGTTCCCTGGAAACCTCAGGAGGGGCCTGCAAGGAAAAGTGGGAGGGATTCTTCATCAGGAATTGCAGTGACAGGACAGGAGGGGGGGAATTCAGGCGGGATACTGGGAAGGAATCCTTCCCTGCCAGGGTGGGGAGGAGTTTGTTCCCAGAGGAGCCGTGGCTGCCCCATCCCTGCAAGTGTCCACGGGGCCTGGAGCAAGCCGGGATGGTGGAAGGTGTCCCTGGAACAGGAGGAGCTTGGAGCTCCCTTCCCACCCAAACCATTCCATGATTCCAAAGGGGAATGGAAGGAATCACAGCCCCCCCCAGCCTCCATCATCCATCCCACCGCGCTCCAGCCTCTTCAGTTCTCCGGAAGAACCACTTCTCCCTCCTTCCATCCATGATTTTCACTTTATTCATGTACAGAGTCACACCAAACATGAGATTCTTGCTAAGGCCGTTTCCTTAAATAAGTTTTCCGAGTAGAGAGTGATGGAAGTGGGGTGGGAATACAGCGGGAAGTGGCGGAATTGTCACCTGGGAACCGTCACAATTCACCATGGATACAGCGGAGGACATGCTGGAGCTACTCACACACGACTACCAGGTGTAGGGATGGAGTAACAGCCCTCCTGCTCCTCCTGTCCTACCACACCGACACGGGGAACGGCAACAGAACCCAAAAACACCGGGAAAAGTGGGAGCCTCCCAAGCTGTGCTTCCCCTCCTCCCGGCCCCCGCAGTGCTGGACGCCGCACAAAGCCATTCCTGAGGGTGGGAATGGATGAGCTCCGCGTGCTTCCAGGCCTGGAGCTGGGAGATTCCCCACCCCTGCCTCCCGAGCCCGGGCTTTTCCATCTGTTTGGGATGTCTGGGATCGACACCAGGAGCTGTGGGAAACAAAGAGATCGGGAAAAGGGCGGGGAAACACCAAACCAAGGAGAATTTGGCATGGATCGGGAATTTTTGGTTTTCAGAACTTCAGAGCCCAACGAGCCAAGCTCTATCCAAAGGCCAACATTCCAGCCTGACTTTTTCCAGAAGAAAAGAGGGGCTGGGGCTGCCTGGAGCCTCCGGAACGGCCCCTAATTAATGAGGTTGCTCTTCCCAAAGAGCCAGACATTGCACAAGCTCCCGACGCCTCCGACACATCCCTGAAAAACCAGGCAGCTCCGTCCTCTCTCCTTAACCACACTTCCACCAATTCCTGCAGGAATTCTTCAACTCTTCCCGAGCAAACTGTGCCCCCCTGGCGGCCGAATTCCAACAAGGCTCCCGTGGGATCAACACCCCCCACCGTGTGCAGCCCAGGGGTCGGAATTTTGGGATCGCGGAGGGCGTGGTACAAAAATGGATCCTTCCTGGGGTGGGATTATTTGGGAAGCGGAGGGATGGGATGCACCACGAACTGAAGTGGAAAACCAACCCCAGAACGATGGGAACCAACCGGGACCCGGGGCCGAGAGCGATCCCTGGAATGCCTTCGGGGAATTCCCAATTCCCAAAGCCTCTGGCTAGCACCACTTCCACACCCCAAATCCGAGTGCATCCAACAGCTGAGCACGGGACAACGGGAACACAAGGGGCTGGAAGCGCTTACTGGCACCGTGCTGGCCCCGATGGAATATTTACATGCTGGAGTCAACGGAAGAGCGGGAGAACCGGGAGCTGCGAGGGCGGGCACCCCGGGAGCAGGCCCAGGAGCAGGAGCAGCAGCTGGAATTCCGCTCCAAGGGCTTCTCCCGCCTCGCACCCCGCCCGGAGCGGCACCACGGAGCGGGGGCTAAAGAAACACAGGGAGCCGTGGGAGCGGGAAGCGACGAAAGAAAGCGCGGGATCGGGTCGGGAATTCCCGAAAAGTCCTCGGCTGGAGGCGGGGAGGGCCCGCGGGCGTCACTTGAGGTCGCCGTCGCCCTCGCCCTGGATGGTTTTCTTGATGCGCAGCAGCATCGTGGTGAGCCACTGATCCAGCCGCGAGATGGAGTCGAATTCCTTCACCTGGCGCCGGCAGAAAGCGCGGATCAGGGGGAGGGAGCGAGGGTGAGGGAGGGAGGAGACAAGAGGGAGCGGGAACGCAAAGGAGGATAATAAAGGGAAAGGAGGGGGGGAAAGGGGAACAAAACAAGGGGACAGGCAAAAAAAACCAAGGGGAAAAGTAAAAAAACAAGGGGAAAGGGGAAAAAAAACAAGGGGAAAGGGAAAAAAAA
>VXBQ01014391.1:351136-366281 GCA_013400175.1 Phainopepla nitens | reverse complement strand
CCTTTACCTGGACATTTGAGTGGTGCCTTTGCCTTTGCCAGCCAGACCTGGGTGCCTGCAGTGATCATACAAAGGCATTGTTTTTGGTGTTCAAGGAGCTGATACCCATTACTTTGCCGGGTAATGGAGGGCTTATAGGGTGATACGTGTGACTTCAATCTTCCACACAGCAGCAAATTTGAAAGTACGAGTTCTTGCCAAAGGCACTATGTTCTGTTCTTCCTTGTGGGTGTTTGCTTGCTTTCACAGGAAAAGAACAGGGAGTCTAGCAGCAGTAATAGCTCTACAGTCCTTTTGTTTAAAAAAAAAAAATTCCATTTTTTGGTTCTTCTTTGAAAATGTCGCTTAGGAAGATAACTAAGAGATTCTCTTCCTTTCACTATGTCCTGCATCCTTAGCTGAAATTTTTGAGGCATAAGTCTTACTGGAATATGAACCTTACTGTACCATCATGATAACATACTGAAAACTTTTTTTTTCCTTTGAAGGAGGCTTCACAAGTAAATAGTAGCAGCTGGATCTTAGATCAGCAGACAGAGATATTGTGAGGAATGTCTTCTCATTAAATTGAACTGTAAATACAAATATTTACATTGTCAGTTTTGCAAATTTGGTCAAAATAAAACATAACTAGCAGTTAAAGTTATATTTTTGTTACCACTACAGAGCTGTAGTGTAGCCTCAGGAGAATTGTAACCTGCCTTATCATGAGGCAGATAACCTTCTCACAGAGAGTTTCTCACTGTGGGGACCTTTCTCCTCTCCTTCTAGACTTCTGAGAAAAGTACTCTGCCCAAAAGCACTGGGGTCTTTCAAGACGAAGAGCTTCTCTTCAGTCACAAACTGCAGAAGGACAATGACCCAGACGTTG
The DNA here is from genome assembly GCA_013400175.1 of Phainopepla nitens. Classification (NCBI taxonomy): domain Eukaryota; kingdom Metazoa; phylum Chordata; class Aves; order Passeriformes; family Bombycillidae; genus Phainopepla; species Phainopepla nitens. The sequence goes on along the minus strand of VXBQ01014391.1, from coordinate 365,410 downwards.
ACCTTTTTGCCAGCCCCAAGAAGTCAATGGTAAGTTCAAAGGCCTCCTCTGAACCTCCTACTTAAAAACATTCTTTGAAGTGTTCAGTGTACTAGTGTTCCTTGTTTGGACACAGCTTAGAAATCACTGATTTCCAGGGAGGGCCAAATGCTAATGTCAGTTATATTCTGGCCTCATGGGATGAAAGAGATGTGCTTTGGATCTGTGACACCCCTTTCCTTTATCTTTTGTTTCTTTAGTCTGCAAACCGTATCCTGAAGCCATCACATGGAGGAGGGCTTTTTGGGGATGATGATGAGGATGATCTCTTCAGTACTGCTAAAACAAACATTCCGGTACCTGTTTCTCTACTGTAAATGGCTTATATAAAAGAGATTGGAAAGGAGTGTATAGAAGGGATTTTCTCCATTTGTATACCCACAAGAAATTAAGTGACTTTTCAAATCTTTTTGAGAGAACAGAAGTGGTAATTGTGACTCTGAAGACATAGGGAGCAAACAGATGCATTGGGTCTCCCAACACTGGGATGAGAGAATTGGATTCTGTTTATTTTTGTGTACCACTGGGACCGGCTTAGGTGTAAGAGAACACACTGAGCAGAAATCAGAGTAGTAGAGTTTGTTTTGTTTAATTTCTTAGGTTGCTAATATTACTTCCCTGTGCTTTGTGCATGACTGATGAGGCATGCTCTGTGAGTTGTGTAATTCAAGTTTCTGCAGGTTGGTTTGATCTCGGGTAATGATGCAGTATTAAAATCCTCATGGTCACCCAATTGTTTTTAAAGGGTGAGTAGCTGCAGTAATGAACTAGACTGTGTTACAGGTGGTCTGAGGTCAAAGTCTTAATGTTACATTCCAAACTGCTATTTTTAAATATAGTTATCTTAATTAAATTGAAACTAACTTTTACTTTAGTCTATACTTAACGTCTGTAGCTGGAAGTTAGTCTAGAAAACTGGAAATAGTTCCTAGAAACAGTTTCTTTGAGCACTCTGGACAGGGTGGTCTTCAGTAATTAGTGCTTGGGACTATATATGGAGCTTGGTTGACTTGAAAACATAAAAATAGCTCTGTTCCCTAGCTAGTGTTGTGCTTTTATTTTCTCAGCTGTTTTGTTGATGCGGAAATATACATGCATTTGAAAGTTTTTTGAAACTCTCATTACTAATTGTTAGCACAGACAGCAAAGGTTGAGGTAGACTAAAGGAATGGAGGAATGGAAGAAGGCCCTTGCTTTGCAGAGCCATAAGCCAATGCCTGTTGTTGTAGTGAGTTGACCTTGGCAGGATGCCAGATGCTCACCAAAGGCCCTCTCACTCCTCTCTGCAGCTGGACAGGGGAGAGAAAATATAACAATGTTATAGTTTACATAAATGAGTTGAGATAAGGATTGGGAGAGATCACTCACAAAATACTGACACGGGCAAAACAGACTTGAAATAGAGATATTAATTGAATTTATTTCTAGCAAAATCAGAGTGGAATAATTAGAAGTAAAATAAGACCTTAAAAACACCTTTTCCCCCATCTGTCTCTCCTTCCCAGCTCCACCTCCTCCTCCCAGGGTGCAGGGAGATGGGAAATGGGGGCTAAAGTCAGTTTATCACACCTTGTTTCTGCCACTGCTGGGAGAGAGGAGTCCTTCCCTGTTCCCCACAGGGTCACAAGTCCTACCAGGAAACCTGCTCCAGTGTGGGCTCCTCTCCCACAGTTCTGCAGGTCCCTGCCAGGACCCAGGCCTCCCAGGGGTTCACAGCCTGCTCTCAGGTATCCACTGTCTTTGGCCTGGGTCTCCTCCACAGGCTGTGAGTGAATCTCTGCCCCGCAGTGGATCTCCATGGGCTAACAGGGGCACAGCTGCCTCACCACAGGCTGCAGGGGAATCTCTGCTCCGGTGCCCGGAGCACCTCCTCTCCCTCCTTCTGCACTGACCTGGGTGTCTGCAGGGCTGTTCCTCTCCCGTCTTCTCACCCCACTCTTTCCTGGCTGCAATTACATCTGTGCAATAACTTTTTTTTTTTTTCCTTTAAATATATTGTAACAGGAGGGTTACCACTGTTCTTGATTGGCTCAGCCTTGGCCAGCAGCACATCCGTCTTTGGAGCCACCAGGGATTGGCGCTGCTAGACATGGAGAAAGCGTTACCATTTTCTCACAAAAGCCACCCCTGTAGCCCCCCACCACCACTACCAAAACCTGGCCATGCAAACCAAATACAATTGTGCACAGCAGGATCAAAAGATGTGGCTAGTTTTCTGTTCAGTTAAAAGCAAGATTTAAAAATTTTTGTTTGTGTTCTTTAGGGGTTTGGGGAGTTTTTTTGGATCTGCACACCATGCTTTTTACCCCATTCATTTTGATTTGTGTCCATAATGCTTTCAGAAAATGGCTGAGAAGAAAACTCTTCAGACCAATGTTGGCCCTTCCTCAGTGAGCAGTAACCTAGAAAATGCTTTAAGTGCCAAGCAAGATGAGACTCTGAAGGCAGCAACTACAGAGGCAAGTACTTAAATCTTGTGCCTTGAACAGCATGCAAAGAAAAAGGAGATGTATCATCCTGTTTTAAATAAGTGTCTTGGAAAGATGAAAACTACTGCTTGGATTCACTTGCTGCCAGGCGCCAATGCCTGGCCAAGCTTCTCTGCTTATCAGCAGATGCACTGTTACTAGCAAGAAGTTTAAATATTTTTGATGTTTTATTCATTGTACGCACACTTCATAAATGAAATGGCAGTGAAGAGCTACTCCCTAGGTCCAGCTGTAATGAAAATTAGTTGTTTCTTCTCTGAAGTGCCAGCGTCTGTTGGGGTGAACGTGATCTTTAAAGGTAGCCTTTCTCAGAAAGGACATCAGGGCATGCAGCACAAATCTGTCAGTTGAGGCTCTTATCTTGGAGTCTTTATGGTGAGTAAACAAGACATGTGTCCTTAATCTTGCAGAATCAAGAGTCTCTAGGAGAGGTGATCTGGACCAGAGTTCTGGCCTGTGCCTCACCCGAACTGCTTTATGGATTTTCATGTGTTGGAGTTTAGCTTTTTTTTAGAGGAATGAGAGTTGTTTTTTCTCCCCTGGGCTGAAAAACGAGAGCATGCCTGTAGGGCTAGTAGTTAGCATGTCTTCCCTTTTTGTAAAGTGTTCCTTGAAGTAGAATCAGGCTCATCTTCCTGGTTTTTGTAGCTACTGATGGCCTACTATAGGAATGGTTTCAGCCTGTCTGAGGTTAAGCTGACCACCACATGCAATTAAATAGAGAACAATCTCCTCAGATTAGGATTCCTTCCTCTGTCATGCTATCAAGCCCTTCAAACAAGTGTCCTAACCCCTGCAAACCCTCAGTTACTTCAGCCTAGCTGAAGGAGCTCTGACTGCCCAGTCATACCAACAGCAGTATTACCTAGCTCAGAGAACCATGCACACTATAAACTTCTGGAGAGCAAGCTCTGGGAAGTGCACCTTAGCTGATTTTATTCATTCCTTGAGTCCTAGAATTGATCCAAGTCTTCAGACCATACAGCTGTTCTTGCTCATTTAGCCTAGTCTTCTTTCTAGCACTATTGGCCTGTTTTTTTGAGGGGAACACTCACTTCTCTGAAGCTATTTTCCTTGAAGTCTGAGTGGAACAGTTTTGAAGTCCTCTTGGATGCCATGTAGGCTTCATTGAAATCTGTAGCCCTGTTACAGCCAGTCACAAAGAGAAAAGTTAGATCATTGCCTGGCAATATGGCTTCCAAGGATTTTAGGGCACAGAATAGGCCAGGAGAGAAAAGATAGCTGTCCTGGTTTGATTTGACTAGTGGTGGCAGTGACCTGGGGAAGATAGATGTTGTTCAGTTACCATGGCCAAGTATTATACTGAGTAGAAGGACAGGTGAATGAAATGTGATAATGAAAATAGGGCCATGGCACGTGGGAAACTGAAGCTGAAAACTTAGTGACTAGAGCTGTAGTGGTAGAATGTGATGATAACAAGGTGTATTCAGAAGAAATTGGTAAGCAATTAGCTGGTTTCTATACATGTATTAAAATGAAAATATGGTCTGGTTGATAACAACTTGTCAACTTGTTTAATCCAATGTAATTTTGTGCAGAAATCTACAGGTCCTGTTCCCATTAAAACCAAAGAGCCTTCATCTCGGATTGGAAAGCTACAAGTAATTAATTTTACTGGCATTTTAACTTCCAAAAAAAAAAAATCTTCCTTGCCTCACTGATAGCTTTCCCTAAACCAAAATCTTATTGCTTCCTTACCTTATTCTTGCAACAATATTATTTTTTTTCAGATGGCATATTTTTGATTGCTTTTTCTGTATCGCATGTTTTAATATTATTTCCTCCTTCTTTTCCAGTCCTGACTCTAAGCAGCACTATTTACTCATATTGGGGGGGCAGAGGGTGGGCTCCTCTTTGAACTACTATTGTTCTTAGCACTGTGAAATATGTTTAGGGACTCTTAGGGGGCACAGTACTGTCAGAGTCAGAACCATTGTCTCCTCAACGGAATATTGAGCTACATAGATATTTGGTCTGGCATAACTTCACCCTGCTATTCCTGAAGCTCTTACACAGAATAGTAATGTTGACTGCTCCACAGTTTTAGTGAGACAGAGCTTGTGGGAAACACAGAAGTTCTTAGGTCTGAGAAAAGCCAGGCACTTTAGAAGTAGAACTTGAATACCCAGATACACTAGTTCTTGCTGCTTCTCTGAAGCCACGCTTGCTTTGGAACAGTAGTAACGTGATCTCTTTCTGTGTCTATGTTTTTGTTGTCTCTGTTTTGTAGGCTAACTTAGCTATTAACCCTTCAGCCTTACTACCCGGTGCAATGCCCAAGGTCTCTAATGTCAAGGCCCCCTTACCAGTGCTGGACACTCCATTACACGAGCCCAAGGAGGTACAGAACAGTGAAGCCTTCTCTGCTGCAGGAAGCAGTGAAGAATTTGGCGTAAGCTTTGATCAGCCCATGCAAGCAGACACCTTGCACAACGCCAATAAGGTAACCTTGGTGTTCAGGATAAGAGGAAGGGGGATTAAAAACAGTCTGTCCTCGTGCAGGAGTTCGTTTTGGTATGCAAGTTCTGCTAACAGTGTGGTTTATCTCAATCTAAATTAGGAGTGTGAAAATCTAATCCCCTCTCACTTCTGTGGATCACTGAAGAGAAAGTCTAGCTTAGCACCTATACGTAGCTCAGTAAGGGGCTTATGTATATACCTGGTGCCTTTTAAAGTACATGTGCACCTTTTCCAAATACTGGATTTCCCTATTGGTTGAAGGTATGTTAGCATAACATCTTGTCCTTTCCCAGGAGACACCAACCTAAAAAAATATTTAAAAGACATCTTGCTAGGCTAACTATGAAACAGGTTACAGGCAGCTGCTTTGACAAGCTACCCAGAACACATCACTGCTGTAGGTTGACCTTTACCTCTGTGGATAAAAATGTCATGCTGTCCTGAACTGTAACTCCCAATTCTTTTTCAAAGAAAACTGTTTTCACACAAAGGAAAACAAAAAGAAATGTTACAGCTTTTGCTGTGGCAAATCTCTGCCTCCTGACTCACTTGTTTTCCACTCATACTTTCCACTTTATGGATTGCAAAAGGCATATTGTAATTAAAGACTTAATGATTCTTTAAAAAAATTGTTAATTAATGATAGTTAAGATTTCATCTAGATGCCTATGATTTTATAAGTCTGTGAGGTTTCCTGAGAGCAGCAATTTGAGTAAGATCACTTTGATTCTTTCTTCCTTTAATGCTGATGAGGCTGTTCATTTCTAGATGAGCAGCAGAAATGACTTGGCAAGATGCAGCAGCTGTCGCCACAATGGCTGACATGACCCCTTAGGGACAAATGGGTTTGAAGCTTGTACGTCAGCCTGGTGCCTTACTGTGTAGGCATAGTTGTTTCCAATAGCAGCGTGTTCCAACAGACAGAGCTCTCTATTGTGATACTTTTAAATAGATAGGCTTGCAAAGAATAGAGTGCCTGTAGCTGTATATTATCAACCTCGAATCTTCACTTCAGTGTAGTGATGATGCATGTTTTTTTACAGAAGTAATCTGAGAAGAAGTGTCTCGGTAACTATACAGTGAATGCTTTTTGTGGCTCAGGTTAGGTGTTGTAATTTTGGCATATCAGTGCTTCTTCAACCTTTCAAGTTTGAGTGTAAATATATCCAGTCAAATGCACTTTTTTTCCAACAAAGCAACCTGCCCAGCGTTCTGCCTGTGCTTTCAAAGAACCGTGCATGAAGCAATTAACAAAAGGGAAGAAGAGGTTATAGTGATCCATTTCCTACCCATGTAAATGCTCCTGTCCATGTGGGATAGGAGAGAGGCTGTAATGGAAACTTGCAGAGGGCTTCCTTAAAAGCAGCAATTAACTGCAATAGGCTATGCATAAAATGGAATTGCATGGAAAATACAATTAGTCGTGGTTTGAACTGCACTGTAAACGCCCCTAGGTTGGCCAGATAACAGGCTGACTGAGGTATTACCTAAAGCCAAGGGGCTAGAGTGGCTTGCTAACCTGTGGTGACTCTATTTGCGAGTGCTGTTGCTTTTGCACACCAGTTCCAGCGCTGTGGAATGACTAAGGGCAGCAAATCAGAAATCCTGGGTTGTATTTCTGAATCTTTCTCCAAACTACTCCAAGCTTGAATGTCCTGTGGGGCTTTTTCCTTATGTATGATCCTGCTTTGCTTTTCCTCCTTCCTTGCAGACCAGGATCAGGGTTCCAGGGAAGCGCAGACCCCCCAGCAGAATGGCGCGCCGTCTGGCTGCCCAAGAGGCTGAAGCGAGTGAGGAGGTGGACACTACTAAAGAGTCACCATTCTCTCTACCAAAACAAACTTCAGCAGTAGTGAACATAAAGGAGCCTCTTGCTGCTGAAGCAGTGTCCAAGGAAAATGGCTTTCTCTCTAGCTTGTCACTACCAGCTCAGAGCAGTGTTTTGTCGGCTGGGACAAACAAACTCCTTCCTCCAGAATCCACAGAAAATGGGGATGATCTGTTTGAATCTGAAGACCTTTTTGCAAGCAGCTCAACATCCAGACCAGCTGCACAATCAAAGCTGAAGGAGGGAATGCCAGACAGTATGGCTAACAAACCCATAAAGGGCAGGGAGAAAAAGCCTGATCTAGGTGATCAGGACAGCAATAATCTCTTCCAGCCTGTACAACAAAAATCTTCAACAAAAAGCAGTCCTATACCTTTTTTGGAGGAAGAGGAAGATTCTCTCTTCACTTCTCAGAAAACTGGAAAAAAGGAGTTAAAATCTGCTGTCTGCCAAGCAGTTGACCCTACTGCCCAAGATATCTTTGAGGTACTGAACCTGCCACATTGTTTTTTTGTTCCCCAGAGCTATATGCAGACACCTCTAATTTAGGCTTAATGGAGGCTGCTGAATAGGATGGGGTGTGCAGGATAAGGGAGTGAAGTAAGCTGTCAATCCTGCTCCAGTGCTGGGATACAGAAACTCTTTGGTTGTTCAGCCCTTAACTTGCAGCAGTGGTTTAGAAGGTGGAGCCTTAACACAGAGCAAGCATGTACTGAATGTGCTGTGACAACATACCTTTTTCAGAACAATAAGGTATTTGGTTCTTATTTGTCAACTGTCTGTTCAATTCCCAACAGCTAAATAACACTTCAAAAAAGGAATAAAAGTGGTGGGCTGGGCGCTTGATACAGACCTCTGTGTGCTGTACTCGACCTATGTACAATCCACTACTAAGGCACTTCTGCCAAGTCTCCCATGAGGAAAAGGGTCTCAAACTTCTTGCTAGTTAGGTCGGCAAAGACCTCTCAGCATTGAGTTCAACCTTTGTCTGATAAGCCCAGGAAACCCAAGTCTTCTAAACATTTCAGCTGCTGTGTACAGATAATGACTGTTCTCTTGAAGTGTGTTGTGGATTGATGAGATCTTTCTGTGTTTTTCTCCAAGGATGATATATTTGCTACTGAGGCAATTAAGCCAATGACCAAAATGAAGGAGAAAATGCCAGAGACTAACCTGTTTGATGATAACGTTGATATTTTTGCGGATCTAACTGCAAAACCAAAAGAAAAGAAGACTAAGAAGAAGGTGGAACAAAAATCCATATTCGACGATGATATGGGTAAGTGTATGCATAGGTAAAAATCTTGCTACTAGTCTTGTAATATTATCCTGAGTTGCATTCATCTAAGATGTTTTAGAACCCTCGACTTTCTTTTGCTCTTCAAGTGCTCTGAAATCTCTGGTCATCTTTGGATTTTAACCTTGGATGAGAATTTTGTAGATTTGTAGAACTAGCATGGCATTTAAGTAATTTAGGAAAGAGTATAAAACTGTTCTGAGAAAAAGCTTAATTCCTGTAGGGAATTACTCCAGACAAGTTTCTAAGAGACTCATCTCACATTGTTATGGCTCTAAGACAGATTCTGTATTTCAAGTTGCACAGCTTTTTGTATGTGACAGATGGGTCACTGATATGAACAAATTAGCATCTCTGCCCATCCCACCTTCACTATTGTGTTAACTACCTTGGAGCCCATACATTTTGTTTACATTCATGTACCCAGGACAATTTACACATACTACACCTGAAAGCAAAGGTTTGCTATGTATAATTTGTTGGAAAAACAGCAAGTAGTAATGTGAAATGATGTGCAAAGCATGCTCCTTTTTTTCTCCATCAGCAGAGATACTGAAAGTAAGGTGATTCTCAGCTGTGTCTGTTCTCAGGCTCTTCATGTTCATAGCTCTTCTTTGAGATTGCATGTATTTCTTTACTAAGACAAAATTTCTTCTCTAGCTTTGGTTCTTATCTTCATTCCCTCTAACTTACTCAAATTGAACCTGATTTAACCGCTGTTTTACTTGGACTGCTGCTAAGTGCTCTAGCCTGATGGCTGAAGTCTGTCAATGTGCTAGAAAACTTGCTGGAGAACAAGCATCTTGAGATTTCAAAATCTTCGTGATTGATATAAAAAAATAAGACTTAAAAGGTTGTTAGGAAGATATTTGAAATATATATTGGATGATTTTTTAAAAAATCTTGTTTTGATAATTTACATTTTTTCATGTAATCTATAGTAAGTGAAAGAATTTGCCAAGCAGTTACCCCTTTCAAATATTCAGCACAAAAATCTCAACTGAATGTTGAAAAAAAAAAAAAAAGTTGTAGAGTGCCACTTGAAAATTAGCCACAACAGAACCTATTGTTTGTACTTCCACTTTTGATGTCAACTCTGGTGCTAAAGCTTTGTGTTTGGTGTCGCAGCTGACCTTGATGCCTGTTGCACCTAAAGCACCTGCATCTGATGGACTTCTTCTTCCTGTAGAGTGGTGACTGTTCAGTGGTACAGCCATGGGTATGCAGCTCCTTAGTGCCCACGGAGCTCCAGAACACCAACAGGAGTGCAGGGAGATGGCTCAAGACGAGGATGTTCTGCTGGCAGTAGAGCTGTGGAACTGGCACTTGCCTGTGTTTGTCATTAAGGGCTGGCTTAAGTGATCGTAGTAGCACTTCTAAAGAGCTGTATATTGTTGTCTTAGGAGAATCTTTCTGCTGCAAATGAAACAGTAAATTTCAGCTGCAGTTTGAGGAGTGTGAAGGCTGCGGGCTGTTTTCTTTTGTCCTACTGCACTTTCCAGTCACTAGAGTCCTCAATCACCTTATAGCTGATGTCACCTCTGCTTGTCTTCAAAATGGTGACTGAGCTTTCTTGCTCTCTGACAAATACTGTTTTCCCTGGGCAAAATTTTATATTCTTTAAGCCTCTTTATAAAAAATGGGAGTGATACCTCTACTGCTTATGGCACTCACTGCTGTAAAGCTAATCCATGTGATAGCTTCTTGCTTTGGAGTGATGCCAGTTGGGGATTACTCTGTTTTGCTGCCTTTGTAAACTGCTCTTGTGCTGAAATGTGGTCCTGGATTATTCCTGTGTAATCCCTATGATCAGTGCAGTAGCAGACACATGCTGAATTGGAAGTAGTAAGAAGAGACAGGGAAACACACTGTGATAGACCACATTGTGCTTGGCCTCTGCTCAAAGTTAGGCTACGTGCTGAAGATTGAAATACTAGTTTTTATACTCTGGACTAGTAATTCACAGAATATTCTGAGTTGGAAGGGACCCACAAGGATCATCAAGTACAACTCTTATATGAATGGCCCATATGGGTATCAAGCCCACAACCTTGGTGTTATTAGAACCATGCTCTGACCAGCTAGACTCAGTGGCTATATTAACCACTAAATAACCATGTTTTCTTTGTAGGGATTCAAGACCAGTTATGTGCTATTTACACTGGCCTTGTGAATCACTTGTGATCCTCGTATCTAAGTCTTGTAATTTTTTGGTTTTATACTCCAACTGCATAATCTGAGTATCCTAAATTTCTTAGTTTAGAGTACGAGATACACTGTTGTGTACACTCAGGAAACCTCATGGCAGCCCCTCAACATGTGTATGGTAGCAGCTTCATCTCTTTCATGAGCACAGTCTACAGGACACAAGCAGTTCTAGCCACAGCAAGAACTGCAGGACTGTGAGCTTTGCAGCTGACACAGGCTGTCTGTGTTGGATGATATAATTTCTACATATTGTTGTCCTCTGCCTTGATGGCAGTGTGATATTTTTACACTTTGTGGTCCTAGTTATTCATAACAGATCTGCTTGTACTGAGGAAGGTGGTGGGAGACCTTGATTCAAGACTGTAGACAGGCTTTTTGAATATTTGTCAGGATGGTGGTTATAGCTGTCTGCCTCCCTGCACCTTAGCAATGGTCTGTTCTCAGGGGATTTATATTATGTTCTTACTGTGCTGTCGATTAGACTCATGCTTAGTGAATATCACCACAGTAGTTGCTAGCAATTACCATCTTTTTCTCTTCTGATTTTCTTTGGGAACAACCTCACAGCTCTTGGATCTCTCAGGTTCCTCAGATGCTAATGTTCTAGATAAGAGGGATGTTATCTGGCACTTGCATAATAGAATTTATTGTGGAGCTTTAATTTATTAGTACTTTACAAATGCTTATGAGAGCCTGAACATGTTATAAAATACAAGTGTGCTGTCTACTGAGAAGAAAAAAAAACCTTACAGCTAACAGCTCCCACGTATGTCCTTACAAATGCATCCAGAATTGCAAGTAGCAGGAAAGCATTTGTTTGTCACAGAATGTCCTTGGCAGTCACTGCTGTGTGATGGAGCCTCTTGTGTACAATGTTGCTTCTGTTTATTAGTCAGTTCTCACTAAAATCTTTCTTTTGTTCCCCTCTTTAGATGATATCTTCTCTAGCAGCCAAGTCAAGATACCTACTCCTAAAACCAGATCTTCGCAAGCAGCCTCAGAAGCAAAACCTGAAAGCAAGATCCTGAGCACATTTGATGACCCGCTGAATGCCTTTGGAGGCCAGTAGTCAAGGGGATGTGTTGCAGAGAAGCAGCCTTCCTTAGCCCTGTCCAATACTAATACTCTGGATTCTCTTATTCAGTAGAGCTGGAATGAGATGGACATGGATATTTAAATGAGATTACCCATTTAAAATGGTTAGTATTCTCTTGTGCTAGTCTAATTCTGCTAAATTATATATTTTTTAAAAAATACAGTAACCTCCTGCTATCATGTTTCCATGGTGCCGAGATGAATACAGCCTGTGCAATACCTGCAATGAAGTAATCTATTATATAAAGTATAGTTTGTTTTATTGAACAGATCTATAGATAAAATAATTGGTAAACAGTAAATGGAGTCTGTTAAACTTGATCTGTCTGCATGTCTCACTTTCTTCTTTACCTCTTGCTTAGAACATCTGCATCATGACTTGAAAGCAACCAAAACCACTACCATGCCTTATCTGGGTCAGCTGCCATCTACTGAGCTAAGGGGAGGGTAAAGTTGGGTTCAGTATCAGGTACAGCTTCTCTTGCAGAATGAAGCAGTTAGGAAATCTCAGAGCAGGACTTGAGGGGCCATGCTCAGCTCAAGTGAGGTATTTCATATAGGCAGCTAAGGTGGGCTATAACAACAACAATGGCTAATGCTGCTCTGCCAGGAAGAGTGTGTTACAAATGAGCACCGAGTGGTGCATGAAGATAACGGAAACCTAACAGTGTCTTCTGTTCAAGTTGTAGGCCATTAAATGAGATTTTTCACCTGCATGGAGCTGCCAGAGTTGTGCAAATAACAGTTTTCACGAACTCCATCTGTACAGAGCCCGCTTGGTCACTTGCAGGCTAACAAGTCTATGTACATACTTTATGCAAAACCTCTTGTGCCTAAAGGCTTGCTGTCTGCTTTCCCTTCTCATCCATAACACAGTGTAAGCTGTATTCAGGAGGTTGCTACTCTGGAACCCCTATAACTGTTAGATGTATTTGGTTTAACTTTGCATCCTGTATTTTCTAGATTCCCTTGTGGAAGAGATGCCATTAACCATACTTGATACCCAGTGGTAGATGCTTGCTCTCCTGCATGCATGCAAGCTGAGCAAATGCATAAATGCAGGAGGATCAAATGTTTATTTTATTGTAGAAGTAACTGCCTGCAATTCTGACTAGATTCCCTGCTTTTATGATAGTGACTACTTTATCTCATACTCTTAAGACTGTTCTGTTGTGGATTTAAAGCATGGGCTCAGAAGACTGCTTTGAGATCAACTCCCTCTTGCAATGACATCCTCATTCTGGGACATCTGCTTCAGTCTCTTGTTTCTCAAGATGGATTTCCTTTATCAGGCACAGTTAATACTATAGCTGAAGCATCTAGCACTAATGAGGGTAAAGCAGAAGGAAAGGTTGGGAGGGATAAAGGAGAAACAAGATGTATTGATTTGCACCATAGGTGGGCCTGGCAATGATTCATGTTAAGCGGGGGGTAAGCTGGGAGTAGCAACTTGAAAAAGTGTGTGGGGGCTATTTGCAAATGCATGTCTGCAGTGAAAGCACTTGAACTTTATTTATAGCCATTACATCTGCTGCAAATGCCTCATACGTGATTTGGACTGCATCTTTACTCCTGTGCTCAGAAGGGCTTCAAAGATATGATGGAGAAAAGAAGAAAAAGATGGTGAATTCTTCTGATTCTTTTCTGCATCCTTCTTCTTGGCCCTTCAAATTAATAAGTTCTACTAGCATTGCAAAGAAGGCTGTTCACACACTAAGATCCCTGAGGGCCAAAAGCTCTTGGAGTAGGAAAAAAAAAAAAAACTCCTGCCTTAGTGTTTCTTAAACTTTCATGGGAAAGCTCAGCAGATAAAGAGCTCAGCACTCTTCGTAGTGCAAGTTTCTATGATGTAGATCAGAACCTTTCTTCCCACCGTGTCTTTCTAAACTGGCAGACAAAGAGTCTTTGTGCCTTTCCCTGTGTGTCTTCACATATTAAAATGTGTGGTCCTCAATTTTAACAGGCAGAGCCAGGTCTAGGCACTTCACTTCTGGGAGGGCCTGGTCTGAGTGGTGACTTTTTGAACTGGGTTTTGGCTAGAGATTTGGTTTTGGGTTGTGTTGGTTTTTTGGTGATTTGGGAGGTTTTTTGTATGTTGGTTTACTTTTCAGGTTTGTTTTTTTGGGTTTTATTTGCAAATTCGATAAACCACAACTGCTTATTCCTGGGCAGGGCAGAGCTGAAGGCTCAGTATTACAGCATCCAGAAGCTCTGACAGGTTTGCATACCCGCTATGTGCTTCTTAAAAGCCATAGTTTTAACTGAGCCTGAAACTCAACACCGGGTCAGGGTAGGTATTGCGTATTTTAAAACCTAAATGGAAAGTAAAGTGGTTAATGTAATTAGCAGCTGCTAATAGGATAAGCTTGTTTTCTCTAGCCTGTGCTCATCCACGGGCCCCGCGGCTTCTGGAGCTTGTCCTGACCACCTCACGCTGGAACAGGAGCACAATCGAGCGCTGGCCTCCAGCGAAGGTGCCCCAGAGCAGTGCCTGGCCCCTGCCAGGGCCGGGAATGTTCGTGTCCTGCCTGGGAACAGCGGGGCGGCTGCGCGCGCTCCGACACCCGCAGTGCCTGCCAGCCTCTCGGCCCGAGCGCAGGGTCTCGCTCCTGGCTCTGCGAGTCGGCCCTGAGAAAAGGCCGGCGGTGCTACGGCCGGGACGAGCCGCCGGAGCCTCCTCAGCCGTAACTCGCCCGGGCCGCCTCCCCGGCCCCGCCGGACTCCGTGTCCCAGGAGGCAGCGCGGCCGCCGCCGCTGTCACGTGTCCACCGGCAGCGCCGGGGGCGTTGCACAGACTCACAGAGCGGTTTGGGGCGGAAGGGACCCGAAAGCCCATC
>VXBQ01014391.1:320752-350558 GCA_013400175.1 Phainopepla nitens | reverse complement strand
GGCTCCGGCCCCGCTCCGCCGCCGCGCTGGACCCCGCTGGCGGGAGCGCTGCCTTTCCTGAGCCCGGAGCAGTCCCTGTTCCTACGCCTTTCTGGAGTTTCTCTCTAGCTCTGGCGCCGCGGAGGGCTCAGTTCTTGTCAGGAGACATTGGGCGTCTGGTTGTCACGTCGCTTGTGGAAACAAGAATAACAAAGGTAGTAGGTTGCGTCTGGAATGCTGACTGACACTAGAGCCCTAAACCTACAACGTCGGTAATATAATTTGTGGTTATCTTGCCCTACTAGGTAATAACCTAATGTTCCTTAACAACCATTTTACATAAAATAAATTTGAATTCTCTTTAGTAGTTATGTTTAGATGTTGTCAGAACTATATTTGTTTGCTTTATAGGTGAAAAATCCTAAAGATGAACAGCAGTGCACTACACGTGTCTTCAAAGCTGCCTTGGCTAGAAGTGGAATGTAGTTTCCTGACAGATCTTCTTACAAGGAAGTTGTAAATCCTTTCTAATGGCCAACAAGAAAGAGCCTCCTTTTTTTAATAAAGATAATATGGGACCATTTCACTACAAACTTCCTTTCTATGAAACTATGGAGCTCTTCATTGAAACGCTTACAGGAACCTGCTTTGAACTGCGAGTTTCCCCCTTTGAAACAGTTATTTCTGTGAAAGCTAAAATTCAAAGACTGGAAGGTACTATTCTCTCTTATTTCAGTGTAAACCTTATCACTTTAGTCCTGTTTTAGAAATCATAATTGCTAAAATCAAACCAGAAAACTTAACTGTCATGTTTAGCGATATGTATAAGAACTAGGTGCTCAGTTTATGGCTTAGGTTTAATTGAAGCTGAGCTGTTTTTCTGTTCTTTCCATTTTCTAAAAGTTTATGGCTTAGGCTTCACTGGAATTGGTATGTTTGCTCTTCTGGTGGGTTGGGTTTCTGTGTACAGTTATTAAGGTAAATCATAAAAGGTCAGTGGATTCTCTGGCCCAAGCTGTTTGTTAACTGGCAAGGTTATAAATTTTGAGCCATGCAATATGTGTATATTGTAACTGAGCATACTTTAAATTTGCTGCTATGTTTGTTGCTGATTAGGTTAGTCAGTTTACGTTTGGTTTTTTTTTTATAATACTGCAGTCACAAGAGCAACTGCAGTGCAGGCAAATCCCAAAGGCAGCTTTAAGTTACTGATTTGAATTTTTTTTAGACGAGTGATCTTTTGCTGGTCGACATCTGGCTGAGCAGTGCTTTGTCTTAAAGTGATAAACTTGACACATTTTGCAAAGTGAAAATCTCCTTTAAGTTATGAGGCCAGTCCTGATGCTTGTGCAAGAAGAATAGGTGTAGGTTAGTGCCCTCTTACCTCTTTTTCTCTGTGTGAGGATGATCTTGCATGAAAGAATGTGATTTGAAATACTTATATATTCATAATTTAAGCATTGTATCCTCTGTCTTCTTTTTGGGGTTACAGAACTGTACAGATGTAGTAGCTGAGAATATCAGAGTTGCAAATTTTAAGAAAGGGCATCCTGTTCTTCCCTGGGATACCTGTATGTGTTTTTCATCCTTCTGTCTGTGTGGAGCCCATCCTCTGGGAGATGTAATATAATGCTCTAGACTGGAATCTAAGATACTCTCCTCCTCTTATGGAAATCTGCTCTAGGGATGGAAAAAACCCCAGACAGCTGGCACAAGTCTTAAAACACACAAGCATTGCAGCAGCAGAAGGGACTATTTACTGTAAGGTCCACACAGCAGAAGCTCCACTGTGCAGATGACTGGAGCTTACATCCGTGTAGGTACAGGGGTGCAGCTGTGTGGATGGGCTTTTGTTTGCTGTGGACAAGGCCAAAATTAATCACAAGTCAGAGAATGAGTCAAGAGGCTCCTGGAGGCTAGCATGCAGCAAGAAAAGGAAAGGAGTTTTCCTGCCTGTAATTGGATATAGGTGTGGGAGAGATGCTAGAACGCTAGCTAACAGTGAATTAAAAGGTAGCACAGGCAATAGAGAGCAGAGGAAGGCAGGCTGGCTGGGCAGTGTCAGTGATGGAGAGAGCTTTAAAGGATCCACGAAGAGATCAGTGGGAGATGTGAGGACGAGGGATTTGAATTCCTTGTAGTCCAAAATGTGAGACCGTGAATATCCATACTCAGATATTTCTACCGCTTACAAAAGTATCCTCATTTCTTTTTAGAAAAACAACTCAGTAATGAAGTTATAATAATGCTTATCTGGAATTTTGTTTGCATGTTGTAGTTCATAGGATGGTAAGCCAATTATGGCTTGGCTGCCTGCTGTATAGAATTAATAATAAGTAAATTTCATTAAACATGGACGATGAGTTCAGTGGTGCTTATCACTGAATTGTAAGAAGTCAGTTGATATACTTGGATACTCCATAGCAGAGTTAAAATATTTGTAATGTTCTGATTAATGACTTGTGGGAGGCAGAGTGAAAACAAATTGATTGGTTACGTGTGGGCAAAACAAATACACAATGACAAATTAATTTTATATTGCATTCGGGGTAGCTATTGCATGTAAAATAATAATTAACAATTTTTCAGTGACAGAGTTCCTATTATAGTGCACAAATTCAAGCAGTAAATCACCCAGATGGAGCAAAATTTGAGAAGTAATTTTGTTGTGAGTTAGCATGGGAAGGAGAAAGCCGACATCTGTTGCTGTTTGTGCTGCTGGTTTTCACTTTTTATTATTGTATCGTGTCAACTTTCGTGGGGCGTGAATCTCTCTTATTTAAGTTGCGCTTCTGGTTGGAGAATGCCTCCTACAGTGCTGGGAGGCCACATGAGGTCCCCAGTTATGTGTGTTTTCTTCATTGAATGATGGGGACGATAGCATGTAAGCAGAGAAAAAGAGACGTTTTGAAAAAATGAGCTGAGACCTGAAAGCGCCAAGAAAAAAATCTAGAATTGTGTCAGAAGTTAACAAATTGTTGAAATATTACCAATGCCTCTAATTGTAAGAGGCTAATAATAAGATTAAAATGAGACAAATTGATCTTTGTCAACAGCTGGAAAATTAATAGCTGAAGACTGTCTTCACCATAAAGGCATAATATGAATGGCATGTTAGGAATTTTGTCTACTTCAGATTCTGTTTGTCATTCTTGATGCCTGCTAGTGATCTAATATGGAGAGGCTTTGTTTAGACAGCTGTACTAGACATTGGTAGCTTACTAAGAAAGAGCTCCATGTTTCCAGCTATGTGTTTTCAGTGATTTTAGTCGATAAAAAATATACATAAAAAGTTACGGGTTCTAATGAATCTGAAATTTCAGTGCAAGTCTTCCACTCATAAATTGAAGTTATAGCATATCTGATGTGTGTTTGGATCAGATCCAGGCATTTGTCCTCAAATATGTTCTATATGAAGTAAGCAGGAGATTTGTTAGATATAATATATATATATATATATGTTGACTTTGGAGCCCTGGGGGTAAATCGCTCCTAGTCTCAGATGCACTGACTGAACCCTTTAAAATGGTTCACCTGGGAAGAAATAGCTTCCTTTGTCTCTACTGGTGGTATAAAAGCTGGAATACACACGTAGTGCTGCTAGCAGTGCTACCTACTCCATTGGTTTTACTTGTTAATCAGTTGATGGACATGGATAGCATGGTATCTGAATTTCAAGGTGGCATGAAAGACAGCTTTAACATGAGTAGTATTTAAAAGATCAGGATTTCATTGAAAAAAGAAGTAATGGGGTTTTTTAAACTGAGATCTCTTTGCTTTCTCCATTGCACAAGTCCTTGTAGCTGCTGGGCTGGGCAGAGTTTAGTATTCATTCAGAAACACCAGTTATTACACTGCTTTGTAGACAAAGCATTCAGGTAGCATATTCATAGTAGTGGTTAATTAATCTGTTAAAGAACCATAGATAATACCTGTAAGCATGTTTGTTGGGAAAAAAGATAGGGTTGAGTCTCAAGGGAGGAGGTGGGCTTTGGGATTTGGTGGTGGTGGTAGTGGTGGTATTATTGTTGTTAGCTTGCAGGAATTTATTTGAATTCTTTGCTATGGAGTGTTAGGGCATTCATTTACATTCATTATCTTTAAACAACTTGGTCATGCTTTGTTGGGTGAATACTTCCAACTGAATTTTATGATCTATGTATGTGGAAACATTGACCTTTTTAGATGAAAATTTAGATGTTCTCTTGTATTGTTGTGAAGGGGAAAAAGAGAACTAGCTTTCAGAGTACATCTTGATTTCAGTGTTCAGTAGGTGTTCCCTTGTGTTCAGCAGGGAGCGACAGATGCAGCAGTAATTTTGTTGTGTATGTGTGTACTCAGCTCATCGTGTGAGTTGTTATTTTTCTTTGGTCTTTTCGCTGTCATTATTTTGCTGCCTGTGTACTGCAGCTTCACGTTAAATAAAAGAAACTAGAAGAATGTCAAGCAGACTGCATATGGATGTTGTAATTTCTTTCAATATTCTGTGAGTTCAGAGTATTTATTACTATTTGCATTAGAGAAAATAGCTGTGCTTCTGCCAGGAGTGAAGTAAGTGGATTGCACAAGTGTCATAAATTTTTTACAGAACCAATCCTGCTTTTTCTGTTTACTACTTTCCCCCTGCATCTTCTATTTGCTTCATAATTTGCATGTTTACTGTGCTGATAGAGAAGTTCATGAAGCATTTTTTAAGCTTGTGCCTTGTCTGAGCTGGAGAAACATTTCTGTGAGTGCAAGACTGCTCAGAGTGGATGGCTGCCCAGAGCAGCATCTGGGAGCTGTAAAGTAAGGTTGCCTTTTTCAGGAAATTTTGTTGGCCTGCATTCAGTCACTGATGATTTGCTGTCTTTAGTCTGTTTCTAGTCAGTCCTTTGGACAAAGAGTAGGTCAGTACTGACTCCATTTATGCTTCCATAGTTGCTGTCATTCAGGTGAAAGCTGGGGGTTTAACAATTTGGAGAGAAAGGCCCTGCTGCTGTGAGTTATGGGGTTTTGCACCTCTTACTGATGTAGCCAGTTTGTGGGGGAAAATAAGACTGTCAGCCCAGCCTCTCTGTAAACAGAGGCTCCATCAGTTTCAACATTGAATGAAAGATAGGTGCAGTTTGAATTTTGACAGTGCAATATATGTGGCAGTTTTAAACATAGGAACTTTATACCCACAGCATAAAATCAGGGTTTTTTTCTGAAATTTACGGAGATTTTTAATTTTTTTCACTGTGTCAGACTTGACCAAATCAATTTCTGTGCTGAACCTACTTAGCATGCCAAAAAGAAGAGTAAGGGAGGGAAGCTTAAGGCCATATGGGATATGCTGATTCAGAGACAGGATAGGGTAGCTGCTTCTCTCCTCTCCTTCCCCCATTTTAGTAGGTCACATTGTCAGTGCACCTGCAGCCATTTCAGTAGATAGTATGCAGACTCTTCTGTCCTCCTGTAGCATCACCTGGCCAGCTCATTTCCATTTGAGCATTGAGATGTGGCTTATTGCCCTGCTTACCTGTCAGTACTGATTTGGGGCAGGCCAGTGATACCATCACGTGGGGTATAGTGGATGGGTATCTCACAGTTTTCATTATCGCTGGCGGCTGTACACGCTGATCTCATGTGCAAATGTCGCCTCAAGAAATCCTTAATATCATCCAGAAAAGGGACAGCTGATGAATATTTTGCTGCCTCTGAAGCTATAAAGCTCATACTATTTCCTCAGAGTATAAATACAGAATTCTAAGAAAGTAGTATAAAAGGGAATAAGTAATAAAGATGTGTCTGTTTGCAGGTACAGCAGGCTATCCTCTTTTCATCTGTTCATTTCATCAAAAATACGTTGTCATTGTTGAATGGGCAAAACCATGTTTCACTCCAGTACTGCCAGCTGCAAGCCAGCCTTTTTAACAAATACTCTCTCTGTTTTATCAAAGTAATTGAAAATTGCTCCTTGGAGGCTGCTGAAACCATAACAAATGCAGACAGTAATCAGATTGTTTGTAATCAGAAGAGTGCAAAACAACACAAAAAACTTTAATGTAGACTTGCTGGCTATTGCCAGCTTGTTCTTTTGCTTACACTGCTGACTTGAAACATAACCAATAACAAGCTATTAAATAGCTGGCAGTGTAGTAGCAATAATTTTAGTCTACTGTATGAACATATTCTTCTTATAAATGTCCTGTGGACTTCAGAGGATATAAGATTCCTGTTAAATGCAGTCAGGTGGAGTAAAGTTGTCTTGATCATTCAGAACAGGGAAGATCTGGATATGAGCTGTGGTGAGAAGAGGAAATTGGCACCTTCTGTAAAGCCTAAAGAAAAACAATGACACTTCCTCCAAAGTGCACTCCTCCTTGTGCACAGGGCTGTCTCCTACTTGCCTGTTTGATGTGCTTGGATTTTGATCCCCTCTTCTTTCTTGCCAGTCGGGGGTATTGGGAGCTTTGTGCCCTTCCTCTACCTAGCAAAGAGACTACTTTGCTGATCCCTGCCACAGCTTGCTAAGCATTCTCACAAGCCTTCAAAAGCTTAGATGTTTTTGGGAACTATCTGAAAGACTTGTGATCCCCTCCTGCCAGATGTATTTAGGGAAGTCTCACTGTGTAGGACTGCCACTTGAATTTCCTTTTAAGTATCTGAACATGCAATGAATAAAAAATAGGATAAGATTATTTTAAAGTAACCTTTAGGAAAATACATTTATAGTTTTTGTTTCTTAGTATGAGAAGTAGTGTTTAGAACTTTCTGAAAAAGTAGTTATTGATCTCTATAGGTAGACATTTTAATTAACTTTTGTCACGAATACACAGTGAGATCTTAATTACCTGAGTTTCACTAGACAAATTGAACAGCTTCCTTTTGATGCTGGAGGGTAGATTTTTCTTTTTTTTTTGGTGGTCTGAGATGTCTCATCCTTTCATAACTCTTCATTTGTATTCTATCCAAAATTCAGAAGGTAGTAGCATTCCAGTAAAAATGTGTGAAGACCTCAAGTTGTACCAGCTTTTGCTTATTATCTCTAATGTGTATTACATCTGTATTTTAACTGAGTTGACTATGCAGGCAAAAATTGTGTAGAGCTTGGATTGTTTTTGTATATAACACAGATTTTTAATAAGGAACAAATATTCAGTATGCTTACTTTCTTTTAACAAAAAATAGCCAGATCATTCCAGAACTTGCGTTGAAAGTGAGTATTATCTGATATTAATAATAACATTCTGATGGCTTGAAAAAACGCCCAGAACAAAACAAAAGTGTCTGTAGGATGAAGTTTAGTTAACTGCTGTGGTACTAAACTGTACATGCTAACCTTGAGGTCCCAAGCCAGGCAGGGATAAGAGCACATTTGCACTTCTTGCCTCTGTAATAGAGCTGCCACCAGTCACCTTAATGTGACCATGTCTGAACTGTGTGTAATACAAAATACCAGTCTGTGATTAAATTATTCAGCAGTTTTGTAGGTAGAAGTTTTATCCTGTTTTTTCCTGTCAGTAGACATAAAGTTCTGAAGTTCAGATAACAGTAAAAAACCTCCCTTGTCTGATGACTGGAAAAAGCAAGTATTCAGTAAGCCTGACGCGATTGAACACTTTTGCATACTCTCTGCTGAGCCAAAAGATTGAACTTTGTTGTGTGAGCTAAAGCCTTCTGAAAATCTTTGGTTTTAATAACTGTTTGGAGGTCGGATGTCATGACTGAAGACTGCTCAAGTGCCTGTCCTTGTCTTTCTTCTTCTTCTCTTCTTTCTCCTGTGATCCAGTTTCAGTCCATCAGCACCACATTATTCCAAAATCAAAACTCCCCAGAAGCCCTCTTGCTAAGCTCCAGTTTTAAGTCATTTCCTTGTTTCTTTTGTTTAGGTATTCCTGTCTCTCAGCAGCACTTAATTTGGAATAATATGGAACTGAAGGATGACTATTGTTTAGATGATTATAAGTAAGTATAGAATAAAATTATGTTTCTAATGAATGTTTCTAAATAATTGTTAGCATGAACAATAGAAAATGCTATAAAAATTATTTATTATTATTTACAGCATTTCAGAAGGCTGCACTCTGAAGTTGGTTCTGGCTATGCGAGGTGGACCTGTTAACACCAGAAGAGGTAGGTGTTAAGGAAGTTAAAGATAACGGTTTTCATGTAGCATCTTGAAATTGTAAAGAGCTTCTCTTAGGTAAGCATTTTAGACAATTAGACTTCAGTTGCAAATTAACTGGAAAAATAGTTAACAAAAATGAGAAGATTTTTTTCCCCCTCTTCTCTTAGTATATCAAATGCACTTTGTTTACTCTTAAATTAAGTATATTTGTATATACAGAATCATTAAGTCATAAAATCAGCAATTCTTCACTTAAATAAAAAATTATCCTGGAATGTCATTATGCAAATAATTTTTAAAATATGGTCGCTAAGAATCAGGCATCGCTACAGTCAGACAATAAACTTGGTTATGAGGATCTTCTGTATAGGAGTGAAAATGAAGAAATTCCCTTGATAATTTTCACTTGGGAAAAAACTCAGCATATCTTCTAGGTTGGGAATTCCTGTTATAAACTGACCTGAGCTGTCAGAGATGCTCAAAAGAACAATAATAATATTTTGGTTTTATTTTGGCTTTTTAATCTTATTAGTTCCCGTGAAAGATCCTATCAGGGAAATGGCTGAATACATGGATCCTGCTAGAGACAAGATCTGGGAGAAAGGGCCATCCAACAAACAAGTTACCTTCTTAGTGTATCGAGAAGGAGATCGGCTGAATTTCTTCCGTGTGGTTGACCGGGGCGATGGCACTTTAACACCACTGTCTGAATCTTTGAGGTAAGGTTGGTTGTAATCTTCATAATATTCTTCAACAGTCGGTTGCTGTGTAATTTTCAGCTGTATTTGTTGGTTTTATCAAAAGGGTATCTGGCATATTCCAAGAATTATTTTTTAAGGGCTTTTAAATTGTTCTGTCTAACAGCACAGTAGTGCTTTATGGTCAGTGGTTGTGCTGATGGTTCTCTTAATCACTGCGTGCATTAATTAAAATGAGATAAAACTGACTTCATACTTCAGGCAATTCTCAACATTCCAGCCCTTTCTGAAAAGGAACATGTTGCAGGAGAGTCAAATCAATATTTTATTAGTTATTAAAAACTTCTGTTAAGCACTTTCTCTAACATCTTAAGGCATTTGTTTAATTTTGTAAGCACTTCCCTGTTCACATGATATTTTTTTTTCCTGTGGATGTGGCTTGACTAAATGATTAGTCAGGAAGATAGGAGATTGGCAGTGCAAAATCATGTGGGCTTTTTTAGTTTGCTGTTTGCAGGGGTGGTTGTTTGGTTTGAAGGGAGGGGTGGTTTTGTTGTGCTTCTTGTAGGATAGGGATTTTTTGGTTTTGTATGGATTTTGGTTGGGAGGTTTTTATTTATTTTGTTTTATGTCTTAATTTTTTAATGTACTGAAGTAATTACCAATACAGCCAGATTTTGGATGCAGTTAGGCCTCAGGTTAGCTACTGTTGAAGGACCAAGCTTGTGTCAGTTGCTGTTAGAATCCAGTGATCTTATCATCAGAAGGACAGATGTATCACTTTATACTACAATGTAATTGTAGTAAACAGTTTGGTAGTCTTTTTCCTAAAACTACCAAAATTTATATCTATTAAAAATTATTGCATTCTGTTTTTATACTGCAGCTTTTGGGTAGGTACTTCTGTAATTTCAAGAACTTAATATTTGTACAGCTGTGAGGAAAGCAGTCCTTTTTCTGGGAACTAGATGTTTTCTCCAGGCCTAAGGCTCAAGCTCCTTTAAGTGACTATTCTTGTTTCTGTTTGCAAAGGGAAAGCAAGAGCTTTGTACTGGGTTTAAATTCAGAGTGATACTACTCTTAAAATTTTTATAAGACATCCATACTGACAGAAAGAAACCACTGAGAGAAAGAAATATCAGTTGAATTCCCACATTGCTATACAGAGTAGAAAGACCTAGTGTTTGGTATACAAGGAAGAGAAAAGATACAAATACTTTAGAACTGTGATTTTATCTTTCAACTCCTGTACTCTTTCAGTAAATAGCCACGTATGGTATTGTTTGAAATGGGCTAAAAAGGCATGATTATGAACTGAGAAGCTGGCTGCTGCACTGGGCTAGACACACTTCTGGAAAGATGAGAAGACTGGTGTAATTCTTGTTCTTGCTGCTACCCTGCCTGTTACCACTTTGTTCCTATTTAACCTCTGGCTCCAGTGAACATGGAAACCCATTCACAAAGCTGAGACTGTGGATGCCATACTGTGAGTTAGTGCAAGGAGTTGTCATAAGGAGCTTGAAATTTCATTTTTCAGTAGGATGATATCTGCCTACTTGTTCAAGTGTTAGTGTGTGTGTTGATTTTTATTTTTTGCCGTTTAAAACTAGCTTAGACAGTGGTCTGAAAGTCTTTATACTTTTTCATTGGGTAATCCTAATGTACAGATTTAATAGTAATTTTACTGAGATTGGCTAAACATTGCAAATGGGAGGAATAAAGCACACTCATTTGGCTCTTGCAGGCTACCTGGGTAAAGCCTTTCAAAGCACAGTAGCAGGTAGGAAAGTCAAATACATTGGGCTTAAGAAACGTGCTGGCATTGGTCAAGTAAACCAGTTGGGTTGGAAGCCACCTGAGTTGAAAACATTTAGTTTGAGTTGTTTCTATTTGTCTGTGCTCTCTATGGGAGTTCACTTATTAGCTTTTCTCCTGAGGCAGATAGTAATTTGGAGGGGAAGGAAATCCAAATTCTTGAGTTTGTTATCATGGCTGGGTGAGACTGAGCAATGGAAAAAGTAGCGAAGGGAGGAGAGAATGGAAGCAAATCAGACCTTTTTGTTTGATCTTTACAGAGTAAAGCTGTGGGTCACTCTGAATACTAGTGTTTTCCATGCTGACAGGAGTGTTCATATTGGTGACTAAGCATTTTGAAGCACTTGTTTATCATCCTTTTTCACATTGCTGATACCTGGAGCAGAACTCATTGACTGAAATTTAGAAATGAGACATTGGTTTTGGTTTTGTTTTATAGTTCCAGATAATTTTATTTTATCTGTGGTTGAGTTAGTGGTTAAAACTTGACAAAAGTATAAATGCATACAGTGACCATTATCTCTGGGTTAGAAGTGTTGAAGTTATGCTGGAGGACTGGCAGACACTGGTGCCGAAAGGGTTTCAGCAAGCTAATAATTTTTGAGACATGCGTTTTACAAGGAAGAGTTCAGGAATGTTGACACCTATGGACAAAGTAAATTTAAAATTCTCACTGTAAGATGGGCAGAAAATATCATTAATATCAAAACTCCCGGTCCAACTTCTATAATCTTACCATCACATTAAAGCAAACCATCCTTTTGTCACTTTTTTTTTTTTTTTGGTGTGTGTTTTTGGCCCTATTTGTCAGAAAACGGAACAAAAAGATAACAATTATTTTTGCAGTAAAAAAAATCAAAAACCAACCAAGCATGAGACACTTTGCTTTCTATCCTTACCTAGCAGGAAGGGATGTTCAACAAGGGATGTTCAGCAAGTTCTTTTAACTTGGTGATGTAAATCTTTGTAAAGATAAAATTTTGAAATTATTTTTTCAGTATTGGCTTGTTACCAGGAGAAGTATGTATATGTGATATGCATGCTGACTGTCTCCATATGGAATTACTCAGGTTTTGGTAAGAAGTGTCTGGTCTATTTTGCTGATTCTTGGTTTCAAT
This sequence comes from Phainopepla nitens, assembly GCA_013400175.1. NCBI lineage: Eukaryota > Metazoa > Chordata > Aves > Passeriformes > Bombycillidae > Phainopepla > Phainopepla nitens. The sequence goes on along the minus strand of VXBQ01014391.1, from coordinate 338,853 downwards.
TTGCTGCTATCTGGCTCTTCACACCGTCTCCCAGCTGTGCTGCCTTCGGAATTTTGTTACATTTTAGGAACTGGATTTGGAGAGTCAGTGCAAAAAATGCTGTCTCTAAAGGCAGCAGAATATTTCCAAGATTGAGGTAAGATGCCAGCTCTAATTAGTGATATTATCTTTTTGGTACTGACTTCCACGTGACTTCTGGTTCTTCCTTGATTTGCTTTGGAGAGTAGAAACTTGAGCTAAATCTACTAAGACATTTGTATGACCACAAGGGAATTAGGGGAATTGCCTGATTGTCATGATTTCTAGATGCTGACAACCTAATGGAAGAACTAAAACACTTTAAAATGTACTACATACAGTGTTGAAAATGCATCAATTTGTAATGAATTGGACAGTCCTAATGGTTCTTTCATTTCGCTGTCAAATGTTGAATGTTTTACTGATCATTGCTTCATAGGAAAAATAACTTAGGAGCTGATTTTTAAAACCTTGTGGTTTTGCATTCTGTTAGAATGCAGATTGGAAGAAGGAAATGTCATGCTATAAACTTCCAGTGACAACTGTCTTCAAATATTTTGTCTTGGGACTAGCAATTCTAATCGATTTAATTTTTTTTTCCAAATATGAGACTCTTTGGAAACTTTGGAAACCTAAACTGATCTTTATTTTTCTTTTTTTTTTTCTTTTTTTTTTTTTATTTTGAAAAGGAGAAGTAGAATATCACATCCACATGGGTGACCCCTCCATTTCCATTTATGGTGAGAACACCCCTCAGGATGGATAGAAATTTGGACTTTTCCTTCCATGCCAGTGTCTGGTTAATTGGAAAACTGATCAGCTTGTTGTCTGAGTCACACACTTAACATCTTCAGGAGACATTTGTGGAACTGGATATTCTCTCTGTGGGGAAAATATATAGTGAGTGTGAACCAACTGTATATGATTTAACAACTTCCCAGAAGCGTGGCTATGTTCAGATTTCAGCAACATCACTTTGCCCTAATAAGGGATGCTTATGTGGATAAATGGATTTGAAATATCTTTGCATACAGTTTTACATAATGTTTTGTCAACAGATTAACTACGGATATGACTTCCTAGTTGTGAGAATACTCTACATTGAAAACATCATTAAATTACTTCATTAGAGGGTGAATACAAACTTTCTTTTATTTTCAGTGGTGGTTCAGTTTATAATTTATATGCTGATGATGAAGATGAGACAGAGGCATCACCTTCTGGCCAACAGATTATTGAGAATTCAATTACTATGAATAAAATGAAACTGCTCAAGGCGAAGATGGAGAACATGAATCTGAGTAAAAAGGTGAAATTGTGATTTCAGTTTTTCTGTCATAAAATGGCTTTGGCTTTCCTTGTGCTGACTTTTCTAAAAAGTAGATCAGATACTCTTGCCATATTGAGAAGTCAAGTTTTCATGAGTAGATGATTTCTCAGCTATTGTTTATATAAATACTATTGTATAAACATCTTGCTGAGGGCCATTGGCATTCCTTGGACCTACCTACCCTCATTGAAAGAATTCATTACTAGTCCTGGATTTATTTGCAAGGGTAGATTTTTTGGGTGGGTGGGTTTTGTGGTTTTGTTTGGTTGTTTTTTTTTTTCCCCAGTACTTTAGGTAGCATTGTTTTGCAGTAATGCTCTAGTTAAAGTCAATGTTTCTCTTAAAATGACATTTCATTAGATATACTGTAACTGAAAAGCCTATAAAGTAAAATATGGGAATGATATTATCTTGAAAATAAAATATTAAACTGGTGCTCATGTGTTGACTAGGTTACCTAGATGTAGAGATTATACGTCCTTACATTTGTTGTTGTGTTTGAGACCTGATGCGTCTCTGGATAATTTGATGGCATTCTGGCTTCCTTTTTCTGTTTCTCTGATATGTCACCTATTTATTGAAAACGTTTCCTGATTATAATCTTTGATCTTATTACTCAGATGTTGAGGTGAAGACTTGATGGATAGTAACAGATGAGGGAGTAGAAAGAACGATCTGGGTCTTTCCTGGCCTTACACTGTCTGAATTCCTCAGAATATATTTTCAGTCAGGTCTTTTGTGTGCAACTGGAATTCAAACACTAATTGTTCTTGTGTCTGTGTTTTTTGATTTTGGTTGGGCTTTTTTTTTTTTTTTTTTAAATAGCCTAAGAAAACGGTCAAGGTGAAGCCTCGTCCCCCCGTGACTCCTCGGCCGCCGAGTGGCTCGGGGGCTGCTGCTCGTCACCGCTTCCTCAGAGTGCTGCCCCATGTCGGACAGTCGTGCCTACCTCCTGCTGGCAGTTTGCATCAGTCGGAATCTCCCCAGAACGCACTTTCAGCACTGGCTACTTTGGCCACTGCTGGTAGAACGATGCCATCCACAGCTAATCACTTCCTTAAGGAAGATGACACTTGGCAGAGCAGCTCTTGGTCTCAGCCGGTCAGTAGCATCAGGTTGCCACCGAAAATATCTCGCGTTGAACTAGAAAATGCAAAACTCCCTACGAATAGTATTCTGACTCCTGTTTCATCCCTGCCTGCAAATTCAGAAAAAGCATCTCAAAATGTGACCTCAGCAAGTGAGGAGGATGCTGTTTTGTTTCCAAATCTAACAAATGTGGAACTGTATGGAACAGAAGAAGAACATCTACCTGAACCAGATGCGTTTGCTTTTTTAACAGAAGCAAGCACTGCTGAACAGTGTAGTGAGATATATGACATAGGAAAGGTGAACCCAGAGCTTGAACTGCCTGATGGAGACAAAGATTCTAAGGTTGTAGAGCAGCATAGAAAACCTATTGGCAAAGTGCTGAGCACTGCAGCAATGGAGACTGGTCTTCTCAGTACTCGTGAATTAAGTCCTCAGAAAAATCTGCTGTTGTCTCCCCTCCGGTATTCAGCGCAAGTGGCACATCACAGTACTCTGAAACCACAGGCACAGCCCAGGTGCTTTGAGGCTGGTAACTTGAGATCTACAGCCCCCCCAAATGTGCTTCGATCCTTGGAAGTACGTAGTATAGCTGACTCCTCTTTTTCTAGGACCACTAGATTTTGTAGTGTGAGAGTGGAGTCACTTGGCAAAAGACCTGATGTAATTTCTAAAGCAGAGGCTAGGGACATCACAGATGTGGCTAGCAAGGCATCCAAAGAACCTGCGAGTTCTGTAAGTAACTTAGGATTTCTGGCTTCGCTGGCCCGAAGCACAAACAGGGAAAGTTTACAGAGTTCCTGTGGGACTGACAGGTTTCGGACTTCTGGTATTGCACTGCCTACAAACCTGCAGCATTTTCAGGAAGAAAGCTTTAGGAAAACTGCTCCTCCAAATGAAGCTGCTGAATATATTCTAGTGAGTATGCACATGTCCAAAGACATCAAAATTTTCCTGTTTTTGTGATACTGATGTTACAAAACTACTCTGGGGGTGGGTGTGTGTGGGGGTGTGTCTTGTCAGGAGAGGCAGATGGGCTGCAGGAAGTGTATCTAAATCACTGCTTGTCTTAAACTGTTTTCTGAATGGCTGATGGTATCTAAACTGCCTGTTTATCTAAACAGGTCCTAGAAATAATTTTTCATTTAAGATTAAATTGGTTGTTCAGTTCACATCTGAAATTATGAGTTACTGTAGTGATGGAGTTATGAGTGTGTGTGTTAGAAATGTCATCTGGCTTCTGCTGTTCACTAATTGTCATTTATTCCAGAGTGTGCCCAGTGACTGGCACCATATGTGCCAAACTTCTGCTCTCTAATGTACTGTGTTGTTTTGGTGTATTTTGAAGTGTGGGGAGATTTATTAAATAGCCACTGAGAGTAAGGCTGTATATTGTGGAATTATAACTGTGTGCAGAAGTTGTCTTGGACTCTTGTGGGTAGATTGATAAAACACTGATATCAAATAAGCTGATATCAGACTACCAGTGTTTTCATTTAATTTCCATCTGCTAGTAATTTCCTTGTGGGAATTTTCTTTTTTTTTTTTCTTAGTCTGCACATGGGCTTGGAATGAATGGAAGTATGGCAGCTGTAGGGAAAAGAGTGGGTAAGTAACATATAATAATTAAAGATGACTCTTTAATCTTTCCTGATATATCACACATAGAGAGTACAAAAATAATTTATCTTTGTAAGGCATTTGGCTTCTAGAGTCCTTGCTGTATTACACTTGTATAGCATGGTTAATCTTCTAATATTTTAAGCAATTCTTAAACATGCAGATGCCATCCAGATCTTAGGTGGACCATAACTGCAACTCTTTCTTAGCTTTTTCAATACTTTGTGAATCCTACACATCATCTGTAAATCTAAATGTGAGTTTCTGGGCTGAAGTTTCCAAATTATCAGTTCTGTGGATACTTCTGAGTCTACTAAAATCAGAGCCAAATTTATTAGTAGCATTGTCTTTAGTACAGAAAAAGTGGGGAGGAAGCAGTAATGGCATGGATGCTGCAGAGCACTGATATAGTGCAGATTTTTCACTGTTTTTTGTGCTGGTTATCATTCTTTCCACCCTAGCCTTGGTAACTCTGAAATGCTTAATGTTTGATGTCTACTGAAAAAGGATATGTTATGTATAGATATTAACTGCTTATGTGCTTAATTCTGTTGGGAGGAAAGGAATTGTCTAAATTAATGCTTTTAAAGCTCTTAAGACAGTGAGCTACAGATTTTCAGCACATCTAATTTTTCTTCTATGTATCTTTGACTTGCAGTTAGCAATTTTTCATTTCTTTCTGTATGACCTTAGGAAGAGGTAGGTATATATTCCAGATCCAGGTGTAGAAAATGAGCTAGACAATAGATGTTCAAATAGCAGCTGCAACAGAAAAAAACATGTAATTGTAATGTTGGAGCAAAAGCTGCTAAAAGAGGGGTTGTGTCTTTGTTTCACAACTGTGGGCACAGCTTTGACTTGGCAGTCAGTTAGTAAACAGGTCTGTCCTTTGCTGCTCCAGAGGTGGTACCCTGAGAGAACCTTGTGTGCGTGATGGGGAAGCCTGCTAACACCCGGGTCACTTTGGATAGGACTGTGAAGACACTCCTCTGGTGAATCTTATGTCGGACAAAAGTGTATTTACCAAAAGATGGCAGATATGAGTTAGGGAGGTCATACCATGCAGGCTCTTGAGAGGGATGTGGCTGGTAATGATCTGTTGTATAACTGGCCAAAGGACAGATCACTTTGCACTGCAGCTGCTGTAGGGATGTAAATGTGAAGACAGGTGTATTGCTTTTTCTGTTCAAGTAGGTCCACAGGGCCAGCTGTCTTCAAGCTGTCTCTTTCACGAACTAGGCTAACTGATGCTTCTGAAATTGTGTGCTTTTAGATGAGGAAATTGTTAATGTGGACAAATGTTGCCTAGAAGTTTCAGTGCTAAATAGGAATGGGGTGGCAGTGGTTGGTAGTGATGATTGTGATGTGTAGTGACTGCCTGATGCTACTATTGAGTGTAGTCTGCTGCATTTCAACTATGAAATGACTGTTGGGATTAAAGGTGTGCTGGACAAAAAATACTTGTGAACTCATGAGAGAACTTTTTGGGAACATCCTGACAATATAGCAGTAGAAACACTGAAAGAATGTTTGAGAGGATGCATTGCTCACTTAACTGATCCAGATGTGGGAAATAACGCTTAAGCAAGTTGTGGACAAAGAACTCACTTTCACAGAGGGAAGGGAGAAGAAGAAAGGAGAAGCCTTGTCTTTACACGATCTCCAGTTAATAAAGCAACAACCAAGAATTACATGGCAAAAAGTAAAAATAAAGTAAATTTTTAAGTATAGAAATTTTACAAATATCGTCAAAGTGCCTCATTTAACCATATAGCTAAGTAGAGGCATGTAGTATAATACTATATTTTTCTTGCAATTATGGAGTACCAGCAAGATCTTAAAATGTTGAAGTACTTACTTGGCAAACTATTATACTGACTATATTGATGCTAGGTACTGGATTGCCCAGTTGATTCTTTGTAAAGCCGTTGTGCACAGTGGTTTCCCAGTGACACTCTGGGTGTGTTCACTTTACACCTGGGAAGACCACTGAGAGATGTTTTTTCTTGATTTGTTCTGTAACTTCTTGCTTATGTGAACTTTTAAGGGGTGTTCAGAGTAACAGCCTGCACATTGTGATGCCTCTTCCAAAGGTGTTCATAGGCTTGAGGTGTGTTTCCTGTTTTGGCTTTCAGGGTTTATTTTTCCCCTCTCCTTTTAGGCTTCGGGGTTCCCACCTAAGTATCCTAAGAAATGCAAAATAAATCTACATTTCAAAAGATAACATTTAACTAGTTTGTGAATAAGTTGAAATGTCTTTGCTGTCTTTCTGCTTCTGAAAGCAGGTGAAGCAACCCATCTTCCACCTGTGAATGGCTTAATTCAAGCAAAAAAGAAAATTTCAAAGCACTGCTTTCTTTGTGGCAAGAAAACTGGATTGGCAACCAGCTATGAGTGCAGGTAGGCTGAGTATATAACCAGCTGTTACTTAAAATTGGTGCCTGAGTTAACCAAATTTTTTCTTTGCTGCATGGTATTCCTTAAGCATAGCAAATCAAAAGGGAACCTTCAAAATAGTTGCAATTCTCAGTTCAGCAAAACTGCAGGAATTAGAACTCAGGAATGTTGCCCCTGTACTGCTCTTGAGGTATATATTCGTCTAGGAAAGTCAAGAAATAGAAGGTAAAAGAATGGAAGGTATCAGGAAACGAACAAGATAACAAAAAACAATGACATTTTATACTGGTGGGAGAAGAACTTGATACAGATACATGTTCTGCAAAGTTTCTCATCAATAATGATACCTTTAACAACTTGAGGATAAAACGGGTTTGGTATTGTTTCTCAGATATCTCGCTATTGCAGCACATCTTCACGGTTTGTGAATTTATACAAATTTTTATTCAGCAAATTTTTGATTTTATGTGTGTTTTGTTTATTGCAAGACTTAAGTCACCTCTGAGCATTTAGAGCATCTCAAACACAGAACACCAGAGTGCTAGTCCCCCAAATCATTAGTTCTAGACAACACTGTGAGACCTGGTGCTTGGTGGTGGTCTTGGGAAACTGTAAAAAAACCAACAAAAAATTCCCAGACAAACAAAAATAACCCCCAGACAAACAAAAACCCCCAACAACAACAAAAACCACAGGAAAAAAACCCAGTCTCTCTATTAATCTTAGTTTTCAAAGTATTTTTTCACCACAAGATGTTTTTTTCTTAGTATTATTTCCTATGAGCTAGTCTGGGTTGGGAACTGCTGCACTGTGAGGGCTGCATTTGGAGCTGATCTTGGTTCATGCCAAAAACAGCAGAATGAAAAAGAACTTCTGCCACTGGGGAATCGTATAGAGAATTTTAGGGTGAGGCGTTGTCTCCTTACTGACTCTTCAGTCTCTGATTTGGAAAGACTTTTGGACACTGCTCACTTTCCTGATGAGCAGATAGCTGCAAGCTCTTCTAAAAGTACCAAAGCAGCTTGCTTAAGGTTAAAAATGAAGGTAGAAATGGCTCATCTCCAAAAATAACATGTGTTTTGGTTTCAAGAGGAGCAACCATAGGACCTTTTCCTAGAAAGCAGCATAAGCCAAATAGCAAATACAGTCATATGAGAAAAGTTGTGATTATGGGACCAAGAACCAAAGAAAAGCAAATTTATTTCTATGTACACAAAGCCTCAGGAACAGCTGCAGAGTTTATTATGAACCCAGATAGATAAATAAATAGGGGATTATAGTGTAATAGTGAGTTCGATGGGTAACACTTAATCCATTTCAACAGAATTCTCATTTTTAGTGGTGTCAGTGTTTTACTGACAAGAAGCATCTCTGTCAAATAATCAGGCAACAGGACACCACTATGGGTCTCCAGGTAAAGCACTTTTCCAGGTCATATACAAGATGGGAAGTATGCATTTCTCCTGGTAAGACTCTTAGCTGCAGAACTGTTTGAAGCAAAAATCCTGATCTTAACTCATCAAAATTGCAGCTGATATTGGATAGATGAACCCTTCTGAAGTCCTACAGGAAGTTATGTTCCCTGTAGTTTGTCTGTCTTAACAGTTGACTAAATCTGTGTTTATTAATCTGAAATGGCTGATTTGAATTTATGCCAGACAGAAGTTGTGCTGAAAACAGTGGTTTTGGCTGTCTGAGTGATGTCGTGGTTTTGAATTGAAATGCTTTACATGGATTTCACCTGAGGCAATTACTGTCCATGGTTTTGTCCTCTGAATTCTACCAACTAATATTGTGTGAGGTCCTTAAGAAAGAAAGAAAGTAAAACAAAGTTCATAATTCTTAATTTCTAAGTGTATTTGATCCTTGCTAGCTGGTTCCTGGAGTACTGATCTTACTTAGTTTCCCAGCTGAAGAGACTGATGGGTCAAAACTGAAACACTCACTGTGAAAAATGTCATTTTGTGTACCCCACCAGTTAATGTTATCAGTCAAGGATGATAACAATTCAAACAGCTCTGTCATTTAAGACATGATAAAGCAAAATGGCTCTCAGCATGTCAAAGCATTAAAAGCTTCTAAAAGCTTGTAACTTGTAATATTCTTGATTCTTCAGATGTGGAAACAACTTCTGTGCAACACACCGCTATGCAGAGACTCACACCTGCACCTACGACTACAAGAGTGCGGGACGGAGATATTTACAGGAGACCAATCCCATCATTAGTGCACCAAAGCTGCCCAAAATTTGACATGGTTGTGCTGCATGTGGCCACTCTGCTGTTGAGGAATCGTATTGAATTGAGAGAAGCACTTGCTTAAACTGCATAATTTTGCCATGCTCCATATTTAAAGATTTGCCAAGTAACAAAAGCACATGAGGATGCATCGAAGAATAATGTGAACACTACTGCAGTTAAAACTTTTCTTCTTGAGTGAATGAAAGGTTAAAATTAGTTTCTAAAAACTTACACTATGATTTAACTGTTACTGCACGTGTTGTGTTTTGTATTTGGAAAAGCTATTTCACTAGACAAGTCTTTAAAGATGCACTTTACTAACTTTACTGTATAACCAGAGTTGAGGGGGTGTTGTAATGAGGGTGTCATGTAATGTCTTCTGTACTCTTGTTTTTGTCCATTGTGTGGTATCTTCTAAGTTATTTCACTAGAAAGATCCTCTTCCCTCCCCTTTCTTCAAACAGCCTGTTTTGAGATTTTAAGGGGATAGTGTGTTCCAGCCCTCTGTTCCATTCTGGTTGATATTCGTACATTGTGTGTCCATTCTGAAAATTACATATCATCTTAATCACATTTTCTTAAAATAATGCTGTTTATATGACAAGTTTGTTTTTAAATAGAAGGTTCCCCGTTTGTTGCCATTAAATATAAGAAACAACTTATTTTAACTTTTTTTGTAATCCTAGATTTTTTTAAGACTTCACAACTTGCTTTGTTAAGATGTTGAATGCTGTTACTGGAAGAAATTCTAATAAATATTAAATTTTATTTTTGTTTATGCTGTCATAAATGCACAAAATAACTTCCCTCTTACAGTGTGTTCCTAAATTAAAAGTTGGGCTCTGTTGGGAGGGTATATTTTTTTTTTTCACTAGCACTGTCTGATATCTGTTCATACTGAAGGAGATGGGAAGAAATCCCACTAACTTCATTAGGAACTGTGTGCTTTAAATAAACCTCCTGAAGCTGTACAGGCATACTAGCAAAGGCAAAACGGATGCCCAACAAATGGCATGTGTTAACCTTTTTCCCCTCCAGCTGAGACAGTATAAAGGCAGTTCAGTAAATGCATGAGACACTTCTACTGACCATTCCCTTAATGCATGTGAAATATTTTTATAAGCATAAGTTGCATGAAGTGTTCCAGTATAAAGAGATTAATAAAAAACCTATGACAAACCACCAAAACAAAAGAAATCCCCCCACATTTTATCTAGGTAATCAAATGTCATGGTCCCTGTCTCGTCAGCGTCCTCAGCTACTTACTTGGTTGTGGTATTAAAATGATCTCTGCTGCATTCCAGTCAAAGGGTAGCAGCTTATGAGGATGACAGTCAAAAGGTGGATAAAAAAAGAAGAAAGATGATCACTGGAAGAGGGAGAAGTAACTTGAAGGATCTCATCCTTGGAGGAAATCCACTTCATGTAGTCCACTTGAAACTTATTAAACCTGAGGTTTTCAGAGTGATGAGCTTGGAAAAAAATGTTCACAATCATTCTTCTGGGTATTGATAAGATAAAGATGTCATTCCATGTGTGTTGTCATTCCATGTTCCGTGCTTGTTATTACTGGAGGGAGTTCCCCTGATGTGATGAACATGTCGTTACTGAGCTGTGCTGTGTACCATGAACTGCCTGGAGTTTTTTTCTTTTCCAGCATGGGGCAACATGTGATGCCGAAGGAGGAGAATAAGGAATGTGACAAGTGTACAAGTGTTTTCCCAACAATTACACACAGCTCAGCAACATTCTAAAGACAGAGGTATTGCACTTTTTGTAGGTACAGTAGGGATTTGGTAAGAAGTGGAATTAAAATAATGTGGTCTGTGATCTCTTAATCTGATTTTCCACAAGCATAATTGTCAGGAAATTGTTTTGCAGTGTGTTGGAATGGCCATACTCAAAATTTAGTAGAGCTATGTAACAGATAATGTGGTAGGAAGTCTCTGAGTCCCATCTCAATTTTGTCTCTCCCTTTCTGCATCTGTATAATGAAGTGCACAACAATGCCTTTTTAGAATATGCAATGCACTAATAATCTGATTTCCCTGTGTGTAGCTTTTCATAATTTTTATTATATCTCATTTGAATTATACTTAATGTAGATACTTCTTGTTCAGAACTCCACTGGTTTTGTTCTTGTGAAGTGTTACAGGCATTAATTTTTAACTAGCAGTACAGCCACAAGAGCACTTTAATTTGAAATTAACTCTTTCAGTCATTAATTCAGATGCCATTGGCTTTTACCAAGTCCTGTGTTAGTTTCTGCTAGGAATTAATTACTGTTTACTGTGTAAACTTCGGTAAATGGTTTGGGGTTTGAGTATTAGTGTACCATGTTGCTAAGCATCTGCTGAAGACAAATGTTAGCTTTTGTGTGTTCATGCAATTAGATTATTGTACTATAAAGAGTTTACATACTGGAAGTTGAACAATTACTTCAGTATGTGTGCTCTTCTCTACCTTCCTGTCAATATTTTTTGCTTATTTCTTTCATGCTCGAGGACCTGTGAGGCAAAACCAGGCTGATCTCTTGTTGAATCATCTCCAGGATTCTTGTGTCAAATGGATAAACATCACAGAGGTGTCAGAAATGGTTTTGGATCTTGAATTAAATACTTCCTTTCTTGGCAATCTCTAGAAGCCCATGGTGATAAAAATCTGTCTGCTTGCAATTTTCTATCTATTCAGATTGCAGTCCCCTGGGGATGTAATTGCAGTGGTGCCTTCTGCTCACAGTCTTCAGTTGTAGACAAGGCTAGAATTGTTAATTCATACTACAAAATATAAAATGAAGTTTTTCTAGCTTTTTTGCATATAATGAATTAGACACTTTGCTTTCTTTTCAAGTACTTCCAGCTTTCATAATGGGGCACCATCTTTTGGGTGTAAATGGTGCATTTGGCATTGCTTCTGCCTGTAAGGAGTTGCTTCCACCTGCAGCTTTTGTGCTGGGTCACGTTTTTCTAATCTTTATGTAAATCAGGTAGGTTCATCTTGAGATACATTTGACAGTTTTTCTGGTATCTGCATTAGTACTGAGCCACAGTTGCTTACATGAGAACATTTATGTGGCTGAGAACCACATTTGGAAGCGTAATTCACTCGTTGGTGCATAACTTCTCCTACACAGGGACAGATCGTGGCGGATTTTGTAGATTTCTCTTGCATTCGCTTTGTGTGCGAAGCTGCAGAGAAGCAACACCAGGGGGCAGCAGAGGCATTTAAAAAATGGCCAGAAGTTTTGGGTTTGTCCAATAACGAGATTTATCCAAAAAAAAAAAAAAAGTGTGATTATTTGTTTATGACCCTTACTCAGCCCACTCTTAACAGATCTGAGCAGGTCAGCACTAGGGTACATTCCTAATTCCAAAGTTTTTTAAAAAATCAGAATGGAAGACTACCTCAAAAACTTGTTTCTATGCTGGGTTTCATGATATAATTTATTAGGTAATTTAATGTATTGAAGACTAGACAGCCTTCCTCTCTTCCTTCCCACTAGCCCCGCAAGGATGGATTTCAGAGGTGTCTGTTAGCCAAGCTACGTTGGATGGTATGTTTAGATATGTTTACCAGATATGTCTGGTAAAAATACTGCATATCCCTATAATTTCTTACTTTAAAATGACAACTGTTGCTGGTTTTTTCTTACAGATACAGGATGAGGATATGAAAGTATAAATTGAATGGTGTGTGAGGAATGTATGCCAGTAACTACTAAAGTGACGACTCCTTACTATCTGTCTCACCTAGCCTTGCAATTCAAAAAGCTTTAGAGTTCATCAGTGGTAGAAATTTATTTGTAAACCACAGTTTAAGGCTGTTTCAATCCTTTTTAATCCAATCTTCAGAAAGACTGATTACTATGTACCATATATATATATATATATATATAGAGAGAGAGAGAGAGAGAGAGAGAGAGAGGGAGAGGAAGTGTATATCTAACTCCATAAGAATTATATTCTAATCACATCTGGATGGTGAATTATTGCTGAAATTAGGTGTTCTGCTCAGTACGAGAAATTTCAAACTACCTAATCACAAAAATGGTATTATTTACATGGTATATGATTAAGAGTAATGAGCAGGAAATGAAAACAGTGAAGTTTTCTAAAAGGAAAAATTGAGGGTTTCAGAATACCCTCTCTTCTTTCTCTCTGTGTTTTGGTTTTTAGCAAATGCATATGATTTTTTTAAAAGTGAATAATCTCTCTCCCTTTTATCCATAAACTTAATGTGCAGACAGTCTTTTTTATTTACTTGAACTAATGAGACTTAGATTTATTTTGCCTGAATCTTGTACGTAAGTGCTAGAACTGTTGCCAAAATGGGCCTTATTTGCTAAAAGCCTGCACTGGCTGATGCAAAGTTATAACACAGATATATAATGAAATACCTTTGGTTTTAAACATGCTCTTGAGACTGAAAGTTGAGTGACAGGATTTCTTCTTAGCATCTCTTGTCTTCCAGCAATCATAGGTAGTTTGTTTTGGGGAGACATAGGATTCATCAAAATAGACTGGATTAGTCTGAGATCCATCCAGCCCCCCATCTGTCTCTGGGAATAGGAGGTAACAGGCACTTCAGAAGGTGCACACTTTCCCTAACCAAGTATTCAGGAACAGGGTACTGGAACTTACTTCTATGCTAATGACTAGTCTGAATTGTGAAGAACTTGCTACCTCAGTATACAGTGTGATATTAATTTTGAGGTCCATAAAGGTCTAAAACTATTTTTGAATCTTGATAGATTCATAGTTCCACTTATTTATATGTGTAATGTGAAAAACACTTTCTTTCACTGCAGTTTTGAATTTCCTACCATTTTTAAATTGAAATTAATTTGGTCTAGTGTTATGAGAAGGGGAGTGTCTCCTGAATATTCAGTATGTTCTGTCTTTGAATCACATCTCCTCTTACTCATCTTTTTTATGGTAGCAATTCACTGTCTTTACTATTACAGAGCCTTAATTATGTTTGCTGTTCCCCCCAAATCTCCTCTAATTTTGTATTATACTTTGTCATCTGCAGTTCTCTGGTTCCCGTTTTCCTGTATTGTGTGTTTAGCAATAAGCTGCTCAGGGTACTGTTACAATGTAAGCCTCTAAAAATTGTGTTTAAAATAATACCAGGTAAAACATGCCCAGGGTTCTTCCAAGGAGGTCCCATAGAAATGCATAGTATTATTAATCTTCATCTAGTCTGGACAGGATGTAAAAGCATTTGTTAAGAGTATGAGTCAAAAGTGTAGGAAAGCACTGTAAGGGGAACGTGTGGCTGAGTTCAGCACAATGGCTGTGCTTATGAGGAAGATGATGTGTGGGGTTTGTTACACAGAACCAGACTGCCTGTTTTTGTGCCTTCACCACATCTGCATGTCAGTTGCATGCAATCTGTTAACTGCAGTGGGGAGAGCCAAAGCTGAGAGGCTGCTAAGAGGAAGGTTTGGAAAATGTCTTTCCTCCTCTGCATATTTGGGTATGGGGTAAATACTTTCTGTACATTCCTTAATGGTCCGAGTAACAAACGTGAAAGTGAAGCAAACTGGCCAGATCCTCTTTCCAAATTCTTACCAAAAGAGGAGAAAGCTTTATTTTTTCTCTCTTCCAAAGCAGGGGAGGAACATGGTGAGCCCTCAACCCAGTTGCAGTACCACCTGGCTTCTGGAGAAGTATTACTTGTCCCTGAGCTTCACTTTTTTCCTAATAGTGCATATCCTGCCTTGAATAAGCATTAAATTGACTGGGGTACAAAGAAAGGACCAATGTACTTTCTGCTCTTTTTTCATTTGGATACTAAATGACTATGACTTGCGGTGCTATAAGCTTTAATCAAGTGTGACACCTTAACATTGTGGACTGGATTTCTCTAGAGCCAGCTCACCCATACCCAGATGACTAGTTTTACCTAGACAAATCACCTCATATGGCCAGTTTGTTGTATTTGCCAACCTTTAGCAGTGAGGCTCAGAAAGGAGAAAATACCTCTGAAAGCTTCTACCAAGGATAGTGTTTTTGAGGCCTGGTTAGGTTTTATTTCTTCAAAAGCTTATCTGCTGTGAGACAGATTCAAAGCTGTATCCAATCTTGTCAGTCTTCAAAGGCACCCTCACATGACTGCTGAAGAGTTGCTGAAGTCTGCTGGAGTGTGTTGTCATATGCCTGTTTGTCACACACCAGCCCCGATTAAACCTGCTGCGTCTGGGGCTGGCTACGACCGCTGTCTGCTGCCTCCACACGTACCAGGGCCCTACAGCACTGGGCTGGGAGAAAGGTTACAGTTTGCTTTGCTGGCAGGAATGCTCTCTTCTCATGCTGTTTTCCATGTGAGACTTCAATGGCTCATGCCACTCTGTCCCAGAGATGGGTTTCAAATCATCCTAGTGATTCTCAAAGGCCAGGTTCTACTAAAGTGTATTTACTGTAGTACTGATTTGTATCCTGCATCTGAGACTGAAGAAAGTTTGATAAATTTCAGGCACTTTGAAAAAACATTTGTTAAGATGTCTCCAAATCACCACCTTGGTGCTCTGGCAGTGTTTCTGTTAAAGGTGATTTAAACTTAGAAATCTGGTGCCTTTCTGATAAAAGCTGATTCCTTAATAAGCCAGGAGGAACGTAAACTTTATATGTATTTCCTTTCATCTTTCTACCTGAATTTCCATCAGTTCTGTTCACCTTCCCTAATGACTCCACTTTTCCCTTCTTCTACCAGAATCTGTTTTATTCACCTAGCACAGGCAGAAACCAGCAGAACAACAGTGCTGGCAGGAAAGAATGAACCATCGGCTTACCTTCAGAAAAACAGAAGGTCATCAGAAGTTTTGGAGAAATATCACTTTTATTTTGGCCAGTAATGTGCATACAAGAGAGTGAACAGATGGGAGAAAACACAGCTCAGGATATGCAGGTTGAAGGAATGAGAGGAACTGAGCTGGCTTGGAGAAAAACTAGACCCAAAACAGAGTGAAATTATAAAGTAATCTCTGAAATATTGTGGAGTTGCTATGGAAACATGCAGGTGCTCAGACCAACACTGTAGACTAAAAAGATCATTTATAATTATCTGGGAAAAATGAATTATGCTTTTCCACATAACTACTGTATGTATTGTAATAACTAAGGACCAACAAAGGACACAGTTATACAACAGTTGTTACTATTCAAGTTTTCTGCCCCACACTGCTTTCCAGGTCTTTGTGCTAAAAGGAGTAAAAGTATTTCTAAAAAGCATAGACTTATAACCATATGCTAGATCTGTGCTGCTTCTAGAGAGGATTGGAGTCTCCTGGGCATAGAGGTAATTTTGTTTTGTCTTTTTAAATAAATTCAATAAAATTGTGTTTATTGTTGATGGCAAATAAGGCCATGTGTGTGCTCACAGTCCAGATCTTGTGTGCAGGGCATCAGGACAGCTCTCTCTGCAGATCAATCAGTTCTTCAGTTAAGTGTGAAGTGCATTTCTAGGCACACATTCCCAAACTATGTTTTTTCTGTAACTCTGAGCCAGAGCTATTCAATTAGCAAACTGGAACTGTTCTGTTCCATTCCCGTAATTTTTTTAAACCTTGTATCTTCTACTCAGGTTTTGAACAGCAACACTAGCTGGAAGAATTTAATATTTCCATTTGACTAATGGCCTTTAGCTTAAGTTTATTCATTCTTTCCTATTTTTTAAATTAGCTGCAAGTTTGATGGGGGAACATTTGCAACAGTTTAGTTTTGCGTGTTCTGCTGAGGGCTGTGAGGCTTTCAGGCTGTTCCACAGTAGTGCTCGCCCTTCAGTACTGAGGCTTTAGTCTCAGCTCTGCCGTCCTGTATTCAGGAGGCTGTTGCTGAGACTTTAAGTCAAGAACAACAATGTGTTAAAACACTAGACAAGCTTTCTGGGGAAACAGAGACCATGGAATAATAATTGCAAAAATACAGGGAAAGTTGAGATCTGCAAAGTGGTTTATTTCAACTTCTTTCATTTCAGGCCTAATCCCTAGTTATTCTAGTTTGCCTGGATAACCTCTGCTCTGTGCGACCATTTTTCTGTATAATATCTACTTCTATTCCAGTTGTGTCTAAAGGCCCTTTTCCTAGTCTGCCACACAGCCCTGCGTTGTGCTGTTCCCAAAGTGGAATACAATCCTAACTCAAAAAATAATTTAAAAAACCCAGACAAACTGCACAATAAAATGGATTGAGAGCATGAAGGAAGGAAAGAGCCTCCCTTGAGAAATCCCAGTGGCCTCAATGTAAGTACAGCAGTACTGGTTCTCTTTACAAACCTATACTGCCTAATCATCACATATCCATGGTTCCATACCCTGTTTCCTAAAGGGATACAATCTAAGTTTGTTAATTTTAATCTACATAGGACTTAACTGGAGTTCTACACGCGCTCTCCTCTTCCCAGGAAGACACACTGTATACCCTGGGTGGTGCTTCTCCCACCTTCACTACATGGGGGTGCAGGGTACTAACGCTGCAATGTAATGACAGTATTTCAGCCCAGCTGCTCTGTGCTCTGCAAACCTGATGTAACATGGCATTTTTCTGTAGGGGGTAGTCTCTGCATGAAAAGGGGTTACCTTACTCATTTTATGCTTTTTGCACTGTTCTCGATGGGTAAATGTAATCTCCCTGGAGCCCTGTAAATTATTGTGAAAACGTGCAGATTCAGAAGATGAAAATTTCAACTTAGGTTTAGTGAATGAATTTTCATGTCAAGGCGGGAGGTTTCCTTGTTTTCTGTTTTATTCTCTGAATATCTGCTTTCTTGTCTGTGCTGCACTGGCTTCAGTGAAACTGCCTATTTTCCTGTTCTTTTTCACTTATTCCCAAGTGGGATAGACAACATGTCTCAACACAGAAAACTCTCCCTTTACTTATTCTGATAAAACTCATTTTGCTTTTTCCCCCTGTAAAATTCACTTCAATAGTATAGTTCATCTATTCCAGCATATCTCAGGAGAGAGATGTCTTTGGGAAGAAAAGATTCAAGTATCCTGTTTGCATAACAAAAGTGTGAAATAGCAACAGAGTATGGTACCCAAATATAGATATGGGGCAAACTCGAAGCTTTTTATTGCCATATTTTTTTGCTTATAAATCAATACCTGCAGGTGAGCGATGAATACAAAACACCTTACAATGATGGCTATAAGCCATCTTCAGGCTTTCAGCGTACATACATTTATAAAAAGTTAAACGGCACCCTATGTAGTTAAGATTATTTATTCTACGTACCAGAACGCGAGCCGTTTTACCCTGGGCAATAGTGACAGCAGCATCCCCGCCTGCGGCTGCGGGAGACAGGACTGAGGGCTGAGCTCAGGGCAGCCGGACCCCGCTCGCTCCGCTGCCCGTCGTCGCCTCCCGGTGCCCGCCAGTCCCGCCCCCGCCCGGCCCCCGCGCAGG
>VXBQ01014391.1:161675-320438 GCA_013400175.1 Phainopepla nitens | reverse complement strand
TGGGCGGGCGGGCGGCGGCCCGGCTCGGCCCGGCTCGGCTCGGCTCCCCGCGGGACCTGCAGCGCCGCTCGGCCGGGGCAGGGGCTGCGCGGCACCGCGGGGCGTTCAGGGCTACTCCTCTCTCGGGGCTGGGGAAGCGGCTCCTAATTCCCTGGTAAGAGGCTTTCCCACCTCCGCCGTCTTTGTCTGCACAGCCTCAGCTGCTGCTGGCGCTGGGAGCATTAGTGTTGCTGCGGGGAAGCCGGGAGCGGATCAGCTGTGGGAAAGGGACCGTGTTTGCACCAGCTGTCCCGTTAGGAGGAGGACGCGAATTCGCGTGCCGTGAGCAACGTGGAACAGAGATACGCCAGAGAGAAAACAGTGCACAAGGTGCGCTGGTCACAACGTGTTCGTAAGGAATCGTGAAGTTTCACGGCAGACTAAGAAATAGTCAGAATTCCTTCATGCTTCCTGGAGCTAGTTGGCAGGCAGAGTAATGCTCGAGTTGTTCCAAACTGTAACACTTTAAGTTCTCCTCGTTTTAGTTCGCTAAAAGTGCAAGCAAAGCGAGAATTACGATGTGCCAAAGCCAGATCAGCTGGTCTCAAACTGCAGTGCAAGAGGAACACGCGGCTCTGCTCTGCAGTTGGCAAAGGACCGGTCTACTTCCGAGCATCGCAGATCTGTGAAATAACCCAGCAGCATAAACACAGAAGGGACAATTTAGCTAGAGCTTGAGTGGAGGCGGAAAGATATTGGAAGGAAGATGGGGGTGGGAGAGAGCCGGTCTGACAGTAACGCTTCAGCTGAAGCAGCAGCAGTCTTTATGAATTTGTGCTTCTAAAATTGGTTTGGAGTAGTGTCAGATGAGGCTGAGATTGATCTAGCAGTAGTCCTAGTCAAACATGTTCAGAGAAAAGTTTTCTTTGAAAAACACTTTATTTATTATACCTAAGATATTTTGTTTGAAATCTGTCAACGTTGGTCAGTTTCTACTGATGCAAAGTTCTGCTAAGCCTCCCTGAGCACCAGGATTGCTGGAAACGTCAATGTTCCTGTCTCAAGGATATGCCCTAGCACCCAGAATAATACCTGCTAGGGGTGTTAGCAGCGTCTCAGCTGTAGCCCGAACTGTTTGGTGCTGGGCTCTCCTCAGAGCAACCTTGTAGCTGCTCGGAGAAAGTGAGACTTGATTCTGCTGCGGTTGCTGAAAATGGTAGGACTGCTGAAGTCTGGACAACTGTCCTTTTGCTGGGAACTTTGTGTGACTTAGGTCTAATGTAAGCTTAAGAAATTAACAATTCATTGAATATATGTTGTTATGGTGTTGGGTTTTTTGTTGTTCTTTTGATTTTTTTTTTTTTTAACTTGGCTTTCAGGTAGTCCTAGCCAGCAGTTCTGCTTATAGAGATAAACTAGTTAAAAAGAAGCGATTTTCTGTTTCGGGGTGTGACATTGGAAGAAAAGCTGCATGCTTTTTATGCCTCAGTGTATGGATATGGAGCTGGAATTGTTGGAGATGTTCAGGTGAGGTCTAGTGCTAGAAGATACACCTGTTCCCGGGCAGCTTTTGCACAGCTGTAACTGTTATGAGGATACATTAATTCGGCATGCTGGACAAACTTTCTATATTTTCAGGATGAGGTAATTTTTTGTTTGTTTTTTTTTATTTATTTCAACTTTTTTTTATTTTAGTTCTGACATTTTGGACAAGCAACTCTCCCATGTTCAAGGGTGAAAGGACTTCCCAGCTGCTGAGGCTGTCACAGGTACTTAAGGCAATGTACCAAAGTGTCTGACAGACTGATTTCCTTACTGCTTTTCCAAACACTGGCATTAGGGGGGAAGGCAGGGCACTGCGGGAATGTGACAGCTTCCAGTAATAATGTTGCTCAAGGAAGGAGTTGAAGGTGGTCCTTACAAGTCCCGAATTGATCCTGCTGCATAAGAAAAAGCAGTCTCCTGCTATGGGTCTTTTCTGCCATATACCTCAGTCAGCTCTAGTGGGCCTGACTAATAGCTAGCTTCAGAAAATGTGAATAATACAGTGTGCATGGCTATCTGCCAGGAAAAAAAATGAAAACAGGAGTGAGGTCTCTTCTTCTTTTGTTTTGTTTTGTTTTGCTCTTGTTCTGCTCTTCCACCCTCCCCCAAAAATGTAAGGAACTCTTGATCCTGTAGAAGTGTTTAACTAGTGTTCTGTAAGAGCCTGTAGATGGACCATAAAAAATTAACAGGCACTGAAAGAAGGAACTTCCAGGAGCCCTGAACAACCTTGCACTTGGACTGTGTCTGTGTGTGGCAGACAAATAGCAAACAGCCAAGCTGTAGAAGGCTATAAGGAATGAAAAACTTGAAGTGTGGGGAAAAACTTCCCTTCCAGGGCATAAGGTATTAGAGAGAAAGTCTTCCTGGGACACAAGTTATCCATTTACTGCTCATGGCAGTTCTTTCTTGGGAACATCTAGTTCTAGCTGCTGCAGGAACTGTGTGAACCATGTAAATTGCACATCTAATTCACTGTATTAATTTCCATAGTGAGACAGACCTCATGCAGGGTTTGCTAGGACTTATGTTTTGCTGACTGGGAGATTGACTGCAAAGATCTGGTGGCAGCTTGATGCAGCATAGCAGAGCTGGCATTACACTTGCTGGGTGGGCTTTGTGCACTGTGAATTCTCACAGCTCCAGATTGTTGAAATGCTCTTCACTGAGAGAGGGTCAGTTTTACTTGTTCTGTTTGGATTTTACTGAAAACTTCCCAAAAAACCTCATAATTTCTAAACCAGATTATTTTTCACTACTTCCCACAATCTTTTTGTGGGTTTTTATCAAGGTATCCACATTCATGTGAAGCATTAAAAAGCCAAATAACAGATTACATAGCGTTTATTGATTCTGGTGCAGTCAGATGGACAACAGCCCTTGGAAGCATGGTCCTTTAGCAATTACAGGTATGCTTTAAGAGCTTTGTTACTCTTAAATGTAACTCATCACCAGACAGCCAGACAGTTTACCAACAGCAAGAGAGAACCATCAGCAGTTTCTAGTGCTTGCAGTTGCTTTTCCCCAGGGACCAAGAAGGAGGGCTGGCCTTGATTATATGTCCTGCTGGTTATCATGTTTGGGCTGATCTAGATCAAAGATGTTTGTAAGTGACTGTTAAACTTCTGTCTTTTAAAATTAGCTCCACTTAGGAGCTCACATTTGGAACCTGCAGGCAAGTGATGGGGCTTAGTAGCAAATCTTGAATTTGTCTTGGCAGTATGTCATGGTTGATTGGACTCAACTGAAAACAGTGTTGGAAATTTTAAATGAAATACACATATATTACCTATGTGTAATGGGTGGAAAATAGTGAAAGGTTCTAGAAAGTGTGGCTGAGATTTTCCATAGTTATATGAAATAAAAGTAGTAGATGAGCACTTCATCCCTGGAGACTCTATTAAGGTCCCTACTGTAAACCTTGCAAAATATGTAGCCAAAATTCATATGGAATATAAATATTGTATATTTTGGCGATAGGTAAATCCTGTGTATCACTTGGGTATGCCTTGATATCTGCCCTTCAGAGTTTCTGTGTGTCCTTCAAAGGGCATCATACATCTCTCCAGTCCATTTTGCAGGTGAGGCTGCAGATGAACAACAGCACCAGAGTTTCTCCTTGGGAAAACAGGCATTGGACCTAAGAACATTATTTAACAGGTCTCTGCTATCTCAGCTACGGCTGAGTTTGCCTCCCAGTTTGGTCTTGGCTTCAGTAAGATCATGTGTTTATACACCCTCCAGGATAAGAGGTTCTTTACAAGGAATAAAAATGTTGTCAGCTGTTCTTTCCTGAGCTGGTAGCTTGACTTGTGTTATGTCCTCAACACAGCATGAGAAGCTTCTCCCTTTGAATCAAAGGGTCAGTTGGATAATAGGGGAAGGAAAGAAAGCTAGAAGGTGACAAACCAAAAAAGAAGAAAAAAAAAGAATAGGGTTCAAGTTTACACATAAAGTTGCTAATTTTTAAAGTATGCTAATCCTTTGTGCCTCTCTTCCTCTCAAATGCACTTTATTTTTAAGAAGCTTTTTGGTTTCTATTTAGTGTGTACTGAGCCTGCAAGGAGGAGTATCTGGAGGGGAAAAAACCCCAAATGCTTCTGAATAAATAGCTAGGCTTCCCCTGGGTCTGATCTGCTGATTCTAATGACCAGAATAATTAGTCACTCAGACTTACTTACTGCTAATAACTCTGTACCATTGTGCAGCTTGAGGTAGGGAGTTGTGCTTCTGTTCTTGTTGCTAGAGTTGAGTTTGAAGTTCTGCTTTCTCACTATACAAGAATTTCCATGGGCACACCACATGTGTGGGGATCCACACATTGCCATGACTCCTAGGACTGAAACTAGAAACAGGCTTCTAGACGTGGGATTTTGGTGAATTGTGCCTCTAGAGGACCATTTGAGTACCATTAACTGAAGGAAGCAACAAACTGACTCCGAACAACCTGCCCTATAGCACCAGTTAAATATTGAGGAAGTATTCAGTCTGGTCTTCTACTGTAAGCACTTCTCTTGGCAGTGGACCTGGCCTTTACTTTGCTGGGAGAGGGAAGGTGATATCACAGGATTATTAGTGGGAAACCCTCATCTCCAAATTACTGCAGGATTTACAAAAGGGATGTCTTTGTTTAATGTCACCCGTAAAGGTCTCCTAAAGCATTGCTTTGTTGAAGAGACTGCTTCAAAACCAGTGGGAACTGTAGCAAGACAAAGCCTTCTCTGCCTGTTTATATTTGCTTTCCCTGTCACTGGCTCGTTGTGTCATCCAGGACAGAGGATTAATCTCTCTGATCCCTCTATTTCTAGTTGTAAAAGCACAGTGTGCTATTGAGGGTGATTCACTACTATGCCAATCCTTGTTATAATCTCCTGTAACTACGAATACATCAGTCAGAAGAGAAAGAAAAAAAATACACAGAAATATGCCACATTTTTCCATTAGCCTATGTGCATATAAATATTTATGGGAAGACTGATGGATTAGAGAACAGGAAGTGATGCAATACAGGGTTCTGCCATGGTTTCATAACATGGGCCACATTATAGCAAGAAATTCTTGCAAATGACTCTGCTTGCCCTATCTGAGTGCAGTTTTGTCTCCTTCTTGCATGTTTTCCATGGCCTCCTTCAGCAAACCACTCTTAAGGGACTTGGATTTAACAGCATGATGAGCACTGCTACAATAGCTAGAAAGTGAAAGTTGGCAGTGGCTTTTCGGTTCATCATACACAAGCCTGGTGAAGTCTGGCATACCAGAGGAATGTGAAGAACCTGAGGTAATAGTTTACCATAGGTGATGACAGAGAAGAAAACACACATGAGAGCAGTCTGGCTCTTTCTGACGTGAGAGTAGGCTTTGATTTTTTTGTTCCTTTCTAGTAAATGACTTGAGTTCCCCTTGCAGTTCTGCATCCAAAATGTCCTTTTAACTGTGATTATTGGTAGAGCTTTTAGAATAATCATCTTGAGCTTGCCTGCCAAATCTGAACTGGAAGTGCCAGGACTAGAAGGATAGCTGTTGTCAGTGTTTTTTCTCTAGCACAATCTGTGACCGTTGATTTACAATGAAACTGCTTCTATAAAATGTGTCTACATGTATACATATGTATGTGCATGCATATAATCCACAAAAGCAGGTGGGCTAAAGATTTGCTACTCTTTGACATTGCAAGTGATCTGTAGAGGAAAGGGTTTTTTAAACCAAATATGATAAACGCATGCTGAACTAAATGCTGCCTTGTTTCAATGAGAAGAAAAAAATCTGCTTAGCTTTAAAAAGGAGAGGAAGTTCTCTTGCAGCTAAAGGGTTTTTCTGTGAGAGACAGGAAATCCGAGTCTTTTTTTCCCTGCTTCTGGCCTGTCTAGTTTTAGTTACTTCACCTATGCACACCTTAGTTTCCTGCAACTGAGTTGTCATCTGTATCATGGTATTTGTAAAGTTCTTGGATTTATTTTTTTTTTATTTTTTTAGCCTGATCTCTAGAGGAAGTGGGTTTGTGTAATCACACTGCCAGTAACTTCTGAACCTGTTGACTAAATGTCACATAATTTCTGGAACTTTAGATGCTGCGGAAAGAATGGAATATAAATTGCAGTGTCACAACTGAGAACTGCAGCCTCGCCCTGTTGGAGCCCTTGGAGATGACACTTTTCAAATGTAAGATAGGCCACCTGGGTGAGTGGCCCCAGTGAAACATACAACCACAGGATACCAAATGCAGGATCTCAGACTGTGCTAATCCTTCTGCTGTGGAATGGCCTTCTTTCACTGCAAGGCCTTCTGAAGGCTTAGGAAAAATTTAAAGTATTGTTTACTAAATTAGAGCTGGCATGATGCAGCAGACTCTTCACGAAATTAATGTTTGATAACATAAGGGGGTGGAGGGAGGAGAGATACCCTTGTAAAATTACATGATTCTTGTCAGGCTGGCTTGATCTCGGGAATTAGCATAATACAGTAGCAGGTTTGATTAAAATATGGAAGGGAGTTTTAACTTTGCTCTTGGTATAATAAAGCAAAAACCAATAAAAAACCAATAAAAACAAGATCAGATTTCAGCCTTCTAAACACATTGGTGTTCTTATGCAGTGTTTTCCAATTGAAACCTTGAAATATCTTCTTGTTTTGGGGCATGAAAACTGTATATTGCCTCTTAGCAGTTCCTTAGTGTGAGGCATGTATGTTGTTTCTGTGATTTTTTTTGACAGTGATATTCAGCTACTTTGTACTCTTCATCTTAGGGTGAGACCTGACAGAGGAGGAGAACTCTGACTGAGACCACTCGAGTATTTCTGATGTTGCAGAAATTCTCACTAATCACTGCAAAACTGCAAGGTTTGAAAGGTCTCCATATCGTTCTGTGTGAGCTGCTGCATGCTTTGACAGGGTGTGAAAAAGAGTCCTGCTCTAGTACACCTGCAGAACTCTGCAGTTCCAAAGACCTTTTAGAGATGAGTTTCTTTTCATGTGCCATCCTAGAAGTGTAGGAAAACTGCACTGTGATGTTTTCCAGGCAAATCATGGAGAACCCACAGCACTGTTGTATTTTCCAAATGGCAAGAAGTTCAAAATTATTATTCTTTGACCTTACCTAATCCATCTGATCACTTTCTTAAATGAAATGTGTGACTTTGTTTCTAGTCAGGCAGTGTGCAAGGGATGGATTAGAACTGCAGTTTCAAAGCAGCAGGAGATGGCCCTGCCAGAGCCCTGTGCCTCGTACTAGGTCTGCCTAAGTGCTCCTTGCATTTTACCCCTGCTCAGTAAGGCTACTAGTGAAGTGTGGAAGCATCTCCTCTATATATCTATATACCAAATGCAGCAGGGTAAGTCTGACATAGGCTTTGCAGTCTTTTGGTGATGTTTTTCCTCCCAGGATCTCCCATGGTCAGTGTTTGCTGTTTTGGGGACTCTGAAGCACTTGTATCTGCCCCAGACCTAGGCTTTTATTTACTGATGGTGTTGACATCAGCTTCTCTAACCACAAGGCAAGGATCCCAGCTCAGTTGCTGTTGAACATTTGTGATTCAAGATACGATTTCTCACTCACTTTCCTTTGTTAGTGATACCCTGGCAAGTCTAGCATCATGTGGTCCAGCAGCCTGAGAGCAAAGAACTCAGGATCAGTTCCTTATATAGAGAGGGAGTTAGATGCATCATGCATTTTATTCTTGGCTGTGATCTTTCATTGTGTCTTGTTTGATATTTGTTACGGTTGTTTGCTTTCTCTGTCTACTTGAGCTCTACTTGTCAGCTTGAACACGTGTTCAGTCTGTCTCATCCCTACTGGGAAGTTTTTTAGTCGGCACGTTCTCACTATGCAGAACTATAGGTGCTTTGCAGAGACTTGGTAGGGCTGTGATGCCCTGCAGGCATCGTGCTGGTTGGCTGTTTGTCAGCTGCCTGTTCAGGTCCTCATTAGCTGCTGTGTTAAGGCTCTCTGCTCTGTAAGACCTGCATGGGTTTGGCTTAGCCTGTCTTTACTGTCTATGCCTCCTGCAGGGCTTGTGGGAGGAGGCTGCAGGGATGGTTCTGCTTCAGGGTAGATGCTCTGCTCAAGGAAGGTATGTTTTCCAGTTGCATCCTGATGCTCTGGTGTTATCTCCCTTTCCACATGACACTACAAAGCATACACTTATCCCTTGTCGCACAGTTTGCATTGCTGCTTGTATGAATAAGGGAAGAGAAGCTCAGAGAGCTGATGATCCAATCTCTGAGTGATTGCCTTTGCGCCATCTCCTGTGTGGCTCATGGGCAGGTCTTTGTGGTTGATGTAATCTAACTAATGCATATGAGAGACATCTGAGTCGGGAATTGGGAATTTAATAAGATGATGAAACTGTTGGATTTCAAGTCTGAAAGTAATTCTTGTCAGCAGGGGATGGGAGTGGAAAGCAACTTGACTGTACTCAGTGCATCCCACCAAGGCCAGTAACATGAACATACTGCAGTACAGGCCTGCTTTTCTGAGAGGCTATTTATTCCCTGTGTCCAGTGACACCTCTGAGTCACGGAGAGTTGGCAAGTTTCTGAGCCAAGCCTTTCTTCTGTCACTAGCAGGCTAAGTCATGCTTTAACTTGGTGAGTGATAAAACAGTGTGTTACGCTGTCTCTGGGCTTCCTGTGACCTCTTCTAGAAATGATGCCACTCCAGCAGGACAGCTTGCAGAGGATGGGTTTCTCAAGCTTGTAAATGCCTCCATCGCTGGTGTGTAAAGATGGCTGTGCCTTTCCAGATTTCTTCATCTCCCCTCACCATTCTTTTCTTTGAGTGAGAAACTTGAAGATATTAAGAAATACCTTATTGGGTGTATGATAGCTGCTTTGTCTTTGCTGATAGATGAAGGCTTTTGAAGAGATACTAAATATTGTATTGGAAATTTGTGTGTAAAATGTAGTCTTACAAAAAGCAGTAGCTGATTTGCAACTGAGTGCAGCTCTGGCTCAATCAGACAATTGCTAAAAATAATCTACCTTCTAATTCCACTGGTGATCTCTAATTAGAGAAGTCTTCTAATTCATAACCTGCATATAGGATAAGATCGGAGACCAAAGTGGTTTTACCAGTCTGCAAAGTCTGGACAGAATCAGTGTTTGAGGAGATTAATTTCAGGGGGAGACCAGGTGTTCTGACATTGATGGTAGTAACTTTACACTGCTGAGCCTTTGCCCCAGCTAAATGCTGTAGGGTGCAGTTTTTCCAGCAGGGTCTTCTTTTTTACACAGAGAAGATGCCCTCCTTGGTGGGCATCTGCTTCCTAGAGATTTTATTTTTTCCTTTATAAAAATTCACACCTACCCCAGGAAACCCAATCCATGAGCACAGAAAGAACATTATATGTGTGTTACATTGTTGTTTCCTGCTTGAAGCTGTTAGGTGGAGCATTTTAAGACAACTGTGTGGCTTTGCTGCAGAAGCAGTGGAGCAAAGAAGAAGGGAGCCTTTTCAGCTGAGATATTTCACATGTCCTCAGATTGGGATCTGAATACTTTTTAGCCTCTTGTCAGTTTCATTTCTTAAGTTCTATGACTTCTGTCGTCTGTAATGAGGCAGTGAGAGACCAGCTGGCCTTGCTGAGATGTGAAACTTCTGTTAACTCCACAGGAAATGAAGGGGATGTGAGCTTGTACCAGATTATTTCTTTGTAAGATGATGGTAACGTTGCCAGGTAATGCCATTCACGGAATAGCATGTGTCCCTGAAAAACAAGGAGTGCAACTTCCTCCGAGCTCAAGGCTTTGTGCCTCTTTCAGAGGGAGCACAGCCAATGGAGCAGCACCGTGCCAGGCACGAGGTCGCTTGTGACGCAGGGACCATGCCTGTTCCTAGGCACAGTGCTGCTTCCTGCAGCGCCCAGAGGCTGAGGGGAGTGATCGGGTCCTCCAAGAGGAAAGCAGCAGCATTTTGGTCACTTGTGGGTTCCTGTCACTTCAGAAATAGCAGAAGACATCTTTAGTCTTTATATACCTTGTGAACATCTTGGTGTGCTGTACAGCCCATGTGTGGGAGCCTGTGCTAAAGATGTGACTACCTAGAATGGAACAAGCCAACTGTTTCAAGTGAGCAGAAAACGGAGGAGATTTTGTCTTGACTTTCTAACATCTGTTGCATGGGAATAGGAGGTAGTTTTGTTTTTTTTTCAATTCAGAAAGAAAAAACAAACTTGCATTTGCCATTTAAAATGATTAATAGAGAAATATGTCATTATCTCTCCATTAGCCTAATTCAGCAGATGTTCAAATTATTTGCCTGTAGTTATTTTTCATCTGCTCTTTGGGAGAGCAAATGTCCTTGAATACTATCATAATTGTAGCTACTTAGAGAAGGAAACTAGGAAGTCAGCTGCTATGAGTCCTGGAAAGCATGGAGGAGAGTAGGGTGGAGTAGTATGGGTTTTCCTCTCTGCAGCGAAGGGCACTGTTGAAGTAAAATTCAGTGGTTCGATGCTTGCCTCTTTCTCCAGCAGTAGATTTTCCACAAGGACTAATGATATTTCAGCTCTATAAATAAATAAAGCTTTTCTTCTAGCTTTCAAGTTCAACAGATACCTGATAAAAACTACTGTTTCTTCCTGGTTTTTGCCCTTATGAATGTTTCACGTTTTACAGTAAAAAAACTCTGGTGCTTATATGCACCAGAGTTGCACTGGCCTTGTTTAGCACACTTGGCTCATCTCACTGGCTCCTGTTTAAACTAATTTAAAGCAAAGACTGTCTGCTTGGGGAAAAGACAGAAAAGCCACTTTTAAATGTGATTGGGTTGAAGAATGTGACATGTCAGTTGGCATGAGTGATGTGATCATGCTCCTGAATTTTATTTCCTTGTTTGGAGAACTTCATATAGCAGCTTCTTTTACTGCGTTGTAGTTATGCAACAGCATCCCAGTACCCATTCCACTGTATTGCTCCAGCTATCACCAGGGTCCCTCAAAACCACCTTTTGTCCCACCGAATTTTGCTATCTGATGACTTGGGCCTCCCCTCACCCCTTACTAGACACTTGGAGATTGCTTTGAAACACGTGCTGGAGTAAAAAGTGGTAATCATTTTTAAGAGTAGGTCAGAAGGGCAAGTCAGCCTCTTCTCCAGCAGCGAGAAACAGACCTGTGCAGTTCGGAGTGTTTCTCATTAGTAAGCACCATTTTTCTGTACCTGGGTACTTCACTCTGTCTCAGTAGCTTTCTGCAGCTGGCTGTGTTTGGCTGGCATTGACCAGCTAGTGGATGATAGCTGGACTTTGCTGCTGTAATTCTGGTGATAGAAAGCTGTGATGGATTTCCTTTAATAGGATCCTATACAGGTCTTGCAAGTGCATAGGAATGGATTGGTGGAGTTTTGTGCTGTTTCTCTAAATTTCTCATAAAATCTCTAAACTTCTAAACACTTACAGAAATGAAGGGACTAATACTGGGTGGAACAGAAAGGGTCAACATTGGATTGCTGAATTGAGAACAAGGACAATGGATGAGGATGCAACTGCTGGACACTGGTTTCTTGTCTGTGCAAGAAGGCAGGGATTTAAAAGAATCCACAGTCATGTATTCATCTCATGATTGCATCCAGTGGCTATTTTAGGTACACTGGGGATGAATGGCTCTTTATAGAGGGTGGTAAGGAATGCCTTGTCTGTGGGTTTCAGTAATGCCAGTCCCTTCTTTCCGGGTGGCACAGAGCACTGCTGTGAGGGGAGGATGGTCAGGACCAGCACACACGTGCCAGCACGCTCGCGTGAAATAACACCCTCAGGAAGAGAAACTGCGCGGCGCTCTGCCACTGCCAGTGCGTGTCAGTGTCAGCTCTGGCACAGGGAGCTGGGCTGAGACTGTTTGTCAGCCATCTGAAATCAGTTGCCTGGCCTTTAAACTACACCAGGGACACTTAAAATATGAATGGCACAGGCAGCCTTTTTAAACACCCAGCAAAACCCATGATAGGTTGCAGCTGGAAGAGGCTGTCCTGTTCTGGCACTGGAAGAGATTTAGTTCTGTTCACAGATCTGGACTCTGAGGACTTTACACAGCTTTACTTTTTAATGATAATGCTATGACACAGAGGTTCTTAAACTCTTCATAGCATAGTTTTCATGTTGAAGCTGATGAGAAATACCATGTTTGTCTGCCTAGCAACTTTCTCAAACCAAGATCTGGCAATTTTTGGTGACAATACAGGTGTGAAACTGAAAGCGTGACTCAGACATGTCGTGCTGTTACTGCTTGTCTTACTGTAGCACTTCAGTTTGTGCTCTTGGTTGTGGCAAGTACTGTACATTGCCATGGTAAGGAGCAATACCACCCCACAGAAGCTGTCTGTGTGGCTGGAACAGCCTGGAGGTGGGAAGTGGAAGTACTGTTATCCTTCCGTTGCACAGAGGTGGCTAAACTGAAGAACTCCAGTGATTTGCCATCTTGAACCACAGCCAGTGAGCAAACCTCTGTATTGGTGATACTTGAAATAAAGATGGGCAGCAATGTCAGTGGAGCTGTGGACTCCACTCCCCCAGCACGATGTTCTGCCTGGAGGACAAGTTCTCATGCAGGTCACAGTATTGGTCCTTCCCACATTGCGTTTTGCATGGGGGATTCTTGAACGTGGCAGATGTACAGAGAAGATACCAGAGTGGAAAAAGATGGAAATCTAGCGCCTTTAAGGAAAGATACTACGCTTGAGTATATTACCTGATAATAAGTTCACACTGAAGTCTGTATACTTTAATGACTCATGATATTTCCCTGTATTTAAAATGTATTTAGAATTTTTAAATTTGGGGGATAGCAAGTGACTTTTGCTAGTGAGTTTTGGCATCAGAAATTAGGTTACTTTAAAATGTGGGAGTTGATGGTTGAAATAAAACTCATCAGTGTCATGCAAGTTAGAAGAAGAATCAGGTACAGGGTGCTTGGTACATTGCTCTTTTTACTCTGCATTTGAAGTTCTGAAGACCCTGTAGCTTTGGGCAAGTCCTAAAGAATGTGGTTTATAGGTGTTTCTTCAGAGTTTAAAGGTTTGTCATAGTGATCCAGAAATCTAGATTTTATTAAGGCTTCTATAGCAAAAACATCTTGCAACTTATAAATAAAGCTACATGACATTTGACTCAAATCATTCAAAAGAAATACATTCTTATGTGCATGGCTTTAGAAATTTCTTACGCACACCATAGATAAATGATTTCACATTTCTTCGAAACACAGAATCATATCATATAATCAATAGTATATTCTTTTTACCCTGCTTTAAGAGGAATGTTTTGCCTGGTAGCAGTTAAACAATAGTGAAGAATGTTGATTAGGTGCCTGTTGTTCGTAAATGGCTTTTACAACTGTTCATCTCTGATGTAATGCAAAATAAGTTATGTAGCTCAGAATTTTCCTAAAAATGCATTGTTGTTATCCCTGTACAATATAAAATGTGAGCAATGTCCTCATTGAACAATGGTGAGATTGTTCTGTTTCATCACTGTCTTGCATTGTAAATGTTTGCACTGTTTGAGAAACCCAGGCTTTTGTTGCCATAAGTGTATGCATTTTTTAGTAATCTTTATTAATTTTGAAGATAAAAATACAGAGCAATTTTTCCTTGGATTTCAGAACTGATTTAGAGTTTTGTGAACCCCAAAAGGATTATAATAGAGAATGGGAAGGGATCATAAATTATGTATAAATGTTACATTGTATCATGTGGACTTGTGTACTAGACTAGAAATTTACCTGCAAGTAATTGGTGCAAATTTCTCTCTGGTGTACACATGTATTAGTATGTCTCTTCTTCCATTGGATTATAATCTTCATTAAATTGTCTTTTAAAAAATATCAGTTGTGATGTGGAGTGCTTTGCCAAATCATAATGATCATGTGGGCTTTTCTCCCAATAGATTTGCAGTTATTCTGGAGGCCTGGGGTGTTACCTTGTCCTTGGCACCACTTGCTGTCTTTGTGAGGCACATCATAGTTTTCTGGGTTTTGGCTTTTGCGCATGAGTAGGGCTGAGGGGAGTGATTTTTGTATTCAGTAGCTGTCCTGTGGACTCTTCTGTGCAAGTTGCAGAATGATCTGCAATTGCATTCAACCAGCTGCAGCAGTCTTGGTGCACCAGTCCCAAACCTGTGTTCACACTGTGATGGAATCCATGTAGCTTACTGCTGTGCATTACTTTTGGACATGCAGTGAAGGAGGAAAGACGGCTTTTCTCAAAAACTCTAGGAATGGGCATTATACTGTGGCATGTTCTTCTCTGACAATGAGTATTATAGCAAAGCAAGTGTTCATCCATATCTTTTAGAAAAATTTAAAGTTGTGTGATTAAGACATCCTAATTTTTGATCTGCAGGGTGGCTTCAGTGCCAAATTGGAGGGAAGAATGCCACTTCTGAAAAGGGGCATTAATTTCTTAGGAAGCCACTCTCTACTCATGCTGGCAGTTGATGGAATCATGGCTAAAAGTGATAAGGCAAGCCCCAAACAGGCTGTGATGTAATGTCCTGTTTGCAGCAAAGCTGGAAAGACTCACAGCTTGCTGTGTGATTCGTGTGCTAGGCTTGCTCTGTTCAGAAGCATGTCAGGACAGGAAGATGTCTTTAATGTGAAGGAGTGAGGAGAAATGGTGGCCACTGAGGCAAAAGAGTGAATGGCACCCCCTTATGCAAACAGATTAGGGAATTCAACAGAGCAGGTAGAGGAACTTGCTGGCTGAGAAAACAGGAGCCGTGGCTGTTACTTCTCCCCGGCCTCTACCATTAGGATTTTACAATGTAGAGAATGAAACTCTTGCTTTACTACTTTTTCTTTTTGCTTGTTGTAGTTAGAGACTGTCCCAGGGATTATTATTGATGTTACTATAGTCTATTTAATCAAAAAATACACAAGGGAGTTACTTAAAAATGCGTGTGAACCAGCAGACCACAGATGCTAAGGAAGTTTTGCATCTGTAGCAGGAGCTTACTGCTCCAGGTGTGTGTGGAGCACCTGGTGCTTTGTTTTTTCCATAGGACATCAGAAATTATCAGTGATGCTTCTGAAGCAGGAAAATTGCTATTAGTAGCCGAAGCAAACAAAAGTCATTTCTTTGTTTCTCAGGGGACTGTAATGACTGTACTGTTGTGTTATTGTAACAGAGGGAAGTGACATTTGTTTTCCTGAATGCTACCAAGCTAGTTCATGATTGCATTTAGCAGCTGATTTGATTTGAAGGGAACAGTTTTTAAGGAACTTGTTTTTCAGAGGTCCAGATCCTGCTCATCTTCCATTGAAATCATGGGAAGGGGCTGCTGAGAGCTCTGGGACCATTACTTACTGAGACTGTAGTTTAACTGCTTGCTTGTCTAGTTGTATTATATTCGTAAAAACAATCGTATTCTTATTTTGAGAAAAGTTAGCCAGAACTGGCAGATACTTCTGTTTGTCTGTGGGTTATGTGTAGTCTACACATGTATTTTCCTGTATACTGAAAAGCTTTCAAAGTGAAGATGGGGAACTGGCAGAAGAATCTCCTGTCCCCTTTCTAAGCCTTTCTTTTGATTTCAACTACTCAATAACATGATTTAAAAATGTATTAGAACTTTAAGTCTTGAAGCTGCTTAGTTTTGGGACGCTAGCAGGTGGAGGAAAGGAGGAACTAAGATAATAAATGGAGAAGTTGCAGTTAAGCTAGTGAACAGTGCAAGATATATGGGCAGACTCAGAGCTCTAAATAGCAATAATCCAGAATATCTGCCTGTTCTGCATACAGTGGTTCTTGTCAGGGTTAGTACAACATTAGAAGTGAAATGTGAAAGGTACTGCAGGAGAGGAAGTGTTGCTTCCTCTCCCTTAAGCTCTGTTGATTAGATTGGTTTGTCAAGTTAACAAATGTACGTGAAGTACATGAGGCTTGATAACATCTTCTAAATAATGCTGTTAACAAAGTACTGATTAAGCTACAGTAAACTAAAATGAAACGCAGATGCAGGATCCTCTTTTTGAAAATGCACATCTGTCATCTCTAGAAGAGGATTACGTAAGATACATTAGTAGGGGAAGAGTCGGAACAAGCTCGAAATAAATAAAAGCTTCAAACTGCAGCCAACACAAGCTGATAGGATTGGAAATATTTACAAATATGGAAAACGTGGTGTACAGACATTAGGCATAAGCTGTATCCATCTGAAATGTCAAAGTAGCTAGGAAAAGTTAAGATGCACACAGGAATTTCCTGAAGTCACTGGATGAGGGCTTCTGTTACCTTCAGAACAACAACAAAAACACTAAACCAAAGGCGTGTTTTAAATGGAGCTTTGAGATTTCCCATCAAGACCTCCAGCAGAAAAACAGATTCCAAATCTGCATTAATAGATTATTTCAAGTCTTATGATGAGAAAGTAAGCCAGCTGATGAAGATGTTACACCATCTAGCAGCAGTCAAATTTCTTCAGGGAGTTTCCATTCCTTTTTGGGTTGGTCAGGTTTTGTTCTGTATAGAAGGGAAGTTTCAGAAAACCAGGTTGCATGGCAGCAATCCACAAAGTCTCAGAGCAGAATTTTCAGCCTGCATCTGGAAGGTGTTCTGCAGTCCATGGATTGATCTGTTCCATGGCAAGATCGTCACAGCAGTGGGTGGTACTTTAGTGTCTGCATCAGTGACCTGTTGCTTTATTTTTTTAACCTGCAACAGATTGTCAGAGCACTGACATAGGTGATGCTGCTCACCATCACAGCCGGGGGCTAGGGCAGTTGAAGAGAAGAGTAGGAAAGCTTGAGGCAGACCAGAACAACTCACAGGTGAAATTCATTCCAAGTCCCTTCTGTTAGTGACTATTACCTTCATTCTGCCACGGGTTCCAGGACATATCTTTCATGCATATAAAGACATATTCTTTTAATCCAGAATACCTATTGCACTTCAAAAAGGAAAGCAACTGACCTATTTGACTGCTGTATTTTTTTCCCCTTCTGAATAATACAAAGCATTTGTGCACACCTACATGCATCCTTAGGATGCATTTCTTTTGGTAAGGCCTGTATACATCTGCAGTCAGTGCCACTACAGCTCCAGAGCTGCTGTTGAAGTTTTCCAGCATACCCTGTTTAGCAAGGGAATATGGTGGACTTTCTGAAATATAAATGACCTAATAGAATCTGCTGTTCAGATAGCATGTTTGTAGACTCTGGTAGATACCGAACCGCAGATAGGAAATCATGATTTGTGCTTACTTGCCCCACTCCAGCTGTGAATCTTTGGCAAAGAGTAGTTTAGCCTTTGTTTTGGAACATGTAATGGGCAGAGGGCTGCAGTAGGTGGCAGGTGAGGGAGGACTTCCATCTGCATTCTTCCAGTGGCACTTGACACTCTAACAATCCAGCAAGTTACAGATCATTTGGTTCATCTCATGTTCTTGGTGTCACTTGGGAAACTGAGATCTTGACAGGGTGGATGATTAAAGTGGGAATTCAAGTGGTTTTGACCTACTTCTGTTATACTGAGGTTTCCTGTTGTTGTTGCTGTCCCTTTTCACTGTTGAGGGATACACCTGGTGCAGGTAGTTCAGTTTGCGAGATGCAGACTGAGCTCTGGGTGGGACCCCAAGACAAGAGACCATGAATTGCCAACCTCTTGGACGATAAAGGGCAGGAAGATGAGTAGTGCCAGTGAGTAGGTGAGTGGACACTGTGAGACACAGTGGGGAACTCAGGAGGAAGAGCGAGATTTGTGTACAGGCAGACTGTGATGGGATAAAAGCCCAGCGGGTCCCTTGTTGGGGGTACTCGTTGGAGGCACCAGCTCAGTCTGTTTCTGTGTTACTGCACTGTGAATAAATGGTTTTGTGGAACAAGACATCTGAGACACTGCCATGGGAAACCTGGGGTCAAACCAGTAAGGAAACCTGGTCTGACTGTGTAAGTGGGGTGTGCAGGGAGTCAAGCAGAGGTCTCGTGGGCTCACGAGAGCCACCTGCTTGGAAGGGGCTTCTGTCCCAGCAGTGAAAGTCTCTGATGTTGGGAGTGTGACTGCCAGAGAGTCATGTAGATGGTCAGACTGGAAGATTTCCTTAACACCAAGTACTTCATGCTGATAACCCAGAAGAACCTAATTTTGTGCTTCTGTCAGATGTACTGTTCAGGGGAATGCCCCAGCCAACAGGCCCAAGTCATGTGCATGCTTTTCCTTCCTTTTTTACTTCTCAACTACCTTGAGAGACTCTGCCCTGTTTTCTCTGAATATGACTGATTCTGCTACAGCTTTGTGGTTCTAGCAATGTAATGAAGACCCAGGTGGTGTGGTTCCAGTGTCTGCAGACATTTTTAGTTACTGTTTTGCCTGTCCTGCAGAAAGCAAAACTGGACTACTTGAGCGGGTGAAAGCTTAGCTTCACTGAGCTAAGATCATCTGGGGGCTCTGCAGCCAGGATTTTGACCTCTTTTGTCTTCTGAAATGGCATTTGCTTCTGAAGACTCTCTGCAATGGCAGTATGGCTGGAGTCCATATTTTAGGAACTAGTGTGGCTATAGATAAGAGTAACAGCTGACCTTCAAGCTGTCCTCTGTCTTGGCATTCCTATGTGCCCCAGCCAGCTTTGCAGGAAGTTAGAAAGGAGGAAGCTGAGCCCTTAAACTGCCACCTCCTGAGCAATTGTACTCTGCTGTTGGATGGAGATGCTGTAGTAATGAGGAATTCTCATTTTGTGTGAGGTATGCCTGAAACATCTGGACTCCTGAAGAGAAGAGACTATCTAGGAGCAGTCTCCTTGCCTTAGCATTTCTTCCTTTTTGGCAGGCCCTCAGTTTGATGTGCTTCAAGTTTGGATCCCACTTTGCAGGTGCCCAACTCCTCACCTTTGAATCGGGAGGGCTGGTTACTTGCCAGTTAGATTCAGGTTTGTCCACTGGTCCTTTAATCCTACTGGCGTGAGTCCATCCTTTTTCCGCTGTCCTGATGGCGGGTTCTGTAGTGAACAAAACCAGATAAGGACCCTTCCACTGTGGGCAGGTAGGACGTGGAATTAATTTAGCTGACACTTAGTGAAATGTCCTGTGGAACCTGTAACTCACTTTGTGTTGGCTTTGAGTGACATTGCTTTTCTGGCATCCTTGTCTGCTTGTACTCAGCACTGCAGATGGCCTGTTCATTCACGTAACTTTATCCTTTAATTAGCACTGTGGAGTTAAAGTGCTTTAGGTTGATGCAGACAGAATTTGAGTTGTGTGCATTATTAGGGACCCAGCAGATTGGGGATACAACAGGGTGGCATCTGGATCTAGTTTACAGCTTTCTTTAAGCCACTCTTGAACAAAGGCATGCTTTATTAGAGTGTCTGCCAGGCTTCGTTACCAGAGGAGGGCTCTTTCATATCATCTTTGAATACACATTTGGATTATATATGGTGTTTGAGTTCTTTCAAAGAATTCTAACACATGCTCCTGTCCTTGAAGTACCTGCAAAAAAACTGGTTTGACTTGTTTGCCATCATCAGAGAGGGTTAACTGTGTTTTCCAATAATTTTGCTT
Source organism: Phainopepla nitens (assembly GCA_013400175.1). Lineage (NCBI taxonomy): Eukaryota > Metazoa > Chordata > Aves > Passeriformes > Bombycillidae > Phainopepla > Phainopepla nitens. Next base: position 300,936 of record VXBQ01014391.1, on the reverse strand, counting down.
GTTCTCTTTATAGCCATAATGTGTCCTTGCCTGCAAGCCCAGAACCCTTTTTGAGGGGGGACACAGAGCAGAACTCCTTCCTTTTGCTCTGTTATCACTGGCAGTAGCACAGAACATATGACCTGGCATATTTTCATTGAAGCTCAATGTTCTCTGGATTTCCTTTCTCTCTGTTTTCTTGAGAAAATACCTTCTCTTCCTGCCTTGTTGACTGTGGTTTGATAATCCCATCTCAGCCCATGTTTATTTTCCCTCTGGCTCTTTTAGAGGATGTAACTAAGCAGGTGTGGGGAGGATCTGAGGAGGTTTCTCTTTATGCTGGGATTCAATAATGCTGGTAAATCTCATGTTTCCATTTGTCCTCCACTAAGGAAGTGTCCTTGTTGCTAGTTTATGCATACTGATATATTTTACTTTTAAAGTAAGTGATGCCTGAAAGTTACAGAGGCGTTGCCTTTAAAGCTCTCATGCGTGCTTTATGATGCTCTGTCTTGGCCTCCGTGGGAGTAACATAAATCCTGCCCACGTGTCAGTAAAGCTCTTGAACTTGGCTGAGTGCTCGAACGGGCCAGCAGCATCACACAGCAGATGGAGGGTGTGATTGGGATGCAGCAGGCTTGCATGCATTTTTGGTTTGGTTCATGATTTGCTCTATGACCTTTGATAATTCTTTCCCCCTCAGTGAAAAGAGGATAGTGAACTATCATTCTCCATATAAAGTGCCTTGGAACTTACAATTTTTTCTTCCGATTGTTTAATCAAAACCAGTCAGAATAGTTGATCCTTTTTTTCATTTTACACAACTACAGTATTCCTGTGGAGTCTACCGGGAATAGGCCAAGCTTTCTAGGTTTTTGATTCCATGAAAGATGCTAAATGGTCTGGTTCTATCTTCAAAACTTCCAATTAAATGTTAAACTAAAAATGTATGCACTATAAGTTAAGGGTATGCACTAAGTGCTAAGCTATATTACTTTCAAATTATTCAGCAACATAATACATAGGGCATTTATCTAGTCTCTGTTTTCTGTTTTTTAAGATTCAAAACCAGCCAAACAAAAAGTTGGTATGCTGTGGAAACAGAGCAGTGCATCATTCAGTTGCCTTGTTTAATATAGTCCCTGCTGTGTTAGTTCCCTTCTAACCTGTTCTTTAAACACAATTGATTGTGTCTCATTTGTGGCGAGTTACATTCAAAATAAACACTCCATGATATTACATGTTTCAAAAGCTTTTTATTTAATGTAACTTCACTAATCTAATAAAAGGTATGGCTAATTATGTCTGCCTTTCAGATTAGCATTGCCAATTTTGGCTAATTTATGTCTATCACTATCTTTTCTCTGTGTAATGCTTCCCTGTTACATTACTAAAAGAAGGATAAAGTGTGTGTAGTCCATCCAGTGAATTCAGAATCCCTAGTGAGGGATTTTGATTATATTAATCTCTAATAGTCTTAGGAAAGGAACAGCTCATGTGATACATCTTTCAACTGACAGTGGTGCAGGTTTATATAAATTATAAGAGACAAATGCTGGCTATTGCCTGTTTTTAGCCAAAGCTACAGCATTCACTTTTTTTTTAGGATGACTCCTGAGGCAATTCTATTCAGTATGTGGGGCTGGCAGTTGAAGAAACTTATCTATATGAGTTTTGTTCTCTGCACCTCCAGGTAGCTCAGCTTGGAGAGCTGCTCTTGCTCCTTCTCCCTATCCAAGCAAACTCAAGCATGATCCTTGATCTCTAGCTCTGCTTTCAGAACTGGTTGAGAATTTATTTGTTCATTTTGCATTAATTGTGCTGTGACATGTCTAGTTCAAATTCTTTAAAATTTCTGTGTCTGTTCTCACACAGCAAGTGCACCAAAATCCAGAGAAAATAAGATATATATCTTGGTCCAGTGGATGGCATAGCTTTGATTTAGAAATTATTGCAGTTCAATTTACTTTAACATCATCTAACATTTTTATTTTTTAGCTGCAAGGCCTTACAATGGCACAGAATGAGCACTGCATTCAAGCCTCCCTCCTGTAAATGATAGGACCAAACAAGGCGGTGTGATGAACATGCCACTGCATCAAATCTCTGTCATTCCAGCTCAGGATGTTACCTCTTCCAGAGTCTCCAGGAGCAAGACCAAAGAAAAAGAGGAACAGGTACTGTCAGATGTACTTGATTTTCACAGAAAGTTATCTAAGTGTGAGTGATAGGGGTTACCAAATCAGACCTGATTCTGTTCCAAAGCCCCAGCTCCTTGCATTACTGCTGCTTTTAGTGGGGATGAATGCTACCAAATTATCTTCCTATTCTTGTGTTTGCTATTTTAAAACAGCTGGCTGCTAAGTTCTAGAGATTGTTGTTAAGTAGCTTCTGCAAAATTCAAGCTACATCTATCTATTTTGCATGAGAAATCAAGGCAGATAGGGATTTGGATGATGGCTCTAGTACCATTATTGTAGAATCTGTTACAGGTGTATTTAAAGAAAAAATATGTGGAATGTGAACTCCTATATGTAGCCATGCATCCTGTTTTCCTTTGCTCTATACACCCATATGTATATATACTGTACTGTTTTATGGAATATGATTTGTAGTCTTAATTTGAGAGCACGTGTGTGAGTGGAATCAATCCAAGGTCTTGCTGTTGTGCTAATGCAAAAATATCTGTAGTATCTACTGGTTATAAGTCCAGTAAAATCTAATCAATACACGTCTTAACAGTTTGTAATGGCATGTAAAGAGCACTAGACTATGTCAACCTTATTTATCTGGGCTGTGTCTGATCCAGCCCAAAAACCTTAATGTGCATTGTGCTTTAGTGTACACTGTACTGCATTGGTCCTATATTATCTGTCAGTTCCACAGAAACCTCTTTGTGGTTTTTCAGCTTTAACATAAAATGACGTCAGGAGAACACTCACATTATGGTACAGCTGCAGGGCTTGCAGCTGTGGACTGCTCAGCAGTGGTTAACTCTGAGGAGACCTAGAGTGATGCTGATTACAGATAGGGTGTAGCATATGTGTAAGGGACTAGAAAGGCACTGTCATGTTACAGGAAGGATTCACCAACACTAATTTTGAGTAGGGTAAAAGAGTAATTTCTGATGTTGTTGGGATAATTTGCCCTGACTACCCATCTCACCTGACAGCTGTCCAGATTGCACCTATCAAAGTCACCAGGAGAAATAAACTGTCCTGATACTGGCTTTTTTGAGTCTTTTTCTTAGTAACATCTTAAAAGGGATTCTAGCCCTTCAGATTCTTAAACTGGTAATTAATTAGGCTGGCACATTGCTGCCTTTGTTGCCAAAGCTAGGCAAGAAGTTACCCAGAGCATCACAGAGGAGATGCTCTAAATCCATAAAGCACCTCGTCTCAGGAGTCTGCTGGACTCTGTCACTTCACACCTGTCACATGTAGTTACTGTCTGGGCAGCTCCCTAGGTAAGCAGGCTCCGCTCTTTCCTCCCTTTGGTGCTCTCTCATTTACTAACTGTATGTGCTGAGAGTGAAACAGCTCCTTTGTCAAAGCAGGGCAGTGCTGTGAATTTACTACCCTGCTCTGTGGTGGTGGAGATTAGGAGGCAGGTCAGAACAGCTTGTGCCTCTAACCATGCAGTGCGCCTAGAAGTGAGAGTCCCAACTCTCCTTCTAAGCATGTTTTTCATTTCCAACACAGGGACTTCAGTGTTAACAAATATCTCCTGTTTCCTCCATGATAACTAGTTGAAATGTTGATTATTTTCCCCTTGCTGGGTTGCTGTTATATTTTCAGGCCTTAGCACATTAGAAACAGAACAGAATACTTGCTTAAATATGTGCAGTGTTGAAGAGGAATGGGACCATGCAAGCAATAGATTAGGCAAACTTGGAAATACTTTGTGTTTCCCAAGTGTTGTCCTTCTCCTTCCTGTCTCCATCATTCACCCATCCCCAGGTGTCCTGCATTCTGCCAAAACTTCAACTGGGACAGCTGGAGCTCTGGGTGAGCTGTCAGCTGTACTGACACTGTGGCTGCTCCTGTGCATCTGAGCCTGGCTCTTATACTCCCTTCCTCACCTCTGCTTCTGGTGTTGACCTTTAATGATGGATCTTACAATGAGCTGGAGGGAAATCAAGTTGTTACTGTACTGACTTAAACCAATCCAGTTAAATTTTCATATTGCATCAGTTAGGATGATGAAGGATACTTTATAGCAGTCAAAACCAACTGGGCAAGACTGAGTTTTGCTCATATTTAAAGAATATAGTAAAGGGGAGATGGGATGCAAGAGAAAAAGAATTTCTAGATTAGCTTTGCCATATTTTTAATCAGATTTTAGTTTCAAAATTGTCTGTTTTCTGTTGAGCTAGCAAGGCCAAGAAAAAGAGCAACAATGCAGCTGAACAAGATCCTGTGTGGCAAATCTGAGCAGTTGCAGGTAGTTGTTGTGCCTTAGGTAATATCTACTGTACAAGAGATTGACACCGGGTAAAACTGAGAAAGAAAGTGTTTTAGTACAAAGTCTGTGTAACTTCAATACTTCTGTATTTCAATTGCGTAAGTTCCCATTAGACAACATAGGTCACAGTTTTTTCTTTGTTGTGGTTGGCCTAGACAGAGTTCTTGTATCTGCAAACACATGAAATAGTTTTTTGAGAAAAATGTGCAACATTTCACAGTTTGATTCAAGTACCGTGATTTTTTTACTTTACCTTTATTATGTAGTAAGAATAGTAGATTTCTTACTTTTTCTGTGCAGGAACAGTAAGCAACTCAAACAGATGTGTACAGGAGGGTCTTAAAATATTTTGAGTTGTACAAAGCCACTTGGCAATCTGAACAAAATCAAACCACAAACCACAATCAAAACTAATAGTACTATTTCACAGATAAATATGTAGGTTTGCTTTGTAGTACCAAGCGTCTTAGACCAAGGGCATTTCCAGGTGTGCACTTTGTAGACTGAACAGACTCATGTACATATCTCCCTTGTTTATTAACAAGCTGTGGCTAAAGCCAAGGTGAACAAAGGTAGAGTGTCATCTAGTAGCTGAAATTTTGTCTTGCTTTCATTTTTGCTATTTCATACGAGGCCTTTGGCTTGTTGGTGCCTACATCCTGCACTGTAAGAAGCCTTTTGTAGCAAAGGCTCAAGAAGCACAGCAGCAGAAAATGAAGGACCAGGCTGCCTAGAGAGAGAACTTCTACCAGTCTCTGAAAAATCCCTGTTTTTCATATTCCCCAGAACATGCTTTATATTCTGCTATCTTTTGTGTTTATGGATGTGGTTAGTTACCCACATTTGTACTAGAGCTGCAGAGGAAGAATTCTCAATCTGAACAGTACAGATCTCTCACTACTTCTTCACTTCTATGCTTCTGGTCAAGGTGCAGCTCTTGTATTTCAGACTGAGGCTTGGTTTTATTCTAGTTTTTCTTGCTACAAGAGGAAATTTTCTGGACTATTGATTTGTGACTGAGTGAAGAACACCAAGAAACCTTACCACCTTTATCATTACAATCCAGTTTCTCATACTGAGTGATGTATAATACCTAATTGAGTGATGTATATATCTAGGCATGCTTCAGGGCAGATTAAATTGTAGACTCAATAGCTGTGGAAAACAGCGGCAAAAATCCTATTGAATTTGAAGAAGTGTTAAGAGGAAAGGCTTTTGCCTACCACTTCTGGTCTATGTCCTCAGTGGTATGTATGCATAACAGAGCTTGGTAGATTCATGTTAATGTAATTTTCAACATTTAAAATAGTTTAAATCTGAGGTTAGCAGCAGTTTTTAATGAAACTTTGTCCATTTCTCCAGTAAAATAAGGAAGGCGTAAAGGGATTATTACTCTTGCATTTAACTCAGATGAACTGATAGTTTTAAGGGCTATTAATAACCATCATTAGCTTCTTACTTACCCTTCACTAGGAATAGCTTCATGCTTCCCTGATTGAAAGGAGAGTCACGCTATTGTGTGTGAGAAGCTACAACCCCTCCTTCCCCTGTTTGGTGGACAGTGTGCTGGCAGCAGTGTTTCCTAAAGCATGCAGAAGCAAACAGCTCTCAGGATTTGATGGGAAACAAGAAAATGGTGCTGGCATGTGATTGAGGTGTTGTTCTGGATTTGTTATGTTGTAGCATTGTCTTTTTGAGGGCTTTCTGCCTTCTTCAGGGAAGCAGACTGATGTCTTCTACAAGTTGTTAGTGCTACTGCAATGAGTGAAGCTCCCTCAGCAATAGCTTTCCACTGCTCTTCTGAAAATATGCACCAACCTCCCGTGCTGTGACCTCTGCAGATCTCATAAGCAGATCTGGGATCAGATGGGATGGGTGAGATCAGTGATTGAATGAGAGATCATCAGATGTTGGTGCAAGTCATTTTTGGGCACAGTACTCTTTCTTCTCAATAGCCTCAACCTGGGAATCAATACAGAGTTGTCATCAAGGATCACACAACAATCAGCAGAGATGCAGATCAATGTTCTAGTCAGATTTAAACTTGCTAATTCCAGTTGATCAGCTGAAACTCTCTTCTGCTCACTTCTCTTGTTTTCTAAGTGCTGTGTAGTATTTCTGGCTGCTACATGCTCAGCAGAGGTGCTGTGATTGTCCCTGACATCTCTAGGTAGTTCTCCAAGCTGTCTTCTGGAATATACTGAGTGCCTAATTTGTCTGGATGAAATTATGGTGAGAGAAGCACGTTGTGATGCGTCTTCATAAAGTTCTTCTGCCTTTGTAATGTTCTCCTGCATCCTGTAACAGGAAAGGCACTATGGCCTGTTGATTCAAATAAGCCACGTGTTACTGCAAAAGCAGGACTTGGGGAAAAAGAAGGAATTGATGCCATTTGCAAGAGTCTGTAGTCATAGATCAGTATTCTCAAGGCAGAGGTGTGTGCTTTATGTTGTTGAATCTAGAGTGACTTTGAGAGCTGTTTTTAAGGTACAGAAGTGCTCTGTGACTTTTTCCACTTTTTGGACTTTTATCTGTGAATGAGGTCTCTGAGTGGCTGAATTTGGTCCAAATACTCAGGCTTTGTAAGGCTCTGTGGGAATTATTGGTTTTGCTTGCCCATTAAAAATTTAAGCAGCCAGGCCCTAAATCCTTTGGGAATTTTACCCCTTATTTTTTTTGTACTGCAATTTGTGTGTTAATGTGTAGCTATGTCATATATTAACACGGGGCCTGGCATTCTTCCTTTCTGAAGTTTGCTTTGTATAGAAACTGGCTAACTATGGAAGGATTTTTGTCTGAGTATTCTTTATCTCTTCTGTGAGAAGCAGAATGTACTTCTCCTGTACTTCTTGTAGGCATAGGCTCAGAGTGGGTGGGAATTTTCAAGACCTTTCTTGGCAATTCAAATCTTGGTTTTTACTTGGTGTATTTTTCAATGGATCATGATGCATTTCTCTGAAGAAGTTACACTTTCTACTCTTCCTGCCCCTTGCCAGGTTAAGGGCTTTCCTCTGCTATCCCACATGTTCCTGGCAAGAGCATGACTTACTCTGCCTTTGGTGTGGTACCTGGAAAACTGTGAAGAAGCACACAGAGTGCAGTCAGGCCTGAATTAAGCCAGGTCTGTAATGTGGGATTTGTTTTTCTCTTACCACCCTGCTAGATGCTGTTGGGCAAATCCTTTGGGTGCTATCCCGATTCCCATCGGTGAAAGAGAGCTGGCACTGCTGACTAGCTTTGTAAATGACTTCAGGTGTATGGATAAAAGCTGAGCAGCTGGAAGCCTTTGTCACTAGGTCATTTGAGATGTCTGCTCTGCCAGAGTCCTAGTCTGCAGACACTTGTGCTGATGGCCTAAAGCTCTGCTGCAGAACATGGTGGGCATGGGGTATGTGGAGAGCAGAGGGGCCTTCCTCCTGAAGGTGAGCATTGCTCAGTCTTGGTTGTGGTGAATGTGCAAAATGCAGTGAGTTTCCTGAATTTTTTCTGCTCTTACTGTGTTTGAGGGCAGGATGAGAAGCTGCTCCTCTCCAGCCCTACTCTTGGAAGCCAGCACTTGCTGCTTCCCAGCAAACTCCAATGAAGGGAGAAGAGAGGAGGCAGGAAATGGGAGGGAGGGGATGGGACGGGAGGGAAGGAGCTGCTCCTGCTTGAGTAGTCCTAACAAAAAAGTCAGATTCACGCTGTTTGATTCTGCATTGAGTTTGTTTTGGATGTGTACAGCATGTGTGTGTGAGGAAAGGAGCAGATGGCTGCTAAGTGGGGATGAATTACAAAAGGCAAAGTGTGGGAAGTGGTTTCTGAAAGGGTTTTGAGGGAAGAGAAGAGAAAACTCTTTCTTTTAAAAATTCAGTAAACATTGGGAAAACTAACAGCAGATGATATAGCAGCAGAGTTTTAGGTAGTGATTCTTCAGAGAAGAAGCTTCGACAGTTTCTGATATTGCAGTTTGCTTATAATCACTCATTTGTTTACAATCTCTGTTTTGACTTGCTTATTCATGTGAACTCCTTACTTTGATGTCTCAAGACCAGAAACTTAGAGTTAATGATTACAATCTCTAGCTGTTGCATTAACCTGAATTTTAAACCACCTCTCCAATATTAAAAAAAAAAACTCTCTCTGGCTTTTATTAGCAGCTCACTTAAATAAGCTAAGAGTCATTCTTCAAAAAATACTGTATTCTAAAAGAAGTTCTGATGCTGTTTAATTACATGATAATCAGGTATGCTTTGGTGATGTTTTGCAGGTCTGTTAATGTTTCTGGTGTATGTTAATGTGCAACAACTTTCCATAAAGGGAGCCCTGGATGTGGGCTCATTACTTTGGAGTTTATTTTTCTTTTTTTTCTTCCCTGGCAGAAGCATGCTTGTTTGTTTGCCTTCTAATGAGACGTGTATGTTGGTCATGATCCCACAGTGATGTACATGTGCATGTAAATACCCGTGGTGCTGAAATCATCACAGCTCCACAAAGACATTAGTCAAGACTTGATTGTAGTGTGCAGTGATTTTCATCATCCATTGGCCATACTGTTTCTTTCTAGTGAGGCTGTCAGATTCCTGCCAACTGATTTTTAAAGTTCATTGTTTATTAAATGTAATATCTGTAAATGAGACACCCCAGAAGTACAGATTTTTTTTTTTTTCCTCCTATAGGATGTTCTGCCTCATGCATTGATATATAATGAATGACTTCGTTGATTTGATCTTTCAGACAGATGTTTCTTTGCGTGGTGAAATAAAGTAGGTTGGAGTTTGGGTTGTTTTTTAGGGTATTTTGTTTTGGGTTGTTTTGAGAGAAGGACGAAGTTCTGCCAGGGAGGCATGGTGTAGTACCCTTAATGTACTGAACCTCAGCGACTTTTAAAACTGTGTCTAGTTGTAAGCTGCTGATTTCCCCTTAAACCCTGCAACCAGTGATTTACAGTTTAAAACTCCAGCAAAACTATACAGAGGCTTAGATTTGCACCTTGAACTTAGCTAATTCTATTTGGCCTTTATGCCATGTATGACTAATTCTTGACAGGGGGAGGGGCAGTTCTTCAGAAATTGTTCCTCCGTGCTTTGCTGAAATCTAAGCCCTTAGGAGTACAGCCTTCTGAGTCAATAGTCCTTACACCTAGAAACAAAATCCACCTTCGGGATTCATTTAGCTTCTCTTGGTCCCAGAAGTGATGGTCTCTAATCTGCTACTAAACATATTTGTCTCTGCTCCTGTTTTAGGAAATTTCTTATGAAGATTTTCACATGATAGCCACAAGTCAAAGCATACTTTTATTACTGAATTAGCCCATATGTGTATTCTGTCAGGTCAGCAGTTGAAATTCAGAATTTCTTTTTTTAGCAGTCAAAAATTGAATTTCAGAAACAAAGGAAGGAGCAGAATCAGCTCTTTGTCAAGGTTTATTTACAACCCAATCCTCTCTTCCTGTAAATAAGCACTACTTTGATGCTGATGAAAATGAGTAGAAGTGGCCTGTTTATAATTTTTTTCATTTGCTTGAATGTAGACCACATCTGATTCCTTGTGTACCGGGACTACAGGTAGCTGTTAGTGTCTGTCAGGGAATGTCCTTTAAGGGTGAAGCATTTCTGGCGTCCCTGGAGGCAGGACTCTCGGGCTGTGTCACCAACTGCTTTGCACATACATTGGGCATCTGTCAGAGTAACTGGAAGTGGGTGTGTTTAGCACAGATATTCATATTTTATGAGTGTGGAAGCAATTTTTGATAGTTTTTTAACATTAGAACATTAGAACATTTTTAGTAGTAAGCTTGCATCTTATGCTTAGGTTTTTAAGAGACCTTAAAATAATGAAGTGGGATGTACATCTAAATTTTTTCTGTAACCTACTGAGGTCTATATCAAAGCTGGATTTGGAGTCACAGATTTCCAGTGTGCCTCACTGCCTTGAAGGATAATTGTATTTCCTCCTCTTTGGTACTTACACCTTGGAAAATCACTGCTGTGGGTCTCACAGGCATAGAAGTATTTATGTCTTTTTTTTAATCTAAAAAGCCAAACAGTTGGTTTTTTTTTTTCTAACTCTCAAGTCAAATTCAATCTCTGTTGAGTAATTGTGTTCATTAATTAAGTGTATTGTATATAATATCTCATGTGATAATTACGGATTGGCATCAAATTCTTAAAAGAAGTATGAGATTATCCTTTTCCTAGAATTTAGAGAGAGGAGCCTAAAAAAGATCTTGTAAAAGTTTAAAAGAGGCTGATCTTGGTGTTTTTGAATACCACCTCATCAATTTACTTGTTTTTCCTGTAAAGTGGTGAAGAAGGAGCCTTGTAGCACATTGATAGCTTTTGCTGAATGGAAAATTGCAAAATCAAAGTATTTTAGCCAACTGTGACTAGATGCATGAACCGCATGTCAGTTGTAAAGTTTCTCCTGGCAATCATCTGCCTGCCTGTTTCTAGTAATATTCCCAAGCAGTAGATGCAAGAGGAGGTGATTAATGGGTTGTTTAGATGTGTTTATCTAAGCCAGTAGCTTGTGTGATACTTTCTTGCTTTGGTTTTTATGAATAATAACAGTGAAAACTTTTGATTGATCCCAGAGAATACAAAAGAGTTGTTTGGGCTTGGTTTCCCTCCAGTATTCTTAAGTATGTTTACTGTTACTCAAATGGCTGAAAGCATGTTATTTGGGTAAAGATTGCAAGGCAGCCTTATATGCAATGAAGTGAAACATTTGCTGATTTTCGCATCTTAATTTCTCTAAGCTGGTTAACTTAACAACAGTTAACCAACTTTGTTCCACGTGAAATACTGGAATGTGGCATCCTCTTTGGCTGCTAACAAGCTTCAGGTACTCTAGAGACACTGGAGTTACTGAAACATCCACGGTCAGATTTGTGGTAGTGACCCCTAAATAGAGGGGTTCCTGTTTTCCTGCTCCTCGGTTGGGATATTTGGGGGAAGTGAAGCACAGCCACCGCAGACCTGTAAGCTTTAAACCATAGCTATTTTAAGTTAAGTAGTGACAAGGGAAGCACTAGGGTACTTCATGGGAACATTAATGAATTAGGACCACTGGGTACTACCACTGCTAATGTGTGCTTCATCTAAGAAAAGACACCTTCTCTCTTAAAGCTGGGAATAGGACTGAGCTGGTTCTTTTCTGTGATTAATACAAAAAACTTGACTATTTGGCTTATAGTTGCTCCAAATCAGCAAGCAAGAAAAATCTGTATTGCTATACAATGATGAAGTTCACGCAGAAGGGGAACAGGCATGTTGGAGTACAGATTAACGTTTTAAAAAAAACACCTATTTTGTATGTTTTCAATATGCAAATCAGAACATAGATACCTGTATGTATATCTATCTATACATATAATTTTTAGACACTGGTAATAAAGGGCTGATTGTCCTAATTCCTATCTGGAGTCAACAAAAAAGTAGCACCTCCCTACCACAAAACCCTTTCCCATCAGTGCGGTTGAAAATGGCTTGTTTTATTTTAATGGTTCCTTTGAAGTTTGTGACACTGAAGGCCAGCAGGGCTGGCCACATCTGTCTTGGAATTACCTGTGTTGTATTGCATGTGGTGCCCCTGTACGTTGAACCTGTAACTCATGGTATTTGGAAGTGGCACTTAAACTTCCAGCCTTGATTTGAAGATGAAGGGTAAAGCTTCTGTCTTAGTTTGTAGTTTGTTTCCATGCCAGCCACCATCACAGTGCACAGAAACCATGGCTTTGCCTGCTAGTTGCTAGCAACTCTTTCTTGACCAACTGAAACAGGCTCTTAAATTGTGCTTTTGGACCTGTGTGTTGAAAACAAGTGAGGTCATTCACTTTATCTAAAAACTTACAGATAAAATTCTGGAATCTCACTCAACAGGATGTTTCCGCCAGCATTGTACGTGGGGCAGGGGGAATGAGGGATGGAAAGATACCGTTTTGGGGCCTCTCTTGTCCTGTTTGAAAGTAAAGGTTGGGACACTGGAAAAGCAAGTGCCTTAATTACAAGGCAAGCTGTGCTGCTCTTGCTGGTAGGGTTTCAGTGGCTTTCCAGTTTTTGTCCTCCCTCAGTTCTCCAATGCTACCTTGGCAGTTCAGAGGGAAAACTGAAGACTCTCTGCGTGCTCTAATGCAAGGGTGAATGGTATTAATTCTGTCCTCAAAGCCCATTCAGGTTCTCATTTCCACTTGTCACTTCTCTACAGCTTCCTACATCTAATCCTCCACTGTACTTCTGCTTTATAAGCTGAAACCCACGTAATTTGCAATCACAGCCTGTGTCACTTCGGTGAAAATAAAAGGCACTTTTAGTACTGTGGGTTTTTTTCCCCCAAATCAGTTTCACATGCTCTGTATCTGAAGTGTCTGTAAGCCTCGTCAGCCTGCTAAGCTTTGTGTCACCTGTAAATATAACTGGCAGAGAGTTTCCCATGTTGTTTTTTTTTAAATTCATTTCCATATTATTATTGAAAATATTGACTGATGCCTGGCTTAGCACCAATCTTGTGGAAACAGCAGGGACGTCTTCATTTGATAAGGCCAACATCAAATCTGTCATCAGTCAGATCTTTGCCATTGAACATGTTTTATATCGGTGTCATTTGTTCCATTTTTAGATGGAAACATTTGAGAAGAGAAATAGAAGGAAACACTCCACTATATCAGACATAGTAAAGGTGGGAGTTCTACTGAGCTAAAACAGACCTTTAGGAAAATGTTAATAGGAAAGAATAGACTGGCAAAAAAGCCCCACCCAACAGAGGGGGTGAGCATGATTTTAATAAAGGCAGAACTTCCTCCCAATCGCATCCTGAGGACAGCTGCTGTAAGGGATGTTTCTTCTGCAAGAGTTAGTGGGGAGAATTTCAAGAGTGGGTAATGTGCCCAATTATGAGAGTTCCATTTACAGTTTTTGTTCTGTGTGTTTTGGAGCCTGAATAACTAATGCCATTCTGAAAGATGCATTTTGATGGTTACTAGAATGTATAGATGCATTTTGATGGTTACTAGAATGACTGAAGTGTATAGGAGCTTGCAGTTTCCCTGGGAAACTGGGCCTTTCCCATGAATGCAGGTGGAGAGAAAGGGAGACAACCTGTATGTCTGGACTGTGTTGTCCCCTCAGAGCTTCAGTTCCAGCTCTATCATGTTCACTCCAGACTATTTCATCCTGAGGTTTTTTCCCCTTATCATCTACAAACCTCTGTTTCTTCTTGAATGTAGATACAACAAAGAGCACTGCTGTTGTTCCTAGATTTATAAGCATTTTGAATTGCCCCAAGTCCACCCTGTCCTGTGCTGAGCATGACTGGTGGCATCTGCTTATCTCCTGAAAGCATTCCCAGTTTTAGCCTCTGTCCAGCCCTGCTGCTCTGCTTACAAACTGCCAGGAATCCTTATGCTGCCCCCAGGAGCGATCAGGAAGATGTATAGATTGTGCTAGATCTCCAGATACAAATATTTGCTTTCAAGACTTCTGATACCTAAGTCTAAATATTTTAGCAGCTTGGTTAGTTTCAGTCAGACCTTTGTAACACAAGCCCACCTGTAAACATCTAAAAGATAAAGAATAACTGCTATAGCCCAACAATTCCTTAAAGGCATCTCATTGACCTCTCTACCTCTGGTGGTACAGCTGCTCATTTAAAGGAACCACTTTCAAAGTGCCATCCCTCAGCATCTCATCCAGTAAAACCCACGTATCTTTCCTCTTATTCCCTCTGAAATGTACTCTCATGATTAATCCTCTTCAAGAAGATGTTCCCTGTGGTCTTACTGCTCACACATATTCCACCAGGAACTCAGTGCAGGCTCTGGTGCTCCCATACGATCTGTCCCAAGAATGAGGGAGGGCTACCCAACTGGAACACAAGAAGTACATTGTTAAAGTCCTTTTTTAACAGTGACTTCTCTCTGCCTACCTGTAGTAAACCTGAGGCACACCCAAGTCTCTGGATTGCAGAGTGAAGGAAGGCAGGCGAGATCAGCCCATTTTTATAGCCCTGCTGGTTTTCAGTGCAGTCATTAGGACAGAAATAACTAAGTCTGATGCTCTGGTTCATAATCATAATTTTTGGGGATGTTTAATGCAGAGCCTTGACCCTATGCCTGTTGTATTCCTTCTGGTGAATTCTTTGTGCATATTTGGGCAGGTTTTAGCTGTTGTGATTTTTGAATCTGATGGGTTGTTTTTTGGGGTGAGGTTTTTTGGGGGTTGGTTTTTTTTCTCCTGTTGTTGTTTTGGGCTTTGTTTTTTTTTTTTGGAGAAACTTTTGAGGAAGCTCATACAGTTCCTCTTTATACCAAAGTTCTGGTTTTTACTTTTTTCTCCTAAATTTCTCAAATGTTTATGAAAGTGACTTAACTAGTTCCTGCCCATGCAGTTTTTGTTGGGGAGAACTTGTGTGCAGTCCACTAGTCGGAATTTAGTTCTGTTTTATGAAGCTGAAAAGCAAAACAAAGAGCCAAAAACCTAGATGTGAAGGGAAATGAAAGCATTACTGAGCTCCATATGCCTCATACCTGCTTGGCCATTTCATTTCATGTTCAACCGTGCAGTTTTTGATAGTCTGAATTGGTTTTTGTAGATTTGGGTTGTTGGTGGGTTTTGTTTTTTTCTGTAGTCAGTCTTTTAATGCTTTTTTGAAAAATTCTTCAGATCCTACTACTATACCCCACTCTTGTTTTATAGTTGCATTATTAAAACCCACAGTACTTGAGTAAGCAGCTCTTAATTGCTTTGCAGCATTGTGAACTGACTGTTGCAGTATTTGAGTTAGACACAGGCATCAAGAAAAGTCAACTCCTACCTACAGGTACTGCTGCCTTTCTGCCTTTTCCCTAGGAGCATGGGTTAGAAGAGTGGCTTACGTGGAATTTGTTAACACTTGGTACAATTTGGAGACTGATGCTAATTTAATTAAAAACGGCTATAAAATCTTCACTACTTTTTTCTGCCATGAAATTCACATGCGGTTGGAGAAACGTCTACAGGGTCAAAGTCTGTAAGCTTGTTCAGGGTGTTCATGATTGCTGAAACTCCCTTCAGCCTTGTTTGTTTGGAAAAAGTCTGGTGTGTCATTGGATCTGCACAGCCTGCGGTGTTTCACAAGCCAGAGAAGAGCAGAGCACTGCTTGCACAAGCATGAATATGGGAATGCACAGACAGGAAACACTGCCTGGTATTTAACATCTCCTTATGCCATCTTTCCCCATTACACTTTTTGCCATTCAAATTGGTTTTCCCTTCCCTCAACCCTCCTTTGAGCTTAGACCTGGGAAGCATCCATCAGCTGTTCCCAGGCAGTACTAACTGAGATGATAGCAGACAAGGTGCTTGGACATGCAGAAACTCCAGAGAGAAAAGCTGAAAATGTGAGGTGAATTGCCCCTGGCTTGTGACTGTCCTGTGGCCCGGGAAGGACTCTAAGTGCTCATCCCCTAAGAGTGTATCTGCTGCCTGAGGTGTGCTGCAGAGAAATGACCTGCTTTGCTGTTGTTATTTTACTGATCAGGGGATAACTAATCTCTTTGTACTGCAGGTTTTAATTCAGAATAGTTGGGGTTTTGTTCACCCAGACATCAAAGAAGTTCTGATTGGCAGCTCAGAAATTTGTGTAAAGTCTGAAAGGAGGATTTATAGGAAATGAGCAGATGGTCTAGTGGAGCATTTCCCCAGGAGGTTGCAGTTATTTAAAAATGGGAGAAACTAAATAGACTGTACAAAATTTGACTGTAAAATTAACTGGCCAGCCAGTAGCTAAATACTTAACTAAAATGATTCAGCTTGGCCCCTAGCATAAGCATGTAATGAAGTGATATGTCTGTGAGTTTACTCTACGCACTTCATTTCAAGTTTCACCTAATAAGTGCGCATGAATGAAAGATTTTGCTAAGCGCTGTTCTTGCTGTGGTGAGGCCTTTCCTGCGTCTCTTCCTTTCACACTGGCAACACGATTGTTCAGGCATGCAGGAGAATGCTACAAAATGTTGCTCATATTAAATGAAATATAAAGCTGTTCGGCTGAATGCCTTTAATTTTTAAACTGCTCTTTTTAGCTTAACAAACATAAGGCTTAACACATTGGTTAGACTGCCGTATTTGAAAATATTCGGTATTTGAGGAAAAAAACCCAAGCACCAACTTAGTGTATTTTGGGATGCAAGACTCAAGAGTATGTTAACTCTAAGTAGTCAAATGTCACACGTCCCTTTAAAAAATCTGTGAACTCAAGTCACTTCAGAGTTGTTTGCCACATGGCTTTAGACTTTCAGTATTCTTGTTTCCAATGTGTTTTTTCCCCCTGAAGCTCTGATACATAGAAATTGGAGGTTTTGTATAGGCGTGGGTGTCTATAAATGGACAAGCAGATTTTTTTAGTGCAAATCCCATAATTTCAAATGAACGTATGGATTAAAAAACCAGTTGAGCTTCTTTAAAAAGCTAGGAAAACTTTTTTTTTTTTTTAGTTAAATCCCTGTAAAGCACCCTTTTTAGAAGGCAGATAGGCTTTGATTCACTCGTTACATTCTAAGTTGAATATGCAGTGGAGAGAATGGTCTGAGAAATGGTCTGCAATAATAAAATGTGTTTAATTACTGTCATGCTCCTGTGTTTATGTTCTGATTTGCTTGTCCCAGAAACTTACACAGAACACCTGGTGTCATGGGGGCAGTACCGTGGGCCACGTGCACAGAGTTCTGTGAGAGTTCACTGGTGTAACACTGGTGCAGAGTGCCATTACACCGTATTTTTCTCTCAGCTTGTTGTGTTTGCATACTACTTTGTAATGGTAGTAGTACACTATTGAATTTAGAAACCAACCTTCATAACCTTTCACCCAGCCTCCTGAAGTACTAAGAGGAAGAGGGTAAATATCCAAAGGGCTATGTAAAAATTTTAACTGAGCTTAGGTAACATGCTTCCTTTTATAGAAGCCGTAGAAATGTGTGTTTATGGCATGGTTTTCCCCTTCCACTTCAGAAATTCATGTCCCTTAGCCTCAGAGTTAGAGCCTTTGTAAAAAAAAATTCTCAGAATCCAACACTATCTTCCAGATATGAAAGAAAACATCTGGGTAGTGAATCCACAGCAGCCCAAGTTCAGCTAAGGCAGAAGTTTTGTTTGCTAACAAGGTGTAGCCCTTTTTGGCTTCCTTTGCAGAGACAGAAGCTCTCTCTATAAAAGTAGTTCTGCATCTGTCATGTGCAGCCTGACTGCTTACCTGGTGTACAAGGCTGGATTTATGCAGAGCCCTTGCTTTCTCACTGTAGGAGCCCTGCTAATTCTCTGGAAGCCTCTTGGTTCCCACTTTTAAAATCATAATGGAGGAGCCTGAAGGAAGTCATTAAGGCCTCCATTTTTAGGTGTTAAGGTACTTTGCCTCCTTGAGGTTTGTTTATCTGTAGGATATTGGTAAGTGAAGTGTTTCCATAGCCTTTGGTGTAGACCTGATAGTGCTTGTGTGGATATGATTTTGCATTGGAGTTTTTCTTTTAAAAAAATGAGTATTCTGTGGTGGGGGGAGGGAGAAACAGTGAGTTACTGAGTGCACAGGATATGGGACCAGCTGTGTTGGATGAGACAAAAGGTCTGTCTAGTTCAGGGTGTTGTCCTTGACCTTGAGTAAGAGGAGTGAGACCATGGGAAATGAAGTATGTTCAGTGATCTTTGCCACCATCTGTACCATGTAACTTTGTGGTAAAACTGCATTTTGAATAGAGTGCAATCCCCTGAAAACTTCAGTTTAAAAGTGGATGTGGCAAGAACTGATGAGGGTAAAAAGATGGAGTTAGTCTGTTAAAAAAAATAAAAGTGCAGTTGATGGAAAGGTAAATTTTCCTGTGGCTTGTGGTATGTGTATCACATTCCTGAGGTCACAGGGTATCACGGCAAAAGCACAACAATAAATGTAACTGTCTGGATAATGTTATCTACAGAGAGATGAGTTTGGTAAGTTTATAACCCTTGATCCATGCAGGAGGACCACCTTTAGCAGAGGTAGAAGCAGAGTCCTTCCAAAGTAGAAAGCAGTCACAACTGAGCTTCAGATAACTCTAATATTTTGAATATCTCTTTCTGTTTCTGATCTCTGTTATCATCACCTTTTCCCTCTCATCTT
Organism: Phainopepla nitens; assembly: GCA_013400175.1. Taxonomy (NCBI): domain Eukaryota; kingdom Metazoa; phylum Chordata; class Aves; order Passeriformes; family Bombycillidae; genus Phainopepla; species Phainopepla nitens. The sequence goes on along the minus strand of VXBQ01014391.1, from coordinate 282,390 downwards.
TTCTGTGAATTGGAGGTAGAAAGCAGGAACTGTCTCTTTAGTTTTGATGTGACCTGAGACGTGGTTTGAGAGCTGTCTAGAGAATTAAGTTATGCCCAAACTGAAGAGCTGTGGTTCAGGATTTAGGAAGCTGCATGAACTCTCTCACTATAAGTCACAGAATCATTTAGGTTGGAAGAGACATTCTTTTCTTGTATCATTGCATCTAGTGATTAACCTAACACTTCCCAGTCTGCTGCTAAAACACAGCCCTAAGCACTACATCTACATCTTTTGAATACCTCCAGGAATGGTGACTCAACCCTGGGCAGCCTATTCCAACACTTAACAACCTTTTTGGTGAAAAAATTTCTCCAAAAAGCCAATCTAAACCTCCTCTGGTGCAATTTGAGGCCGTTTCCTCTGGCCCTAACTTGTTGCTTGGGAGACTGACAAGCCACATTTCCTTTACAGGAAACTAATGGCTTTTGAGAGCCATGTCAGTTGTGTTTGGACAGCAGTGTCACCCGGATTACAGTGGGGAACTGATACAGAAGTGCCAAATAACTTGATGTGTATCTAACAACAAAATAAAAACAAAATAATTCTAAGAAAGAGACCCGAATTGACAAGTAACATTTGCCTACTGCAGTAACTGTGTTTGCAAATAAATTACCTGCAAATGACTCTCCTGTTTGTTTATTCTTTGGAAGAATACCTCAAAACTGTTTCTGTAGTGGGCTTAAAAAATTTTACTGACACTGCAAAATTTATTGCTTAAGAGAATAAGCATGTAAACTTATCCCCCATATTATCCACCCACTAAGTTCTCCTGAACAATATTTTTTTTCTGTAAACAATCAACTGAACTCACTAGCTGCAGTAAGCATTTCTTTTCTACCTTCTTTGTGCAGTATTATTTTCTGGTCTGTCACATTCTTTTGCTGTCTTCAGTGTTCATCTTTACACAGCTTCTCTTGCATCACAGCCCTTAAGAAAAATTAATTACTAAGCAACTGCATTTACGAGTGTTATGTTGTCCCAGAGATGTAGTTCTGTGCTTATCATTCCTTCTTTTACTTGTAGCTGTGTACATTTTTATTAAGGAAGAAAGAAAATCACCAGCTCTGTTTGACTAATGAGGAAAGGAAATGGATCTGGAAGGGTCATGCTCCTTGCTCTTTGGACATTTGGAGAATTGTTATGCTTCATAGCACAAAAATTGCTAAGGATTGCTTTGGGTAAGCAGGGAGAGGGTGGACATCAGCTGCTGCAAGGAATGGAGCATGTTCATAGGAGCTCTCATGCATTATTCATCACAAGCTCTTTTCACTGTAATCAGCTGGAGGAAGTAGTTAGTCTAGTTTAGGCTACACTAGTATTTATATTTAGGCAACTTAACAAGCCCAGGCAAGTACTGCACCAACTCTTTCTATTCATCTGTGGCCAAATGTAGGGCAGACTGCAGCTCTGCTTGCACCCCTCTGTCTCTTCAGTCTGAAGAGCAGGAGTCATGCAACCAGGAAAAGCTGCACTGAGGATACACACGTGCATTCATGCTGGAAAATGAAGCTTCAGGTAGGAGACTGTATTGTCAGCAGAGGGATGCTGTTGAGCCCTGCAAGATAAATGTGTGTCAGGGCAGCCTCTGTCAAGGGAGGCTGCTGGAGAGGTTCCTCGTTAGAGTGCTACCTGAATGATCCCTTTTGATGTTATACTTTGTTCAGTTCTAATTATGAGGGTGCATTATTTTACCACGTTTCCTTCATTCACACTGACATTCTTCTAAAGGTGCTGGGGTTTAAAAACAGGGAGACCACTTGCCAGTTTTTGGAAATGGAGTTGTTTTTCTTTAAGGTGGCTTTTTAATTTTATTGGTTATTAACATTTCTGTTTGGGGTTAGGTAACCTTAAGAGGTTCTGTTAAAACACAGCAGGATGTGATAAGCCTTAAGCTCCAGTGTGTCCTTTCAGAGGGTCTGTGTTTGAATGGCTGCAATATCTGCTACTTTTTTAATTTGCTGAATAAAGATGCTTGTAAATAGGAGCTTCTGTTCTCAAAGCATATCTGCATTTTTTAATGTTATCAGTTGATCTAAAAGAAATCTCAGCAAGCTTTGTATGTTTAAATTATTAGGGCTCTGGCAATACTGTTAATTCAGTTTTAAACAAAGAAGGGGATTTAGCAAAACCTTATGGAACAATAACAAAGGGTCTTTGTTCTGTTCTGTGAGCATTATTTGCTGTGTAATGTGTGGGTTTGTGCATATGTGTGAGAGGGAGGCACACAAACACATAATCTCATTTGGCAAGAATGTTCAAATGTTATTTGCTTTGTTTGTCTGAAGTGTGTTTGTGTGTGTGCTGCTTCTGGCTGTGAACTGTGCTGTGCGGGTTTGTGTCCTGCCTATAGGGGATCTGCTTGAGCTTTGGGGAGGATGGCATTTATCTATCTGTTTGTTTGTTTGTTTTAGTGGGTTGATAAAACTTGACAGTGCAAAGATCAAGAGTAATTGCTAGCCAATCAGGACAAAATGTTGCTTTGCTGTGCAGATGAGTTGTTTTCTTTTCAAAACGATAGCTTGAAGTCCAGTCCAGGATTTAGTAAATAAGCACTGCTGGTGGAAGCAAAAATTGTCAGCTTTTCGTGAAATCCTCCAGGAGATTAACGGTCACATGTTTTTGGTGGAGCTTAAATGTATGCTGCCTGCTAGTATGTTGTCTTCCAAGATGACATGATCACCTAAATAAAATTTGCATATACACAAGAATGTGTTATTTAGTGACATTTCTTTTTTGCCTTTTAACATTTAGGGCTGACAAGATTTTGTTCCACACATTATCAGTCTGTGGCTCTGGTGGAGGGACACGTGTATACTTTTGGTAGTCCTAAATAACTTGAAATGTGGACTCTAAAACTTTAAAAGCTTGTTTTGACTTTATGTGCGAAAGTTCTTCAAATTTGTATGCTGTGCATACATTGAGAATTGTTCTTCTACTTGAATTTTGCAGATGCTTCAATATTTGCCATAATATAGAGAGCTGTCAGTCTAATATTCTCTTACAACTGAATGTATAACCTTTCAATGTGTAAGATCCTTGTTTCATGGAAGCTGGCTAGCAGAATTCTTTGTGATTTTATTAGACTTGAGAGGTCTTGGGCATTCAGTTAATTGTCTGAAGTCAGTGGAGATGTGTTTGTGATTATATGACTTAAAGTTTAACCTTTTTTTTAAACAATAAAGTGTATTTTACTCTCCTGCTGCTCAGTTACACCTAGAGTCCAGAGTTATGTTACCTAGTCAGCAGGGTGTGGGGAAGGAAGAGTTATTTCTGTACTTGCTTGTTTAATATATTGATAATTTAAACTTATGTTTTCTGAAAGTGTTTCCATGTTCTTTTCAACTGTGTACATTCAAATTCCTTCTATAGTCAGCCTCCACCCTGCTAGCCACACAGCTGATTTTATTAATTCTTTTTTATAATCAAGTACTATCTAATACTATCACTGTAGCACAAAGCCACAATTACAGTATAGTTTGCACAGAGAGGACTCAAACATGTTCACCCTGGCTTAAACCAGTTTGGGCCCAGATGAAAGTGTCATATTTGATGTGTTATATGAAAGTGGCTGGGCTTATGCCCATGCTTCAGAAGGTCCTCAAAATCTTCAAGAAGCTGTAGCATGAGAGACCTAGATCATAAAATCATATGGATTTTATCAGATATGACTGATCATAAAATATCAGTCTTGGAAAGAGAATTTTTATTCTGATTTTTACAATTTTTTTAAAATTCAGACATTGTTACAATGATGATAAACTTTCACATGTCTGAGAAATATTCTGGATTAAAGTATCTTCAAAAATTTGCCAAAGATTTGCTCCATCAGCTAAGAGTGAGAAATATATTTTGACTGAACAGAACACTTCAGCGGTTACTTAGACATGGGAAGGTGAGAGATTGTACTTAACATTAAAAAAAAAAGGTAATAGATAAGGAAAAAAAGGACAGAACTCAAATTTTTGTTATTTTTCTCTAGATCACTGTAAAGAGCTGGAATCAAACTAGAAGAGGAAACAACACACTCTCTATTTAGGCTGTGGCAAGCAACAGGGCTGAGACTTATTTGATAAAACTCCTTACCGGTTTCATCTCCTATCTCAGTGTCTCTTTGTAATGGAATATAAAGGCTTCTAATGGAAAAATCCAAAATACAATAAAAATATTCCCTATTTAACAGCAGCAAGGAATGTCACAAACAGCAATGAAGAGTATGCTTACATTGGTTTTAAAGCAGCGAATGGAAGAGGAGTTACTAGTTCTGTGATATAAAAGCAGCATCATATTGTAATACCATTTAAATTAAATCCCCCTGTGATGCCCTTGGGACAGTAGTAGAAAACAGAGAAGACTGCCTCTATTGCCTGCAGTGGGAGAGGACAGTGACTGCCCTCCTCCATACCCACAGGAGAAAAAACAGTGGTGGGGCTGCAGAAGGGAGGGTCCTCTGCACCTCCTTGAGGATGGGCAGCATGCCAGGCTGGAGCTCTCTGCACCTGGGTCTGGTGGAGGAGGGCAAAGGGGTGCCATCATCTCCTTGTGCTTCAGCCTCAACACTGTAATTGGTTTGGCCACTTCATCATGGGTGTGTCTTGGCCACTGGTGACAAGGCAGGGTTCAGTAAGAGGAGGGACAGAGACCGTTTCCCTGATACCTGAGCAGAAGCAACTGAAATGCTGTTGTGCATTTCTTCCCTGCTGGGAATGACTGCAGGGTGAGAAGAAATACAGTAGGGACGTGACCCTGTGTAAGGTTTGGCGGAAACAGAGGGATAGCAGGCACCCGTGTGCATCCCCACGGATTGGCTGCAACTCGAGTGAGTCAGGACGTGACTGTCAATACAGACAAGCCCAGTCTAAAAGCTGAACGAGCACGTTAGCGCAGAGATGTGCCAAGCTGCAGCTGCTTCTCTCTGAGCAAGCCTTGGGCAAAGGGCTGAGTGATGTGCTGTCTTGGCACAGCTCAGGTTTGGTCCAGTTTATTTCTGGATTCATATTAAAGTAATAGCAAGTGAACGGACTGGAGGTAAAGTAGCATTTTGATATTTTGCATACCATAAATGGTAGTCATTGCAGTTTTGCTTTGGAGCTACCTGGTCATGTATTTGACCTTCACCAATGTTTAGAGAACAATCCTGAAGTGAGATGATTGCAGACACACACAACATCCGAGCTTAAAGCTAACAGAAAGGCATTTCAACACCTTTTGTAAATGTTGGCATACAGGTGCCGATGACCTTGGACTGAGATATGAAATCATGAATACCGATAGGCTAGTTAAATCTCTCCAAGTCAGACCACCTCTGCGCTGGACTCTGCAGAGAGATTAAGCCACTGTGCCTTTCCTGTGTTTCTGGAGGAGTTTGTGTGAAGCTAGTGAAGGCTGGCAGCTTGAAAGCACTGAGAAAATGGAGGTCAGGAAGGAAGCGACAGCAACAATTGCAGTCTGGGATTTGGGGACTTTGGTTTTATTTTGTCATTTTTATAGTGTTATCCTAGGATACTTTTGTAGTACTGCACTCTCTACACTATAGGTATTTGAGGCACTAGTGGCATTTCTTTTTTTTCCTGTTCTCTTCCTGTCATGTATTGTTGTTTTTCTGATTTGCTGATTTTTTACTAAGATCTAAATTCAGTTTCTGGAAAGAATCATCTACTGTACAGGAGTAGAAAATAATGTTTTCTTCAACCCTTCAGCACTAAATGCTTATCTCATGAATGCTGATTAATCCAGAGAACTGACTCAAAGACCCAAGGAGCCCCTTACACTCAGGGTACTGAAGTTGTCAACAAAGTTAAGACCATAGCTAGAATTGAGCATATGGCAACTGCTATACCAGGTTGGACTAAAGCACTTAGTGGCAGTGTGCAACAGATGTTTAGAGAGTAGTAAAAAAGAGGCATGTAATTATGTGCTATGTCAGAAGTTGGCATATCATCACCCACATAATGGTCCCTCTCCAATATATTGGAAGACGGCACAAATAGGTAAAGCTTTTGTGATGAGTGATTTGACAGAGAATTGTCTCTGTCAAATGCAGCACAACCACAAATGTTGCAGCTACCCAGACGTGCCTTCTGTATTTGTTAGTAACACTTTGTATGCCACATAACTCCTTCACTGTGAGTTATGTCAAAGGACTATAAAGGATTTTGGAAGTGCAGGAGTCCTGTCAGCTCCAGTAGAAGTGAGCCAACCTCAGAGGGGAAAACCCTGCCCCTGCATGACAGTCTTAGAAGAGCATTTGGGGAAGGTCAAAAATAGGCAATTCTCAGTAGACAGTTCAGTCAAACTTATAAGGCAGAGCTAAACTTTGATAAGTTACTATTGCATAGGGTTGCTGGGAAAAACAAGACACACATTAAAGAAAAATAAGAAACTTTTTCTGTATGATCTTTAACATTCATAAATCTGTAAAGAACAGACAGAATTTCAGATTATGTTGTTCTTCCCACCTCCTCTGCTTTTTGATGTCTTTTTGTGACTTGCTCTCCTTCCCTTTCATGTCTCTACTTCATGCATTTTTGACATTGGGATTTAATTTTTGTTAAATTTCATTTCATCTGCATATGTTGCTTTCACTTACAGATTCTTTCCACTTGTTGCTACAGTTACTTATTTCTTTCTTACAGTTGCATTTCCTAAAAATACTTTTGTCATGTGTCTTGGAATCCATGTTTCTTTGTTAGCAACATCCCTTTTTCCACACAGCTCTACAGGCTGGGGGAGGAGTGGCTTGGGAGCTGTTTTGCAGAAAAGGATTGGGCCTGCTGGTTGACAGCTAGGTGAATATGAGCCAACAGTGGGTCCAGATGGCCAAGAAGGCCACTGGCATCTTGGCTGGTATCAAGAATAGTGGGGCCAGAGGGACCAGGGCAGTGATCATCCCCCAGTACTCAGCACTGGTGAGGCCACCCCTCAAGTACTGCCTTCAGTTCTGGGCCTCTCACTTCAGAAGGGGCATTGAGGTGCTGGAGCGTGTCCAGAAAAGGGCAGCAAGGCTAGAAAGGTCTAGAAAACTTGTCTTACAGGAATGGGTGAGGGACCTGGGATTGTTTCCTCTCGAGAAGAGGAGGCTCCAGGGGGACCTCATCACTCTCTACAACTGCCTGAAGGGAGGTTGCAGTGAAGTGGGGACTGGTCTCTTCTGTGGCTACAGAGAGGACAAGAGGGAATGGCCTAAAGATGAAATGGGAGATTGAGATTAAATGTGAGAATGTTCACATTTTTCACTGTTAGAGTGGTAAGGCATTGGAATAGGTTGCCCAGGAATGTGGTGGAGTCACCACCCCAGAAGTGTTTAAGAGGCATCAGAATCTGGTGCTGGGTGATGTGGTTTAGTGCTTTAGGGGTTACAGTGGTAGTGCTGGGTGGATGGTTGGACTTGATGATCTTAAAGGCCTCTTCCAACCTTAATGATTCTTAAATTCTATGATGTCTACTATACTTGAATGAAAGATAAAGGCAATGGTTGGGAGCTTTTCCTGGTGCTACTTTATTATCTTAACTGCAAGCTCACCAAGTAACTGCTAAATGCTATTTAGTGCTGCTGAATGTATTTGCTTGGTGGCTATTATAAAGTTTGTGGGAACCTTCTGTGGCTTAAGGCGATAATCAAGAGCAAGCAGTCAAGCAATCAATGTTCTGGCAGTCATTTCAGGAAGTAAGCTTTAGAGGGTCAGATTGGCTAATGAAAAGTAGGTCTCTAAAGATCTGTGTTGTAAAGTTCTGTTGCTTCTCTCAGGAGCAAAACCTGCAAGGTTCGTGTTGTCTTTTACTCTCACTGAAGGGATTTAGTTTTTCACAAGAGATATCCACAGTGGGCTTGAAGGAGGTAACAGTTCTCTCTGCCAGTATCACTTCACAGGCTCTATAGAATCTGACTGGGTGCTGCCCTTCTTGAAATGAATTAAAATACCCTTCCCCTGAACTTTGTCTCCTGCTTGGCAGGAATTTTTCATTTGAGTGCTTTCTTGATGAGCCTAGCTGTGAAGAAATCCGAACAGCTCAACCTTCACCTTACAGCTGGACAAAGCAGATCGACCTGTGCTGTTTCTTCCAAGTTCTCTTATTCTGATGTACCGCAGACGCCAGAAGGGTACTGTAAAGTTGTCCAGAAGTGCTTAAAGACATAGGATGTACCCCAAAAAGATTATTGGCTTGGAGAAGGTGAGGTTATGTAGAAGAGCACTGGAAGAGGGTGAATGTCCCATTTCTTCAGTTAGGCAATTCAGTCCCCAAAAGACTACTTAGATTATTTCCCCACCACACCCTTCCCCCTTGTCTCATCCTTTTTTTTTTTTTTTTTCTATTTTGCCTTTTGGCAAAGGACACAATGACTTAAGCCTGTTGGCTAGGTGATAACAGCGTTTCCTCTCTGAATGGCAGCCTCATTTGGTGGAAAAAAACCACCTTAAATTTCAGTCCCAGTAAAGAAAAAAAAAAACTAAATAAAAAAACCAAACCAACCCCAAACCACCAAAACCACAAAAACAACAACAAAAAAAAAAACAAACCCAAAAAAAAACCTAGAAAAGAAACAAAATCATCATCCCCAACCCTCCAGAAAAAAAAAAAACACATACCAAAAAAGAAAAAAACCAACACAAAAAACCCCCACCATATTTTTAGTTATTTCTGAGATGTAACACATTCAAAAGCAAAATCTAAACGGTGGTACTGAAACAATGAGTATGTTAAAAGAAATGGTAATTTTGTGATGTCTGCATTGAGCATTCCCATGCATCTGTCCTGCACGTAACTGAAAGGAAAGCTAAGTCAGTAAAGGTTTCTTGGTTTTTTTTAATCTTACTCAAAAAAAAATTTAAGTAATGCTTGAAATGTGTATTTTTAGGATTTGCTTCCTCTGTTGCAGTTACCAGGCAGTGCTGCTGACTTGTTTTTATCATGTACTTTGGTGTACTCAGCTTCTGTGACTGGGGATGCATGCACTTGTTTTATAAATTTTAAGCTCATTTCATAATTTTGAAACTTGAGTAATAGGGGGATTTTTGTGTACAAGAGCTCACTGAAATTGAATTGTCATTGTTTAAAAGATGGTGAACAGTTTGGATTCTGAGTACTAGAGCCAGTAATGCTTCAAGTGGCAATGTGGTGATGAACTGCACGTTCCTAGACAGTCCTTAAACTAGGTCCTAGCAAAGACAGTGGAGACGCATTATTTTTTTATTACTATTATTTCTAAAAAGGGAATCTGAAGCTCTTCAGTGGTAGAATTTGGCAGTTCAAAAGAGAGGTAGCAGGAGAGTGTTGGGAGAATGAAGAAGTGTCTTCAAAACATTCTTCCAGAGATCGTTTTCTGCACTTTCTGATGGGCAACTGAGATGCTGCTAATATGACTTTTTGTGTTTCATTTGTCTGGGGATGTTCCAAAAAGGATTTTCCCTTTTTGTAATTTCAAGTTCCCAGTTTAGCCTAGTGTAACAGGAAGCAATCTCAAAACCAATGAATTTAAGCTCCCTTATGATGACTGTGTTGGTTGGTTGGTCTCCATATTGAGGCATTCTGTGGTTACTACACACTGTTGTTTCTTTCTCTTGATATTAAGTTAATAGTTGAACAGTTTTTACCATTCCATCTGGTTTCTGCTAACTACTAATTTTGTTGTTGTTACTTGTCTTCAATTTCTTTCTTGCTGACTGATGGAAAATTAGTGTTTTATGACTCGCTGGGGTACTTACTTTATCTCAATTGACCGTCAGGGGTTAATATTAGGATGTTGAAATGTAACAACACTCTTCCCCAAGGAAGTATTTGTCTGTCTCAAAGGGATCAGATTAGTTTGAAGAACCAGATGTAATACCTTAGGCTATTTGAGGCACCATCTCTACTTTCAAATCCAGGCTGGGCCATCTCGGTTAGAGTAATAATCCCTGTGTTTTCTGTCTGAATTGTTCAGGAACTCTGCTTCTGCTATTTTACCTTTTTTTTTAATACTTCCTTCTCCCATAATTGTGGCCCTGCCACCCACCCTGGTCTTTGTGAGAGTACTGGCTGCATGTTGTTCTCCCTAAAAATATCCCTTGTTTCAAGTGAAATTAGTCTCCTGACTTCTGTTGATTTCTCATTTTCCAGGTTACAATTAAGGGTCAGAGCAGGAGTTGGCTTAGTGATCATCTGTGCTTCAGTCTGGTGTAGTTATTACAGTTGGACAGAAGCTCTTAAATTAAGAAACATGAGCTTAGCTGCAGTCAGTATCCCTGAAACAGCTTTGTGTACAAAGCTTGGGAGCTGCTAGTTTCTAAGGGACAGTGGTTTATAACTGTCCCTGTTGTTTTTCATCAGCCTGAAAGTAATGAACTTTGGTGACAAGTTGTTATGACAATACCTCAGCATTGCCACATCCACTTTTCAACTGAAAGCATTTTCACAATTAAAAGACATTTTCTCATTGTTTTTCTTAATGACTGAAAGGGTAGGAGAGCTATAAGCTTAAGCCGTACTTTGAAGGCTTATGATATACCAAAATACCTGTATTTAAATGGCAGACACATGGAGACAGGCAAAAGAAGAAATAAAAAAAAAAAATCTCTGTCCATAAAACTTATTTTGATTGGCAAACTTTTACTGGCTGTGTGAGGCAGGGAGTTTTGTGTTGGTATTTTGCACCATGGTTTTCATGACATACCTGTGTCATTTAAACAAATTACAACCCTATCAAAGCTCTTAATTAGGCATTGGGCATTTTCTCTTCTGCAAAAATGCTGTATTAAATGTAAAGAAGAGTTGAAGAGTGGTACCAGGATGAGGCCAATTTCTCGGTAAGGTTGTCTGAACCTACCCAGTGTGGTGTAAAAATAAAGAGGATGCCACTCCTCCCAATAAACTGTAAGCACCAGTATTATGGATAATGAGAAATGTAGCTCATTACAAGAAGCTATTTCTATAACCTTTTTTCTCTGTCTCCTTCAGCTGTACAGGAGCAAAGCCCTTTTAGAGGTAAGATTGAGAGCATCTCCTGGTTACCTGGCATAAAGTACATAGCTGTCTTGTGTGGAGAGGAACAGGCTTAGGACAATGTAATTCAAGAAAGGCAGTCTTTTAAAAAAAACCCAGAACAGAGGCCAAATTCATATTGAAAAATCAAGCTAGATAAACACAGTGATAATCTGACCAAATGCAGATTTTTGTCTTTTATTTCAGTCTTTTGATGAAGAAACTGTGTATCCTACAAAATTATTATAATACTATGGTTGATGACAACTGGAAGAAATTTCATGGTGGGAGCTGAGGTTCTTCTGTGAAAGGATTTCTGAGATGCAGCAGTTGTAGGATGGATGTTTTAACAGTCTCATTTCTGCAGCCCATTTATCTCAAAGTCGAGTAAAATACAATAGGGACAAGAATATTCCTTGGGTAGTTACAGCTGGAAAAGAGCTCTGCATTCCCCTTTGCTGTCTGATAGTCTCCCCCTAGCCTATAAAAAAGCTTGTGAATCAAGCTCTTCAGTCTGTTTTTTCTTGATGCTTCAAACCATTAATGGTTTTTGTAAATTGTCTGTCATCAGGAGACCTACATTTCTCATCTGAAATTCATAAAAGAAACATAAGAGACATCCTGTCATTAGAAAAACAAAGCAAAACAAAAAATTAGGGTTAGAGGAGGATTATTTATTTTGTTTTTCTCTTCTTCAGTTGTATTGCAGATTATATTGCTTATTACTTGCTCTGTCCTCCTTTCCCTTTTTCTCCCCTCTTCTGCTTTTTATTTAAAAGAATTTTCACTTCTGCCATGCTATGCCATGTAGCAGCTGCTTTTGATTTGCAGAAGCACAAGTAGAAGCCTTCTCACATGTCTGACTCCAGGGAAGATGTTAACATGCTTTTCACTGAAAGGAAAAGAAGGGTGAACACAGATACATCTGAGTTGAAAACAGAGCATCTGCAATAGCAAGAAGTGTGAATTTAACAAGAAGGAAACATGAGCTCCTGATCAGCAGTGGGAAGAGAATCTGCTCATTGTAATGCAAGCATTTTTGCAAGTTGTCTTCTTCTTTACCATTTTTAGATGTGAACCACTTTTACCTGTCAGCACTTTTCAGAGATGGTCTCTGACTCCATCCCATTCTTTTCAGCTGAGCTTTGGGAAGGTTTAGTGTCCAGGGCCATGAAGAACTGACTACAGAAAGTCCACCTAGGCCTTGTTCCTCAGCCTTTCCTCAGTGGTTAGCCTAACATTTCTTCTTTGCTGTTGTCTGTGGTACAAATGAAATCAACTACCTTGTCATTAAAATTGAAGTGACACTTGAAGGATTTCTCTTTTGAGAGGGTTTGTCTTAGTTTACTGTAGCCCTTGATTTGACCCTGTCTAGTGCAGATTCTTTCCATTAAATGAAAACAAAATACAGATTGTGAGGGTTTTTGTTGTAATATATATGTATATATATGTCTATGTATGCATTTTAATGCATTTGACATAAATACACCTAGCAGTCTTTCTACTCCAGTAAAACATCCAGATTTTATGCCAGTATCCTTCCCTCTTATTGTCTTTTGTTGATTGCTGTAGTCATCTTTTCTTGTATTGGGTTATAAGATTTCTGAATCAGTTCCAGCCTTTTGCCATGTGTTGTATTGCTGAGCAGTACACAGCCCTGCTCCTGAATTCTCTTCTTTCTTGAAAGCATCAACTGAATTTGGCACAGTATTCTGATTTTTAATTACATCCAGACAGAATGTTCCAGTCGTTCTAGGGCCTCCAGTATTGGTAACTCTTGTATAGTGAGATTAACTCCATATCTTTCAGGGAATAAAACCACCCTATCTGTAAGTATTTGTTAGAAGGGTATGTTGAACTGGAAGCCAAATCTAATGCTCCACTTCTGAGGAGTGTTAGCTGGCAGAGAAATAAAATCCATCTGGATTTAAATATTATTGCAATCCTTTTTTCTAAAGCTTAAAGGAGCTCTCCTTTGCACCCAGGATTAGATTTTATGAAGATGACTATATTTCTGTCCATTCTAGATTCTTCATATGGAAGTCACCCTCCTTTGTATGACATCCCAAATTCTGTTTCTTTTATTGAATTAAAAAATATTTCCACATTATTGCAAGAGTGGGGAAGGATACAGAGAAAGACAGTATAGACAGCAGCAGAAAGACAGGACAAAAGGGCTGGTTCATATGGGAAGAGCAGTATCTTAAGAAGAATCAACAGTGATAGAAAGCACAAGGAAACAGAAAGTGCAGGTGTGATGCAAGTTAAGGTGGTGCTGGGGACAGTGGTGGTGGCTGAAGATGCACTTGATGTGGTCACTGGTTCACTGGCTGCTCTCCTCAGAGGCTGTACCTCTGCTGCTCTGAAGCATATGAAGCAATGCTTACTTACAGGCAGTGTTTATGTGTGGGCTTTGCTGGTTTCTCCCTGTCACTTTGGGAAGCAGCTCCTGTTTTTTAATCTCCATAAGCCTCTAGTCCTGCACCAAAACATGTCCCTCCTGAAATGTAATCCTCTTACTTCAGTTACACTGCTATGCTCCAGTTATGCCCATGTGCTTGGGAGCACAGGCAGCAGGGTTTCTGAGTGTGCCAAAGATTGGAAAAACTTAAATATTCACGCACCTAGAGGAAGCCTAACTTCTTTGAACATGCTGTAAAACAAATTAGGCACCTTTGAACATATATCAGTTTCCATCACCCTCAGTTTGCTTGCTTCCATGTACAGGGGAAAAAGGACATTGCGGAGCACCTTCTGCATGGACCACATGCTTAGAGAACTAAAGGTCACTATACAGCCAGAGAAGTGCAATGACATTTTGAGATGTAATTTACAAGTGGTGGGGACAAATAGAAAAGTTTCAGGGGCAAAATGAGATTGGTGGAGTGAAATACCTCACTCTGAGTTAGAGGGAGCAGTTACTGAGAAGTGGTCAGCGTTTTGCCAGGTGGTGGGCTCTGGGAGGCAGCTCTTAAAGGAGATCCCGAAGTCTGATCTCCATGTGAAAATCAATGCCCTGACAGGATCCAGCCTGGAGATTTACATTCTACAACCAAGATGAATGAAAAGGAGAGCTCTTGATTATGTTCTCCTTGCTTGGGCATGGCTTCACAGTACATGAAACTCACCCTGTGCAAACCACACGCGCTGTTCGGCCACGTGCCTGTAACAGGACACAGCTGCTGGCTGTGACACGGAGCAACACTGCATACAACAGTAGTACAAACAGGGGTGAATTTCACTCAGGGCAGCACAGTTTCCTTGTGCCTCAGGTTTCTCCTCTGCCAAGTAACTCCCGCATTTGCTTGCTTCAGGGTACTGATATCAAACTCCAGGCATGTGTTTTGCAAGAGGCTGTAAATTGCAGAGTGGCCTCATCATGTCTCTTTTACAGGTATCACCTTGTTCTGCTCTTATTTTGAGCTGCTCCCTAGTGCTGTTCAACACCAAACAGCTGCAGTATTCCATCTGGAGTGGTAATATTATTTTAGAGGAAAGGTGCTATATAAGAAAGCACATGCACTGTGCACCAGAGTTTCAATCCTGTAGTACAGCCTGATTTTCAGTGATAATGTGGGTGTTACCCAAATACTTTCATGTACTAAGAGAGGTTCTTCCAATTTTGCATCCTCTTTTTTATGTCATTCGTTCTGTCATTTTGGGTACTAGCAGCAGATGGTGTTAAGGAACCTTTCAAGAAAAGTATCAGCTTTTCTGAGCATCTGTGTAGAAAATTGGCCACTTGTTCCTTTAAACTCTTGCTTTTGTTATTTACCTCTCCGTTATGCTACTTTGTTCTTAGCTGCAGGATAAGACTGCCTATTTCCCTCCTCTGAGATTCTAAAACTTGGAGTTTTAAGTGACTGGAAGAGGTTTGTCCCAGCAACTTTTCACTGGAGATGAGATGTTTTCTTCAACTTCCATGCATAAAACAAGGGAAGCCTACAGGGAGTATGTCCAAAGATCCACAGACTTTTTCCAGATCTGATACTTACATATCTCTATCTCCCTATTTGGAGGATTATTAAAAGTTGAACTGTAAGGGTAATAGGAAACTGTCCTAACTACAGGGTGAACTGTTATCTTTCGATCAGTTGTAAGTGCATTTTCTTTGGGTTGATTCCCATTGTTCATGATGCTTATTTTGTTTCAGGAATCCCTGCTCACCAGTCTCAAGTCTTGCCTGACCTAAGGAATCATTTAATCTCATCTATGAATTTCCTCCTGGATGCCTGTGAAAACACAGTGACATTTTTGACTTCCTCAAGGCAAAGCGCATATGTGTAAGGAATAGTGAAAGGGAAACAAAGAGTTAAAATGCAAAAGATGATACATTTATCTAACCCTTAGCTTTTCCTTGCAAATTCAAATTGATCTCGCTCATGTTTGGTAATTGTTTGTATTGAAACACAAAAACTGTGAATTTTAAATACAGAGGAGTCTGACTATGGGCCACAGTGTTCTGGTTGGAGTGTTTGTACATTTAAGTCTCTGTATTTCAGAGCACAGTCTAGTTTTCATGCAGGTTGCATCCTTATCTTGTGGTACTGTCTGATCACTCTCACTGCCTGCTCTTGCAAGATGCAGCTCAGCAGCATCTAGTTCTTCCCCTGTGCTCCCACCTTTTCTCACAGTGCATGTCGTGCCAAATCATCTGTTTTGTCTTTTAGAGAGTGCTTTGCATATTTTTTTTCTTGCTGAATGCCTTCTGAAGGGCCCCTTTAAAATATAAGGGCGAATCTTGAGATTTTGTAAAGTCCAGCTAAGCAATATTGATTGCCTGGGATTTGGCTTTTAAGAAAAATGGATTTCCAAAGCAGTAGTTACTTTTCTTCAATCTCCAGGAAGATACTTCAGCAGTTGTTTCAAACTGGAAGTAGGGTATTTACATTCAGGGGTAATTTTATTTTTTGTATTTTTAAAACTAAGAGGAATCAGAAATAGGTTTGGGGCAGGGGCTGTGTGGACTGAGAAATTTCAGTTCTGGGTCAGAACTTTGTTGTAAAAGGATCAGTAAGCATGTGGTTGGTGCAATGCTCCAGGTATAAAAGCTTGCAAACTGAGGATCCTACCCCCAGAGGGAATATTCTCTGCTGGATTCTAGTACCAGAATGGTGAAGCCCCTCTTTCATTGTTTCAGCTTTTCACTTAATTACAGGTGTAAAGGCTAAGAGAAAACAGCCTCCCTTAAAGATTATGATTAAATATGTTTGCAGCAAGTATATGAAAATGCCTTTAATTATTTAGTGATTTTTTGTGATGTTTTAAAAGTTACTTCAAAAAATACAAAATTGTGTATTTTAATACTATGTATTGTTTTCTAAACCAGCTACAGATTTCACAAATAGCCAGTGTGATTTCTGCAGATAATGAATGTGTAGAGCAGTGAGCATAGAAAAGATGGAAACTGAGTTTTTAAAATCTAGCTTTGGTGGGGGTCAATTTAAAGGCAATTTGACAAAAGTCAAATTATACAAGTTAATACACTTTTCCTGATAACTTTGATGTAATTTCCTGTGACAAAAAAAAAAGTCCTCACTCAAAGCTTTAGATAAGTAAAGAGCAGGAGATTTAATGTGAATATGAGACTTATTTATAACCCTTTCCCCTTGGGAAGTAAACTTTACAAAATGCTGTATCAGCACAGGAATGCAGCACTGTCCCCAGTAGGTCAGCCAGCATGCTCCACAGCTGCAGTTCATTTTCTGTTTCATAGGAATAAATGAGGGAGGCAGAGGAACCCAAAGAAGTTAATTGCTTAATACTACTTGTATAATATCAGTACTTTTGAGCTGATGCATGTGTCTTTCCATAAAAAACTCCGAGACCAAGCAGGATTTCACTGGAACTGGAGCATGAGAGTTGCAGAAAGAGAATGAGTAAATGTCTTCAGTTAAGTGGAAAAGCTTCTGTTTCAATAGGCTAATGGCCCAGAGATTTTATTTTAGCAGCAAATGCAGGCGTTCCTGGGACTGTGGTGGTAAATTTAGTTCTTACGCAGCTGCTGGCATTCACACAAACCTCAGCCCTCCTTCTGAGACAGTGTGCGCTGAGTTTCCCAAATGGATGAAGAGCGGTGCTCTCCTGGAAGGCTTCTTCTCTTCAGCTGGTAGGTTTTGTAAGTCTCCCTTTCGATTGCCTCAGACAGTCTTCTGCTAAGTTTTTAGGTTTTGAGGCTGCCCACATGGAGCATCCCCTTTTCAGCTACAGGCACTGTACTCTGTATTCACATCACCTGCTCAAAAAAAATCTCTTTTTTTTGTTTTACTGTGTGTTGGCCTGCAGGTTGATGGTCCTGCTGTGCTGGGTCATCCATGCTTAATTTAGCCAACACAGCTTCATTGGCTTCAGAGTTGCACAGTGTAAGCACTGCACAGCTGTCCCTTCCTGCACAGGGGTTCTTCAGGATGTGTTCCTGCTTCTCCCAGCTGAATGTGTAGTAAATGTAGATTTCCATGTGCAAAGGCAAACACGTTTTTCTGCAATTTCTTCATCTCTGTTTCTCATGCCTTAAGGTAAATTAGTGTTTTAAAACTACCTACTACCACTTGTAGCTACTGAAATACTTTTCTTCCAGTCAGGGTGTTGGTAGTGGCTCAGTCAGAGTCTTTGAGCCCAGATGGCCAAGAAGTACATCAGAGTGTAGTAAATCCTGTGTGCTTTTGCAGCCTCTAGCACTCTGCAGATCACAGAATTTCTTGGTCTGTGAGAAACAGCCGTGTTGAGTCACTGTTGTTCACATACAGCTGTGAGCAAACGGAATGGTCCTGACAGACAGACGTGTAAAAGCAGGAGATATCATACCTTGGCTTCTTCAGCTCTGAATTTTTGCATGAAGCCCTGAAATTGAGAATTGCAGAAAATGTCCTGCTGATCCAGGCTGTGGGGGCTGGGGATGTAGCCAGGTGTTTCAAAGCACTGCCATAGCAGGCTCTTGCCATGCACTGTACTGTAGTAGTGCGATGACTTTAAATGTTTGCAGCACCAAGCAGTGCAGAACACCAGTGGGTGCCCATGAATGATGCTGTGCCCAGGAGTGGTCTTCTCCCTAGTCCCAGGTAGCCCACTCTGGACTCACACTAGTTGGCTGCATCCCATAGCATCAGGTGAGCTCCTCTGTGAGAACACCTGTACTTTCTTGAGAAAATGATATAAAATGCTCTTGGATTACTGGTTAGCCTGCTACATCTCAAAGAGTTTTTTGCCTTTGTTTCTGGTATCGGGGGAAAGAGAAGGTGGTTGGCTGTATTTATGCTTTCTTTAGTTTTTTCCAGGCGGAGCAGAGGTGTGGGATTTTTTAATTAAAAAAGCTTAAAGGTATGTAAATGTGGGCATTCACACATTTTTTTAAAAAAAAAAAAATTAAATTTTTTGTGGTATATAGTCAGTCAATGTATTCCTGGATAATTAGTCAGGAACTCTGAAGAGTCATTTAATAAAAATCTTTATTAGCACATTTATGCTTTAAAAGATTCTTGTTTTGCAGTTCAAATGCTCTATCTTTTAAATGAAAGGTACCTTTTCCCTTAGGTGTGAGTAATTTTTTTTTCCCAGAGCAGTGTTTTCTTTAAGGATGGCTGAATATGTTCTTTTTCTTAGACAGTTTTCTTAGTGAGTTCTCTGAACTTACAAACAAATGTTGCTAGAAATGTAATGTGATTAAAACTCTCCAGAACATCACAATTTAGAATCTTACAAGGATCTCACTCTAACCAGTGTTTGGCTCAGTAAGTTTAATGGCATCTGTAGACCCTAGTTGATAGTTTATCTAAATTTTTGTGATCATTCAACACTGAGTTTGAAATGCTTCCGGCAGAACATTTTGCTGACTGTACTAACAAAAATGCAAAGGTAACATTTCAGGAAAAAGCAAGCTGTTCTGTACTGATTAAGTATTGCTAAATAGGTATAATATCTACAAGTGCTCTTTCAAGAGTTCTTTTGTCATGTGCTTTTAGCCATATCATGTTAAATGTTAACAAAAATACCCTGAACACTTTCCCAGCATAATTTAGGAAGTAATTTCTCTAACTTCTCTAGGGAACATTGTTTGCCCTTATGATCCATGCAGTCAGAAATAGGTTAATAAGCAGTCATGTTACATTAAGATGTAAAGGGAGGAAAAGAAGGTCAAATCCTTGAGCAATATAGGAACTACTTGAAGTATCAAGCTTTCTTTGGGCAATAGATGGTTTTCTAGTGTTTTTCTGAATCTGGTTTTAGATTCAGGAGGCCACTGTAACCTTGGCTAAGACATTAATTGGTAATTCACTGTTTCAGCAGTATGCTTTGGTGGTGTGGGTTGAAGATAAGAGCAGCTTTGTGTTGCAGTCGTAGAGCCCGCTGCTAGGCCTCCTTGGAGATAGGAAATGCCTAGTCATGGACTAGGCTCTGCTTCCTGCCTCAAGACCCTCTCTTATCTCTTTGTAATCCGCTTGGCTACATTCCAGATGTCCTAAGACTATAGGTTAGCTCACCCCGACCCTAAAACAATTGGATAGATTCCCAATCCTCACTAACCCTATAAAACTCCCTGCTCCTGCCCAGTTCGGTGGAAGACACTGTCACTGGACACCCCTTGGCGGAACTGGCATGAAACCATTCTGTGGAACCTCCACACGGCGCCTCTCGTGTCTGCTTCCCTGAGTCGGTCAAGGCAAATTCCTAGCAGGCTAAGAGCTGAAATCCTAAGAGAGCTGAGAATCACCAAAAGAGCTGAACCGCCTGATTAACTCAGGCTGAGCTTGCTAGGAGGATAGCCTGTGGCTGGGACTCTGCTGGAGATCTCCAGGACAAGCAGTCCCTCCCGGGACCTTCGCTATCCGGGAACATCCGCGGCAGCAGGAGGTCTGACTGACCCCCTGGACCTAGCCAGCATCAGCTTTGTTAGGTTAGGACCGTGTTAGATGAGCAGGGGCAGTGATCCGGGCCCGTGTCAGGCCCGAGCCGCAGCCGCCGCCCTGCCCAAGGGGCAGGTACCAAAACGGGGCCCGATGGTGCAGCAAGCACTGCACCTGCAGGGCCCGCACACCCCGGGAGAGGCCAGCCCTCCTGAGAGGCGCCCCAGGCTTCCTCTGTCTCCTGGCAGCTTGAGAAATTCCAAGTTACCACTTGCCTAGAGGGTTTTTTAATTTGTGAATGTTTAAAATAGTAAATTGATTTGGCATATTGACATGTTTAGTGTACCATGAGAATTCCAGCAGTTGCATTAAATGCAATTACTTTGCAAAAGATAGAATGTTATTCCTTTTAATGTGTTTATAATTGCAGACTTCCTCAGTGCCTGTCTCTTTCTTTCTGCTGTTAAAAACACAAAATTGTTTGAAATGGCATTTTCCCAGTAAGCTTAATGTGCACTGCTTCCATTATCAAGAAAGGTGTATTTTTTTGGATCATGTCTTTTGTAGTTCATATAATTTGTTCCCTGAGGGAAGGATGCATTTTTTTGTGTTGCATCACATAAAGTCGTGCATTAATTTTGGGCAAGTTGTCTGGCAACAGCAATTTAAGAACTTAGGTAAAACATGTTGGGTGCCAAACTTTGCAGTCTACTTTCTGTGTTTGAAATTGGGCACGTGGTATGTGCATGTAAAAAATGTGCAAATTGATATGATTTTAGTGAAGCATACCAGACTGATGGTCTTGTACAGAAGTAAAAATTTGGGCTTCCAGGTGAGGCAGCCTGGTCATCAGATTTGGTCATCGAGAGGAAAACATATATCATCTTCTAGCTCAGACGGTTGAAGAAGGAAGATGGAGGTCAGATGTCCATTTTGAAATAGCAGCTGGAGATACAGGCTGTCCATGATAGGAAGCACTTTGCAGAGTCTTCAGAAGTAAAGCAAAGCAATGCAAAACCCAGAAAAATGGTATGTTGAACAAAGCCATGGAGAAGAGAGCCTTTTTGAAGAGAATGCTCTTCTCAGCGTATCCACCATCTGGCTGGAGTCAAGAAAGAATCCAAGCATTGTATCTCTCTTGTAGTCCTAGGACCAAACTGGCAAAGCCAGACACAGAGCAGTACAGAACAAGTAACTGTATCTGTTATATGTGAGGACTTGCCTGCCTGACAAGTTTGCATCCCATTGGACATATCCACGGAACTTCCGAGAGCTGCTCCCAAGGCAGGTGGGAGATGGAGCACATGGTGTTTCTGTCCACATGGGAGTGCAGACATGGGCAAGAGATTCTTATTTAACTTTGACATTCTGCTGTGTTTGCCTTGTTCTTTGAATTTCTTCTCAGTTCTATTTCCTGTTTGTGATCTGCTAGCCTCCTTGACCTGCCTCCTCAAACCCCTAAGGGGCGTGGCCTGTTCTGTGAATTCCTGAGTTCCTTGGACTTTGCCATTGAAGCCTTTTGGTCTGTTGTCTTTTCCTTTTGTTGGCCAGTCTTTTCTATTAAAGCCATGTGATCTGATGAATTTATTTCTGTTGCTGATGGTTTCAGGCACAGCTGCAAGTTCAGTGCCTGGAATAAAGCTGGTTAATTCTCCTATGTTTTACTTTCAGGCTTATCTTTTGCCTTCAGGGTTTTTTTTTTTTTGAGTTTGTCTCCCGCTATGTGAAGTGGCTTAATGTGAATATGAATAAACAAGTTAGAGAGCTCTCTGAATTATCCACAGTGAACTTGCTATAGATTTCCCCTTGTGATAGATCTGAAATCTTACATTGGCTTTCTGCACTTAGTCATGGATTGCTGGTTGCTGGGAGTCAAGTGGGATTATCCAGTAGCAGAAGATACACTGGACTAGATGCAAGAGGCACAATTTGGATTCCTATTTCAGTATTTATACTGTGGCTCCAGAAATGCAAAAAAAGGAAATAGGTGATGTGATTTCCATCACCCTTCTGCTTTCAAGTGTCAAGTAAACACTGCACAAGTATTTTCAAGTCAATACTCCACAAGAGCAAAGATGCAAAGCATAGATGCCATTAATGTTTTTTGACTAGGTGCATTATGACATCATTCTTAATTTCATTACTCTTCTAGCTGTGTGCAGAAATCATTGATGAACCTTGATGGTAGTTATTGCTCTTCCACAATAACCTGGTGACTGCCAAAGAAATAAAAGTCACATTCAGGTGTTAAGATGCAAAGTACTATTTCTTACTGAAGTAATTAAATTGCGAGTTCTGTCAGTGACGAGATCTAGTACTGACAAAGCTTTTGTAACTTAACAATCCATTGGTTTTGACAGATGAAGGAAATAATTACAGTTTTCTCCCATTCCTTTCCTCTCATTCTATGTACTTCAGACAATTAAATGCACTTGCCAATATTATCAGCAGCAATTCCTCTCCCCAGACTAAAAGCATATGTTCTTTTTAATATATATTGTTCAGGTATAGGGTTGCAGAGGAAGATTTGCAAAAATTCTTGGAAGAAGTTGTCAGGAAATTTGACACAGTCATGAAATCTGAAACAGTACCTGCGTGTGTATGACTGCATGTTTGTAGAACAGTGATGCATTCATGCTCTGGTTGTAGGACTCAATGGAAGAATAGAGTTTCACTTCTGATTTGCTGCCCTGCATGGATCAGCTACTCAGGATTTCAGCACCTCACCACTTCAAGCAGTGCCATTCTGTATTCCATTCTGTAATTCTCATCAGATCTAAGAATGAGAATTGCTGTATGAATCTGAGCAGTTACTTATTTATTCTCTTCTGCAAATTTTTTTGTTAAGAAAAGCAACCAGAAGACTGTGTTAAAATTCATTGACATGAATTGTTGATAACAGTAAGTAATTTTGCTAGATATCAATCTCATGCTTAATCTGTCATTGTAATGCACAAAATGAAATTAAAATGCCTTTCAGAGTCCACATAGAAAACCACAAGTTTGCAGTGCTGTAGCCAGTCTGAGCTGGTTTGGTTTTGTGTCTCTTTTGGGCTGAGACATCAGTACTTGCCTTGTAGGGATCTCTGTCTGTGGCATTGCAGTAACACCATCTTCAAAATAAAGTCTCTGCTCTTTGTTACTGGGATTTTAGATGGAGAACGCCTATCTTCAGATGAAGCTCTTAACCCACGTTATCATGTAGGATAACGTAACACAGAAATTGTATTGCAAAATGGGGAATATAGTGCCCTGTCAGGTCACTGGTGTGTTAAAGAATTAAGATTTCAGGAAGCAAGCCTGTGCTGGGTGCACACGTAGCCATTGGTGTCTTGAGGGCAAAGGAGTACCATCCTATGGTACCCTCTGTCCTCCTTTCCCAGATGGAAAGAGAATAAAAATCATCTTGCTAACCCACTGGGATCTGGCTTGCAGTTTCTTCTGCAGGTCCATGAGCAGAGATAATGATGAGTTTAGCATTAATCATTCTTAGGACTGGATTTAGGTGTGTAGTCAGGGATGTAACCAGAAGGCAGTTGCACAAGCTATGAAACTGCTTCCTCTGTCATCTTCTATTTACCTTGCTTAATAATTGGAAATCAGAGTGTTGTAAATACAAAACCAAATTATTTTACTGATATATTTCTTACCTTTCATCTGGCCAAGATATTTAAGTTGTGTTTCTTTAGGGTGCCCACTTGCTAATGCTGCAATAAGTCTACAGCTAAGTTTGGAGAAAGGTCAGTTTGATACAATGGTGTTTTAAGTGGACAAGAGCAGCTGTGGCTGCTCTGGCTCTCATGGTAGGAACTGATGTATTGAGGTTCACAGGAGTTCTGGATTTGGCTGTGTGAGTTATGTAGCTGTTGTGCCTAGTGGAAAATGTATACTTAGGGTAGGGAAGCAAGGGTGAAATAACTTGAAATGCTAAATATAGGAAAGAATGAGGTAAAATGAAGGACATATCTTCTAGGTATCTGAACTGAAAAGACCTTGAGATATATCATGCAACTGAGGAATGGTGGCAGATGGGAAAAGGAGCCAAGCAAGGTGTAGAGCCCTGAAAAAAGGCAGATGTGAGCTGAGGCAGCTGCTGAAGGAAGAAGGCAGCTCTGTCACTCACAGTTGGGAGCAAATTCAAGGGGAAGATAGAAAAAGAAAGAAAAGCTGGGAGGAGGATTCTGGCAATTGCAAGAAAGTGCATCCAGAGGACTGGGTAGCAATTTTTCTGGTTTTCAGTCATTTTTGTAGAGCCACACAAGCTGCTGGGAACCTCAGAATGGCAACTGCCAGTGAATGGCTCAGAAGTGACAAGCTGGACTTGTAATTTTTTCCCTATCTGGATGAGGTAGGTTTGTTTGTTTTTTAAACACCTGCCAGGTGGTTCTAGTTGAGGAGGATGACTTCAAAAGGCAGGATTCCCATTATTCCATACAGAAAGACTGGATTGCTAAAGGAGAGTGACACTTAGTTTAACTGGTGATAATTGTAGGGTCTTTGCTTGCAGATGTTGCTTTTGTCTTGATCTTTCATTCAAGTGCAAAGCCTAATGCTTTTGCATGAGAGAAGGAGAGCTTGTTTGGAGCTGTGATTACCAACTAGAATATGTCTTACTGTGCAGTGGAACATACTAGAAGTAATCTCTGGAGGTTTTTATTTGTTGAGAGTGATAGTATGCTGAAAGCTTAGCCTTGCCACTCCCATGTCAGTGTTAATTTGGGAACAATTCTAAAAGATCCCAGGGTTAATGTACTAGTGATGGATATGGAGTGAAAAGTGAGATTTGTTTGTTTGCCTTTTAAATAATTTTTATCTGTTTAATGTTTCTGTTCCTCATTAATTGTTCCTGCTGTTAAAATCTACTGTAGTGAATTTCCTGTTGATGTTATGGATGTACTGCTTTGTGTGGCTAAGAAACAGAGATGTTAAAATGCACTTAAGTGCTCAGGAGTCCATTAGGAATATCACAGATTTCTAAATATATGTGTGCATGCACTCTGTAGCCCTTAAGAGAATACTTTTCAAGACTGACTTTTTGTTTTAAAATGGTCACTTTTTCAATAACAAAACCAATTGTTTGTGGTCATCTGCTGACTGAAACCTCTGATAGGTGTTGCCAATAGTACATGAATAAAGATAGTATGTGCATCTGTCTCTTGGAGGCTCCTGGCATCTATCAGATAAAATCAGTTCTGGAAGCAGAGACAGAGACAAGCTTCTGTGGCAGCAGCTAAAAGTCTGTTTACTCTGCATCATCTACTGTGTTGTGCAAATACAGGTCTTGTCTTCCAGCACACCATTTTCAACACCAGGTGCCTGTATAAGTTCAGTCATGCTCCCTTGCAAGCATCTTCTTCAGCTAGACAGGAGTTTTTGGAGGGCATTGAGTTAACATGAAGAAACCTCTACTCTGTTTAATTTCATCCTTGTCTTGACACCTTAGGCTGGATTTGAGACTGTAACCTGTCTTGCTTCAGGGAGACTTCTCACCCAAGGGTTTCACTCTTCACTATCACTTTCCCTTGTCACATGTAGCCTTGCTCTATTTCACTTCCCACGCATCCCTAGAGGGCCAAGCACAGCCTGCTTCTCCCACACTCACACCTATGCAGTGGCAAGTCTTTGTGCTTGCCAGCTTGTGTTGGTCTCTTTTCGTCATAGCTTGAGAACATGTTCCTGCCCTCTTTTTTCTTCTTCCTGTCTCCTGTAGCTTCAATGAATTTTTTTTTTGCCCTGTTGCTATGGTTACACAGCCTTTGATGAAATCAGCTGGCCTCTCCCTTATGATTGGAGCCAGTTCTTAGCCGTACAGGTTCTGGCAGTAGTCCTGTCCAACATTAGTCTTTGCATAAGCATTATGTCCATATTTTTGAGGGTCTTTGTGTGTTAGTTTCTGTTCCAGGAATACTGCTGTCTTTGTAACAAAAGCTCATAGTCATCTCAGAAATCAAACTCAGCCTTGCAGTACACAAATCTGGCATTCTGATACTTGCTGATTTTTATTTTGGCCATTGGTCAAAACTAGCATGTGGTGTTCCCTAACCACTTTTCCCCTTTTCTTCGGAAATACTGTTTTACTATTTAGATACTCGGATTCCTACAGGAGATTTCAGAACACCGTATTTGCTTCCTCATGTTTTTAATGAAGGAAATGCAATTTTTATCTGTCAACTGACATAATGCCCCAGACGGTGTTGAGAGGCAGCTGGTGGTGTAAGGAAGGAACACCCTGCTTTTGTAAGCACATGCCACAGTTTTATGCCTTGACTTCTCTTTTCTCATCCAAAAGCTCTGAGGCTGCTGTGCCGGATGCACTGTAGGAAGAAGTATCTGGGAGCACAGGGATGTGGAAAGTATGGGTGTAGCACCTGAATGCTCACTGGACCAGGCTGACTTCATGTGGGCTTTAGTCACTGAAGGGTCACTTGAATTGTAGCAAACCATAGGCAGAGGTCTGAGACCAGTATGCTGATCTAGGACTAAAAGCAGTTGACTGATGGGGAACTTTTCAGGTCCCTATTTGTTATAGATGTAGGACTTCTGATCTCAATTTCTGTCTGATCAGACACTGCGTAGAAGACTAGAAGAGGGTGCTGCCAATCAAAGTGTCACTGTTAGGTTAAATTGTCTTCAGGAATTAATGGGGAAGAGTTTGTTTCCTAAAATCCCAAGCAGAAAGATGCACTTCTCGAAGCACTTACATAGCATAGAGCCCACAGGAAAAAGTACTAACTTTGCCTTTCTGTCAGTGGGTTTAAATCTCAAACCTCTTGCATCCCAGCTTTACAAACTTAGAAGAATGTAGATCTGTAACTGAATGTTACCCCTTGCTCTGTTCGTAGTACTTGTGTAGGAGAAGGTATTTTTCATTGGATTTTATTCAGAAGAGTTTTTGCAAAGCAGTTTCTAGCTCTTCCAAGTGAAGCAAATGTGTCCAGTTACAGTAAACTGGTGTTCAAAAACCAGGTATCCTTTAAGGATGAAATATCTCGCTGAAACTTACAGTTAATTTTTGAAGGAGATAAGATTGTCATCTTTATGTGTCAGGGTATGCACACTGAAAAGTGAAAAAAAAAAATACAATCATCACTAATTTCAGTTTTGAGAATTGCAGCTTTCTCATTTCCATCTTGTATGATATTTCCAGTTTAATTCCAAGTTCTGTATTAAAAGGAAGTTCTTCGATAATTCTGCCCTGTATCCTGAAGTGACATGCATATGGTTATTCCCAATTGTTTCCAGACATCACTATGATATTTTTGTTTTTCATTAAGCAAGAGCTTTCAGCTTTAGTGGTTGGATATTTGCCTTTAAATGTAGATGAAGCAGGTCTTCATGATACTGAGAAGTATCTTTTCCAAAAGATGCCATCTGAGTAAAGGGCTTAACACTACCCTCAGAGAAAAGAAGTAATTGTTTTAGTATTTGTCAGTTTGTACATGTGTTGCCTTTGTGATTTTCTGCAAAGTAATATCTTGGTGAGCAAACAAAGCAAATCACTGATTATTGTAAATCAGGCTGATGTCAATAGAAGCAACATGCTTAAAAGCCCCAGCTGTAAGACTTTCTCCATGGAATTTGGTTCCTAATGCCAACTTTTAAATATTTTCATAACTGTGACTTGTTGCTGCAGTGATCCTGTTCTTGCTCTTTCAGAATGAGAAGGCTTTGGGGCATTCTGTGAGCCGCTCTAGTAACATCTCAAAGGTATGTTGCTTGATGTAATTCAGTCTTTGATAAACTTGGGGATACTGGGATTTCTTTCATTTCAAAATTGGGTGATACATGTTTTGATGGGACCAGTAGAAAATGCTTTTTATGCATGTCACTGATAGTCACTCCTGAAACATTAGAACTCTGGTGTTTTGCAGACTCTCTTTACAGGTCAGATGAAATGGAAGCTACGGTAGGTTTTCTCTTTCACACTGTCAGCCTCCTTAGCTTGATAGGAGCAAGATAGATGACAGATGCCTGAGATCTTATCTTGGAGGGAAAGTGGCTCCAAAAACATCACTCAACTATCTTGAGTGTCAAACTGTGTAAGATACGTATAGCTGTGCATCCCATAATATGTGTAGGATATGTGGCTAAATGTTATTCTGTTGTTACTTCAACACAGAATTATTTTTAAGTACCATGAGCTTGTTACCAGGACAGGACTATGTGAGTATTTTTAAATGTTTGATTTTACAGACCCTGGTCATGTAAGGCGAGCATGATGCTCCACCCATTCTAGTCACTCTTTAGCATAGCCAGTGGGCACATCCAAAGCATAATTGTTTTGTTATGCCATTAGGAAAAAAAGTATCTTCTGTCCAAGATAATTATTGCAATACATACTCTTCTTCTGCATTGCAAATGAGATTTTTTTACTAGCTGTAAACCTGACAATGTTTTGCTTACACAAGTACAATTATTTAAAGCCTTCATGCAAGCAAGGCTGTGCTGGTTGAACAGTACTTTTCATGAGGTGCATAAGCTTCCACTCTTTGTTGACAATTTAAGTGGCTGCTTGTAGTTCCTTCTAATGAAAAGACTGAGTCATTACGGCTGCAACATAATAAGTATTGTGAGTACTTCTGGATCTAGGGAACTGTTTATGACTCTCTCCAGCAGAGGGGACAGTGTCTGCACATAGTGTATGGTTTATATGGGCACAGACAGCTTTCACTTTGGAGCTGAAAGACAGGATTACTGGGTGTCCTGACCAATGAGCAGGGCAACAAGGTATTGACCAAGCTGTAGGTGTTGTTATCGTGGGTTGATAAGAGAACATTTTGCATTTGGCATCAGAAAATGTGCATTTGTATAAGGGGTTTGAAGTAAAAACTGCGTGAGTATGAATTCTCATGCGGGTTTTTCTAAAATGAGACAACACTTGTTCCTTTTTACTCTGGTTCTTATCTTCTTAGTGATCCTTAATTGGATTTTCAGGTTTTGTTCAGCAGAGATAGTAGTTTTGCCACTAAGTGTCATTGTATTTTTCCCAGAGTGTCTCAAATCAGCCCAAACCTTTTGGGAGCAGCACTTTGGTACCCATATGAATCTGCACAGTTGGTTCTTAATTCATCAAGAACTGATAGTGTGGCAGTGCAGTGGGAAGGACCTTGCACTCTGGCAAAGCTCTCCCTGAGGGTGCTGGCAAGTGAGACATCAATCTTGAAGTTCTGGAACGTTCAACATGACTGCTGTGTGTTGCAAAAGCTAAAGTTCTCAAGGGGATCAAAAATCAGTCCTGCCAGTTTGATGGAGGAGACTTTTTGGTTGCAAAGTGACCTTCTCAGAGGTGTTGATGTTCTTACTGCTCCTGTGTCACCTCTGTCTGATCCATTCCATGCACCTTCTCCACTTGGGAGATAAATTCAAACAATTTAGTGGGTGCAAGTCCCATCAGTGAAATCAGCCCCTGATTTGCCTACATGTCTGAATGCTGCCTTGTGCATCCAGGCAGTTCAGTGCTAAACTGCGACAATTGTTTTGTGGTTGACAGGTGTTTTGACTGTTGCAAGCAATTTCAAATGACAAATGGGGAGAGATTGTAGTAGTGGAATGCTGCGTAGAAGCTTAAGTACATAGAAAATGTTTCTCTAGTTGTGAGTTTTAATAGGGAAGTGCCCTTTTTTTTTATTGTTCAGAATACCATAGTAACCTGGCCAGTAAGGCAGATTGGATACACATAAAGGAATAAGTATGGAAATGCTTGGCTGTCTGTATAGCCCTTTCTGAAATCCACAGAACCTGTTGATCCTACACCATTTTAAGAGGAGATTTTAACCAAAATTGGTTTAAATCAATTACGTGCTGCATTTCCAGATGTGTTGAAGTGTGTGTGTACAGAAATAATGGTCATGCTTTCTGCAGCTGACTGTTTCAACCATTGCTTTTCCACTCAAAACT
Organism: Phainopepla nitens; assembly: GCA_013400175.1. Lineage (NCBI taxonomy): Eukaryota > Metazoa > Chordata > Aves > Passeriformes > Bombycillidae > Phainopepla > Phainopepla nitens. The sequence goes on along the minus strand of VXBQ01014391.1, from coordinate 252,655 downwards.
AGCTTACAGCACAGCAACATAGCAAATCTGCTACAAATTCTTGGCACTGGCACTTGATTCAAAGCCTTACTGGTGCTGATACGTCAGTATGAACCCGCTGTGATTATCACTGTGTATCTTTCCACTACTGTCAGTTGCACAGTGCAATTTGAGTGGGAAGGATTGAGTCAGAACTCAGCCTTTAGCCAAGAGGGGATGCTGTGTTACTTATTGTGACCAAGGAAAGCAATGCCCATGGGCTAAAAGTGATCAGGGAGGGAAGCAGACAGATGGTGCTACTGAAAATGTAATCACCTGGTAGAGGTAGCAGGACCTCTCTGAATATAGACCCCCAGTGTCAGGGCCAGGTGGAGCTGTCCCTTGGGAGAAAGGGGCAAAAAGGCAATTATCTAAGAGGCAGGTGCTAAGAGAGGCAGAAGAGATGCTGGTACATGTGGCCAAGCCAAGAAAAAGCAATCACCTGGATACTTGGCTGGGGATGGAGGCCAGAAAGAGCAGGAAAAGGATCCAGGAATAAGATGTAGGAGGATCTTCATATGGTGTCATTAGGCTGTGTGCAGTATGTTGCACACTGGGGGATGTGGCGTTCCTCCAGGCCCTTCTTTGCTTTTTTGGTATATGTATTTCAAACACTCCTTTTAAATCTGCTACATGTGACACATTTAAATTTCTGAAATCTTTTATATTTGTTTTGAAATTTAAAAAAATTTGAAGGCAGATTTAATTGATTTAGTCATGGGACTTGAACACAGCCCATTTTCCCCAACTTGCCCTGTTCAGACACATAAACAGCACTGATGCTGATTGAAAGAACCCCAGTTGGCACAAAGGAATACAGCCCAGATCCACATCTCGGCTGTTTACCCTAAGCCAGCATTTTTTCCAAGCAGCCACTGATTGCTGCAAAGTGCCTTCATCATACAAGCCCCAAAATAATTAAGCTTTATAGAAATAATTATATAGAAATAATTAAGAAATATAGACATAATTAAGCTTTATAGAACCTTCATCCTCTAAATACAGAAGAAATTGACCCTAACAACACAGCTAGTCTCTGGGAGCAGTTAAAAGAGGGATTTTCGCAGTAGTGGTAATTCATGCCCTCAGTTTATAGATAAAGGAATTGTGCTTCAAGCAGATGAAATGAGGTCACTTACAAAGCTGGTCTCTAAACAGTTATTTTCAAATTAGTGGTATTGTTTACCTTTAAAGTGTCTTATATATCCTGAAAGTGATGATGTGACGTCTGGAAATACCTTCAGGTCATCTGTGTGCTGTTCTTGTCATCTGATTGCTTTGGAGGGTTGATTCTAATGTAAAGGGGAAGCACTTTGTAGTTTTATTTTCATGGCCCTCCAAGGGATAAACTTTGAAAATGCTAATACTGGGATCACAGCAAAGAAATCAAAAGTGAACTTAAAAAAAGGAAATGCTTTGTCTTTTCTGAAGGCCTGTATAGTTTTATCTTTTGAGCAGAAGTGCACTGTTAAGTATTAGATTATTCTTAGACTGAATAGCAGCCAGTGCAGACACAAAGTGGTAGCCTAAGCTTGCTGTGAAATTTAAAATCCATTTAGGCTGTTCATCAGCTTGGAACAGATTTAGAAAAGCATATGAATACACACGTCCACTGTTGCCTGAAGGTTTAATGGATTCAGTGAGCATTTGTCTGTAGAAAAGTAGTCCAGGTTTTTCAGTTGCAGAGCTTAGCTATCGTGTAGTCTATCAGATGACCAAGGCTTGCTGAAAAGAACTTTTTCTCAGAGGTGTTCTGTTCAGGTACGTGAGCCTGGGGGTAGGGAAATACAAGTTGCTTTAAAAAACCCTTCTACTGAGTTACTGGGGAAAGGAAAAGACATGAAAAATTGTGTAGTGTGAAGATGAAAGTATACTCTTTCCCCAAGTACAAGAGCAAGTAATCTCATTCTGGAGCACAGTGCAGTCCTGTTTGTAAAGAATGTGATAGTCTCCCTGTGCTGTGATAAATTCCCTCTCCTGGGGCTGGTTTCTTTCTTCATATAGGTATGAGGGCACCCCATTAAGGAGGAACCTGTAGGGGTTTCCTTTCTTCTTTTGTTCCCTTAGTCCATTCTAGGTATTTTGAGGAAGATTTTTAAAGATAAAAAGCCATATATACTTTTTTCTTCTCCCTGTAGAACCTGTGCAGTTGTTACTGGGTTTAGTCAACAGTAATCCTGTGCTATAGGTAGGTTGTATTATTCCTGGGGAGATTTTGAAGGGATAGATAGCCTCCTTTCTCTAGTATCTTTAGCTCTGGAATCTCTAGAGAAGGTTCCTGACAGAATCCTCCTTTAGATTTCTTTAGAAATAATAAGGGACAACTGACTTCAGCTTTGCTTCTAGTTGCTAGATATAGTTTCAATTATAGTCATATACATTATATAAAGTATGGAAGAAAGTTCTTCCAGCAGCTGACTGCTGGTTCCTATCAAATTGTTGCCAAAATTATATGGTGGAGTTGATCGTCCTGAAATGTTCAGATGACTCTTTCCCATATCTCCACTACAGTTTTTTAACCACTCTCCATTTTAATAATTTATCTTATTCCTCTCTAAAGACACCTGATTTTAATATGCACTGGAAGTCAATATGGCATAAATTTGGTAGGGGGAACTTACTGGAGAAGATCAGAAGTTGCTGATGGTTGATCCTGCCATGTTGATATAAAAGCTTTCAAAACCAGCCTGTTGGCAGGGCTGTGTGCCTGTCACATCCTCCAGCCTGTGCATAGGTGGCCTGTTCTGCCTGTCTCAGGTGTCAGGTTTGCACAGTTTGGTCTCGTTGCACTGCTGCCTTGGCCTGCTGGCACTGCATTGGCCACATGTGTTTATTGGCCTCCTTTGACACGTGTGAAATGACACAACCACATCTGCTCCATAGATGAACTTGAGACAATGCACTTAACTGCAGTGCACTTTAGCAAGAGCTGTCAGCCAACATGTACATGGAATACAGTACTTGCTGAAAGTACTCAAGAGCACATAAAAAATAAAGGCAAGCTCATAATCAAAATGCCAGCTTGAAATCTGGGTTGTGGAGTGTTTCGCTCTTCACTCTATTGCTAAATTTGTATTTGCCTGAAGCTCCTTGTTCTGAAGTTCCTTCCAATAAAAGACTTAAAATTGAGCTTCTTTTCACTCTTTGTCTGCACAAAAGAGAGTTCTATTCTATTATTAAATGGGCATAGTTCTTAGTATGTTAGTTCCAGATCCTTAGCTGGGACTTATAGATGTTTTTGTAGCACAAGTAGTAGGGTCACAATATTGTTCCTAATCATGTGACTCCTAGAAATGACAAAGTTTGCATGTGTGGGGGGAAAAACCTTTCTTTGCTTCCTTTATACTTCTGATCAGTTGAAAAATTCTACAGGAGTTGTTTCAAATTTTTTACCTTCAATGAATAATTTAATAAAGTTTTTAGAATGTGGCAGGCCCTGATCTTTAAAATGAGAAGTAATTGCTATTACTGGAGTATAGCCCAGAGTGGGACAACAGCAGCTATACCCAGAAGTGTCATCTCAGATAAGCAAGTTATCTTGAAATATACCCAAGCCGTTGGCATGTTCACTATGGCTCACTTTAAAAATGCCTTTTTTTTCATAGGCAGGGTGGGGGTTTTTTGGGTTTTGGTGTGCCGCATGTAATCAAAAGTATGCATTAAGAAAAGGCTGAGTTCTCTCACGAATAGATAACACTGTTCATATGGAGGCAGAATGAGAACATATATGTGCCTATATGCATGGACACCTGTATATGTGTACGTAAAAATACGTATATGTTCCTGCTGGCAACTCTTTAGAGAGCTGTAGGAATCCCAGGAATTGTTACCTTCAAAATTGCTAAGATTGTCTAAATACCAGTGCAGAAGGCCATGCTGTGACCTTAGTGAACTGCATTAGATGGGAATGTCAATATACGCAATTAACTAACTATTGACCTTTAGTACTGAGCTATTTTAGGCAACCAGTCGGGCTGCACAAAGTAACTCACAAGCACATGGCTCCAAGGCTCATCACTGGAGGTGATGTTCCTCCACGTGAAGGGCACGACAGTCCACAGAGTTTCAGCAAGTGATTATAGGGTTAGAAGGGTCAAATTCAGGCTATCAAGGCTTAGACTACATGTCACATATGAACATGACAGAAGCCTCCTATGAGAAGAGTGCTCTAAAACCTACTGCTGCTGTTGCCATCATAAATAGCCAGTTAGGCGAAAGGTGCTGCTCCCTGGGAGGCTGCTGCTGCGGCAGTAAGGGTGGTGTGTGCCAGAAGCCACAGAGTGGAGAAGACTTTGCTTGTTTTCCCAACCTCTTCAGAGCTGAGCCCTGTGTGGGAGCAGTGTCAGAGCTCCGAGATAGCTGGATCCACCTGCTTCATTCACCATCACCGCCTCTTCTTTGCCTCTTCTGTCCTGAGGCTGCCTGTATTTCTTCTTTTCTGTGGCACCTCTCTGCCTGGAAGCTTCTGTGTCTGAGTCAGTACACCCAGGTGAGCAGGGAGGACTGGCCAGCAGCAGCGATGTGTAACCCTGCTTCTAGATCTGGCAGCACTTGGCACTTGGGCTTTTGGCAGCAGCTTGCATTTTACTGTGCTCTTGTCACGGAGTTGTGCTTCACTGTTAGAGACTCATTGCTGTCACTGACTGGTGTTCCTAGGGAAGTGATTGGCATTAAAGCAATGGTTTGTTTTACCTCACCTCACTATCCTGCTCTGAGTTGCAGCACAGCTCTGTAAAGTTTCATGAGCAAAAAGCATGGGATGAGAGGAGGACAGACTGAGGCTCATTGAACTGTGGCTTTTGGTGGTAGCCACAGCTTGCATTAGAACCAAGGGTGAGACATAACTTCCTCCAGTGATTTGTGGTGCCTATCCAAGTGTGTTAATTTCTGTTCATATTTCAGTTGCATTTTCATTATATATGAAAATAGAGAAAGTACCTTTTGTTCTGAAGCAGAATGATATGGGGGAAAGGAAATGTGCCTCAGATGCTGGGTTTCTGGAAGCCACCTGAACAGTACTGGCATCTAGAAACCGAATACTAAGCTTGAAATTCAAATGAAATTCCAAAATACCTTTTTTGTCCCAGCCTTGTGATTCCCAAGTGGCAAGACTTTTAACAGTGTTCTTACCGGACAATTGGATCAAGAAACCAGTAACATGGTTTTGGAGGGGAAATTTTTGGATCATTGATTCTAGTCATCTGTATTAGACTGTCACATCACATATTCTGTTGTCCTTTTTTTGGAAAAGTTTATTGCTAAACTGAAGCAGCTGAGAGATTGGATTCATTCTTAGCAGGTTACCTTCTGTGATTTGCTCATAACATAAAACCTGAGACATTTATTAATTGATTTATGACTTCTCTTCCAACAATATATAGCTCTGTCTCTATGGCAGAATGTAAAATGTTGTTTTACTGGTTTATTATTTTGTTTTTAGAAGATTGCTCAATATGTCTTTTAAACTATTTTATTATTTAAGTTTTATTAATTTTCATTTGCAAAGTGAAACAGCTTATCAGTAAATTAGTGTCAGATCTTTCATTAAATTGTCAGACTTTGAGTTTAAAAAAAAAGTTGCTGCAGAATCCTTGATAAAAGGTAGGATATGAAGTCAGGTGTCCCTGCTTTTAGGAGAGGTTAAGCCTCAAAAAAGTAGGAGAGAACAACTTTCCAAACAAATACCTGTATTCACATCACTGCATGATTACTGTATCATTAGTATGTGCAAGTGGTATAAAATATAAAGATATGTAGTTTCCAAGATAAAGCGAGTAATTGATCTTTGTCTTTAATTTGTTTTGTGACAGTCATTACATAGCTCAGTTTGCTTTCTGGCCCAAGGTTATTCTACTGGATTTTATTCTATACATGTACCCAGCTTTGAGTAAGATGGGAAATTAGTCACAGTGTCTTACTAAGGGTTAAAAGGTTTGTGTCTGAGTCTTGCCTTTGATTCCTGCAGACCCAGCTGTAAATACATACCTGGTTTTTCAGTATCTGTGCATCTGAGGCAAGCTAATGGGAGGACAGATACATTGCTGTTTATAGTGCTGTTTGCTAGAGAAATAAAACCTTAAAAGATGAGTTCTCTGACAAGGAAGGTGATTGTTTTATCTGTATTTATAAAGTAGCATGTGTATGTATCTTCTCTCGCAAAGAAATAAGACTTTAATGTGTGGTAAGGAACCTTGGTTTTGCTTGACAGTATAAAAGCCTGTGGCAGCCTTGTTTAAATATACAATAGGGGCTTTTAAGAAATTAAGTATAGAATTGACGAGTCCCAAGACAGATACAGTGTTGGAGCATGATTAAAGCAGTGATGACTGAGCAGCTCTGGTGTCTGAAGCTGAAGCACAGGGCTGGGCACAGCTTGCTTCTGTGGCAGCACACCTTTTGTCACCTGAGGTCTCCCTGGTCTGGCTGTCTGCAGTTGCCTGACCCAGGTCTCTGCTGGTTTCTGTGCAGCCTAGAACAGAGATGACATTTCTGTTGTTCTGCTGATTGCATTGTTCTTTCCTGGGTTTAAGGCTTTGCTGTGCAGATCAAAAGAGCTGTAAACTTTTGTTTGAATTTTGAAGTGCAAACAGTGTTTTGCAGCAGTGAGTGAGCAGTGCAGCCTGTCCAGCAGCTGTGGAACATGGGAGACCCAGGTTTAAAGATTCTCTGTTATGAGGTTATTAATGCAGGTCTCCTCCTTGCCAAAATCTCCAGGAAGAGTTGAGAAGTTTGTCAAAGTGACGTGCAGGATACAACAGCAGAAAAGGTCTTTAATAACAGCCAGTGGAATCACAGCTGAGACAATGCTCTTTCTTAGCACATGATTTTAGATTTGTCTAGTAAGTGTTAAATATGCCAAGAGCTTCACTTTGTTTTTGAATTAGTTCAGTTAATCCTTAATTTTTCAGTTATTGTGTTTCTCACTGTGCTCTTGTTGCGACTTCAAATACGACTGCTGCCAAACCTCTTCTCCAGGTAGATGGAAGATCCTGTTCTAATAAGAGCAGGATGAAAGGCCTCACAAAGTACAGAACCTACTTCTGGGAATGGTCTGGGTTGGCAGATGGTGCTCATGTGCATATGCTCGTAAGGAATATGAGTTCTCAGGTTGTATTTGAGTTACTAATTACTGATGGTCCTGTTTTGTGAAGAAAACCTCAAGCCTCTAATCTCTTGCCATCATTGTTAGAGGAAGGATTAGCTGTTAAATGGTAGCTAAATTCCAACGAGTTTATACACACACTTCCATCTAATTATTTTAATTACTGTAGCATTGCTCATTTCCTAAGCTATTGTTCTGTGCAATATTTGACAGCTGGCAGGTTCCACTCCAGAGATGTCTGCATTTGACCTTGGGGTAAAACATTTCTGATCACTACTTCTCTGAGGATAAGACTATGTGACGTTTCTTGCATTTAACAGTAAAGTCACTTTCTTACAACTAGCCCTTGAGTATCTACTGTAGAGCAATATCTGACTCCATATGCTGTGTTTCACCCTGAAGGTGATTGCTCTGCATACTGACTCCTGACTTGAGGGTTTGTTTGTTTGTTTTAATTTCACTGCAGGCTGGAAGTCCAACCTCTGTCTCTGCCCCTCACAGCTTCTCTCGGACTTCTGTTACACCATCCAACCAGGACATCTGCAGGTAAAGTGTGCCATTTGCATGGCTACAGTGAAGCTCAGCTGAGGTTCAAATTAAGGAGAAACAAAACGAAAAAGCATGTTTATGGGGAATTAAGCGATGTGGGGTTCCCACTTGAAGCATCCCCTTTGTTTGACTCGACTGCTGTCTAACATTGCTTTGTTAAATCTTACTGACTGTGTGGCCCTGCTATGTTTGCCATTCCCACACTAGCTGTAATTCTCATTTCTTCACTCTTAATTATACATGTTCTCTTTTTTAATTGATTTTTTTACTTTCTGTGCTTTTATTCCACTGTTCTGCATGCAGTTCCAGTGCAGTGTTTTCTGAGTGTTGTCATCACAGTCCAGTGCAGTCTGCTGTTGTCTTGAAAAATCCGCACTGCCAGAGCCCTCTGACACAAGGGGTCACTGTGACAGTAATCTGTCAGGACACGTTACATGCAGCAAAGAGAAACTCCCGTGGGCAGGATCGGGGCCAGGCACTGAGGTCTGCTAAGAATGTAAAGCCCACCCGCACTCTGAAATTCTCCAAGTCCCTCAATGACGTGGACCAGAAGGCGCAGAGCACCAGTGAGTGCTTTGATTATGTGGAGCGAACACGCTCAGAAGGCAAACTGACCCCGAATCAAGATCAGTGTTTAAGGATTAACAAATTTCATCTTAAAGAGAGGAAGCCGCTGAATCTCAGGCCTCTTTCTTTTAGCAATTCTAAGCACTCCTATATCCCTTCCCTTTCCAACTACTCAAGTGCATCGGGAGGAGCAGAGAACCACAGCGCTGTACATATCCCCCTGCTGGAGGACAAGGTGGACCATGACTCCTCAAGGAGCAAAAAACTGTTGCGTTACCTTTTTTCCTTCTCCCACACCTCCAGCATCAGCAGCCTGCATAAATTTCATGAACTGGAGAGCTATTCCAGTCACTTCCAAGCTGACAAATCCTCCAGCATGCTGGTGGAAAGCACGGACTTCTGCTCTGATGATATGGGAGATGATGACGTCTTTGAGGACAGCACCTCAGTGAAACTCAAACCAAAAGAGCAGCGGGCACCACTCTGTTCAGTTGAGAAGGACAGTGACCTTGACTGCCCTTCCCCCCTCTCAGAAAAGTTACCCCCTCTCTCCCCTGTGTCCACATCGGGGGATACCTGCAGGTTGGTTTACCAGAGAACCACCTACCTTTTTAACCCTCCCATGTGCGGTGGTGACTGTTCTGCTTTCCCCTGCCTCTGTGCTGTTTCTGACTCTTCATTTACCCTGTCACCTTGCTAATACAATATGTGTGATTTGAAGCATGCAACCTTCTCTCTGCAGCCCTGCACCCCTCTGATGCACTTAACAAGGCTACTAAGCAAAATAATTTCCTTTGGAGTCAAATAAATTCTCCTAAAATTTATTTCAGGTTTGGGATTCTGAGATAGTATTTTTATCTTATCAGTGCCCAAACTGGAAATATTGTGAGAGACTCAGCTACACATCATAAAGGTCAAGCTGAACGTGTCCTAGCTTTTAATGAGCAATGTGTTGTCCTGACAGCACTGCTGGTTTGCTCAGAGCGTGGGAATCAGGACTGCTTGAAAATTGCTTGTGAGATCAGATTAATAGAGCTTCAGAATTTTTTTTTCCCCCTTCAGTTTGTATCCCACCACACCTTTTTATTTGTTATGGGCTTCCTGGTTGTCTTGGTCAAAGGGGATCTGAGCGCCGGCTGTTAGTGGTAGGCCTGTGTGATGTCCATAGTGTGAGGTTCAAAAATTATGGGTGTTCTTATTCCCACTACAGAGGATTAATCATGTGCACAGGTGGTAGGCATGAGATCTGAACTGTCTTCATGGTGACTTGTCTGCAGGTCTGCCCCATCCCACATCCAAAATATGTTTGAGGAGCAAGAGTCATCAAGTTCAGGAGCAGATGTCCAATCCCTCTACCTAGCATTTTATTATCCTAATCTTTCTCCTCCCTAACAGCACTTCCTAAAGCTGGTTTTGTTATTACTTGCCAATATTATTTGATTTCCCCCCTCATTACCACTATATCTAGTTCTGTACTGGCTTATCATCAACAAGATGCTGTTGTAATCCACCCACACCTTCATTTCCACTTGCCAGCTATCAGCAAGGTCACAAGAGGCAAGATGCTACACATCAGTAAGAGATTTCAGTAACAGACAGGAATGGAAGCAGGCCAGAATGTACTTCACATATGCTTAGTAACTTGTATTCATTCCCTGAGCTCTTCACCATCCCCCTTTCAATTCATGACCTCTTCCACATGGTTAGAAGAACTTCACAATGCTTGATGCTACCCAAGGGTTGTGTATAAATTGAATCTGCAAATCAAATGTCAGCAGCTGGTAGTAACTCTTCATCAGATGTCTTTGCTGTTTGCACAGTTAGGCTGTGAGGGAAATAGGGAATTTTGCAGAGCTGATGCTTCCTTAGCAACTCTTGCTAAGTGTTGGAGAAGCAAAACTATTGAGAGCAAGTGTGTTTTGGGTTTTAGATTCACTGCTGTAGTTTTGCATTGTGAATCTGACTCTTAGCAATTTTCATTGGAATTAATCACTTGTGTAAAATCCAGGCTGAATTAGTTGTTCATGATCCTGGGGTGGACTGTTTCACCATTGATATTGGGATTTTGTTTTATCTTCTATTTCAGACCGTAGTACATGAGTAGCTGTACCTCTCTCTGCATATTTTGTCTTGGGAAGTGCTGTCTGATCTGTTTAAATGCTATTTGCAGTTAAGTGCTATTGGTCTGGGTGAAACATTGTCATTTCTTGCTCCATTTTTTCTTTCAGGTACTGCATTTCTGTCAGATTCTATATGTGTGCGTCACCTGTGAGAAAGCAGCTGTCTTGTTAGCTGTGTCTGTGCTTAATTATTTTGTGCCTTGTGTATGTGCTTGTGCAGCAATTGAGTTGTTTCGTTTTAGCTCCTTTGTGGAACACATTCCTTTGATTTCTGTGTCCTCGGGATCCATATGTGACCACAGATATTACATGGCTCTTCCAAAACATTTCTTCTTCCTCTTCTCCTAATGAGCAACTTTACTTCTGATTTAGGATATGTCACTGTGAAGGAGATGATGAGAGCCCTTTGATTACCCCCTGTCACTGTACGGGAAGTCTTCATTTTGTGCACCAGGCCTGCCTGCAGCAATGGATCAAGAGCTCGGATACGCGATGCTGTGAGCTGTGCAAGTATGAGTTCATCATGGAGACAAAACTGAAGCCTTTGAGGAAGGTAGGCACAGGACCTGCTTCCCTGAGGACATGCTTTGTTAGACAGAGATCCGCTCTGGAACAGGCTGTGCCCACAAGCCTGCAGCACCCACTGTGTGTTTATTAATGGTTTTGAAGCTCCTTAGTAAGGCTGGTCAGTCTTGTGTAGGTGCAAAAGGATTTGAATTAACACTCACCCTGGCAAATTCAACACCACTGCAATCCAGCTCTGATAACAGCTGTTACAGCCCAGCAGCTTCCTGTGTGTAAATGTGTAAAAAAATATATATATATATATATGTGTGTGTCTGTGTAAAACTATATCTATATCTATATGTCCATGCAACCATCTGATTTTTTTTTTTCTTTAGATTTTAGAGCACAAAGCACTACAGTTTTCAGTATTTTTTTTTAATGTGGGGCTTTGTATTACTGTTATCTGCTTTAGTTTGTGGCTCTAAGATCCATGTGGCTTTTAAGATTGCTTCAAAATATGACGGTTTCACATTAAATTTACTTTAAATCACAGTTCTTGAATGTAAGTTAGTTAAAATTTGTAGCTTTTCTTTTTTAAGAATTAAACTTATTTAGTCAAAATAATACATTGTAACTAGCAGGTGGTTTCCTGTTAGATGTGTTTTCATTTTTACCTCTTCTTAGTCTGTGAATGACTAGGTTTTAGTACTTTCAGGTTGCTAGAACCTGTATTTTTGATTTATAGATAAGTATCTTTCATAAATCTGGTGACCTAAAGTATAGGGGCTAAGATCAGTTTTGTGCTTCTGTCCTTGTTTTGTTCTCTCACATCCTCCAAGCTTTCAGTGTCAGTTGTCCTTACATCAGGATTTTGGTATGGAAGTCACTGGTGTTCTTAGCACAGACAAATCATGCCATATCTACCAAAGTGGAAGAGGTTAATAACAATAACCTCAATCTGAAACTAGAATAAATGAGAAACATTAAATTCAGTTATGATGAGCCTAAATCATGTAGGTTGAGAAGTTTGGACTGCAGCTATCCAAAACCTGTTACGAGAACTTGTCCAAATGCTAAAAGTGACTTCTAACAGAAAATACAGCAGATTTCAAACACTTCTTATTTTTCCAGAGAGACGTACCGTCTGCAAAGCATATAGCTTAGCATGTCCAGTGGATAGGATATCCTTTGCTTGTGACTTTGGTGGATCACTGCCTTCTAAAAACTGCAGATTTTGGCTTGGTAGCCCCTTGGCGCACAGTGTAGTTGTTTCTGAGCTGCAGTATTGGTCATCAAGCTCTGTTGTCTGTGCAGACAATACTTTGCACAGCCCAACCATAGGACAGGGAAGAAATTACTCTAGAGAATCCAAAGAAAGAGGAGTTGCTGTAGTTGTCAGTTGACTGCTGGTTTTTCTCTGTGCTCACTCTGCCTGAAGTGGGTGGGGAACATTTTCTGAATATTTGTGCCCTGTGGAAAAAAAAATGTTGCGCACCTTCACAAATGAGTCATTCAGCATCATTAGTTATATCTGAACAGGTCATTTGTGGGAAGCAGACAAGTTGCCAGAAGGTAGGGATAGAGTCATAAATAGAAGGAGTTTACCTCTCAAATACATCTCAAGAGTTGTTTTAGAGGTTCAGCTGCAGCAAAAAGATAAGATGCCTCTGTGTCTTCAACTAAACTCTTATGGTAGCACTTCAGTCAGGAGAAAACAGTCTGGAACTGGTGAGTATGATCAGGATGGGACAAATAATAGGGCTTCTCCTTGTCTGTAGGGTAGAAATGGAATTAAACTTCCTTGGCATCTTAAAGTTGTATTGCAGCATTGGGTTGTTCCAACACTTAAGTTACTAAGGGAAGAGGGGGAGAACAAAATGTGTCATGGCTCAAATGAAGATGAGGGCAGACAAGAGAGAGATGCCTAATTTTAAAATTACAATGAAAAGAAGAGACATTAAATCTAAATTTTCTGCTGAGTTTTTTTATTGTTTGTTTGTTTTGTTTTGTTTTAACAACACTTGAAAAGTCCAGACCTGCTGACTGTTTTAAGTGGGAAATGCCACATGCTGTGTCATTGGAATAATAGAGCAGATTTGAGTTTCCCCTCTGGACTAGTGTGCAATTTACAGAATATTTGCTCTTTTGCTTTGCAGTCATCTCTCTTGAAGCAGTGAGGTGATGCAAGCTGGTTTTGTGACTGTGGAGCCAGCAGTTCACAGGAGGTATTGTCCAGCAGAGCAGCCCAAGCTGTGGAACAGAAAAGAGAACTATAAATTAATCAAAACACAGATCCTCCTGGCTCTGTAAAAGCAAATAGATTTAACATGGTTGCTTTTTGGAAAAATAATTTCAGTAATTTGTACTTTCTATCAAAAGGCAACACCTTTGTATAGAAGCAAAGGCAATTTTTTTTTTTTCTTTGCAAAAACGAAAATACAGCTTTCTAGTACAACAAGTCTACCATGTCATTCCTGGAAGTACTCAACTCTTGTGCCATGGTTGGGTTTGGATGCCCACGTAACTGGAAATGTGGCTTGGGCTGGGCAAAGAAATGTGTCTGTTGGCAGCACAGAAATGATCACAAAGGCTCTGTCTCATGTTTCAACCATTCTCATTTTTGTGGCAGTGGAAGCAATAATTCAACATAATGGATGATTTCAGTCATACTGTTCAGGTCATCCTCACATCCTCCCACATTATGCCTCCTTTTTGAAGTCCTCTTTTTCTACAAATTATTCTACAAAACATCGAATGCACCTTTTTATGCATGAGATGTTTATATGTCCCTGCATGTATTTTGTGAAAGTGTGAGAAAAGCCCGTCATAACTCTCTTCCAAGCAAATATGCTGAGGGATGTGTGTCCCACATGCAAAAACTTTCATCATATATATAGGTGAAATTGCAGAAAAGAAATTTAAAACACAACTTCTGAATGTCGCAGGTATATCTGGCATATTAGAAGCATCTATAATAATTGTATATTTTCCTTGTATCTTTCTGGAAGTACATTGGCTTGATTTTTTGATTTTGTTTTGGGCTATATAAGCATTATTGATAGATGCAGATCTGGAGATTTAATTTGCTGCATCCTCTCACTTAGAAAAGTTGTCACCTGCATTCTACTGTATATTCTTAGGGCATATGTATTTAAGTACATAATAAACACTGAACATAAACACTGAAAATAAAGTGTGAGTGTCACTGCTGTAAGTGTTGTTAAATATATGTAAAGATTGAATGAAACCCCCAGAGGCAGGAGGTGAGAGCTGAACAGCCATGGGACTCTGAGAGCTCACCATGAGGTGTCTTTACACACCAGGGTCGGTCGAATCGTGCCACTTGCATTGTTCTGTTGACTGCCTCCCTGAGCAAGGGAAGCCACTCTCACTCGCCCTGCTCAGCTGCAGCTGTGGGTACGTGCTCTCGAGTGGGGAGCACAGGAAGGAGCAGCACTGCTTGGGCCCTTCTGTGCTGAAGCTGCCCCTGTGTGGGTAAGCAGGGTGTGGTGACATTGTGCTGAGGCACCAAGTGAGAGCTGAGCACTGGAGTCCCCTCGGGCACCAGGATGGCTCCTGTCACAGCAAGGTGAGCTGCCAGCCATCACCACATGCTGTGACCAAAGCAGTGATGCCATCTGACCATCTGACTTCTAAAATCCTTGTTAGGCGGAAACTGGTCTCCTGCCTGGTTTTTTTTTCTTATCAATGTTCTCTTTTCCTACTCTCTAGTAACTACAATAAACTCCTAATCTCTTGCTCTGGTTCCTGGTTTCTTGGCAGTGGGAGAAGCTGCAGATGACAGCCAGCGAGAGGAGGAAGATCATGTGCTCTGTAACATTCCATATCATTGCCATCACCTGCGTGGTGTGGTCTCTCTATGTCCTGATAGACAGGACCGCTGAAGAGATTAAACAGGGACAAACTACCGGTATGTTCCTTGCTTATCTTCCCACTTATGCTCTTGGAATAATTATTTATCCTGGTTGCAGAGAGGATGTGGAACATAAGTGTTAAACTTAAACTAGTCAGCTTTACCCTGGTGTTGGGTTGGTTTAAAAGCATGGTTCTAAAATTATATAGTTAAATCAGTAAATTTACCAATGAATTAATCTGTGGGTACTTTTTAAATCTATTTCAGGTCAATTTAGTTTGCACTTGTGAAATGCATGGATATGAGAGCTAATCTATGGTAGCCAGACACAAAGTTGCACTGCCTCAGCAAATTTAGGTCTAAATTTGCAGATAAGGATGTAAGCATTTATTTGCTGCTATGACTACCTTTAAACTGGGCAAAACTGGAACAGTTTTAAAAAAGAGAAGAAGTAAGAGGAACCTAAATTCAAATCTTTGAGGTAAATCAACAGGGTTTTCTTTCCACCCAGTCGTCTGTGGGGTGGGTTAGTCATCAGTGAGAGCCATGCTAGCCTGGAATTATGAGTGATTACACTTGAAGCAGAAGAAATTCAAGTTGGATATTAGGACTCCCGTTTGTACAACTGAGATAAGATGCATTGCAGTCTTATCATGCGCTGCCACCCCAGTGCACAGGTACCTTAACTTCTGTAATTGAAGATTTTCTTTGGTATGTCAGCAGTAAATGTACTAAGCTGAAATGTGTTTACTCATGTATGCTTGGCTGCAGATTTGCAGCTGTCACAAAACTGTTCCTCAGGCAGCTGAGCCTGAAGGTGGGGTTAGAATGGATGGAAGCTGTTAGAAGGCAAGCTGTCCTTGGTTACAGAGCACTGCATGGCAACTAGACGTGCAGGTGGAAAATGCTTTGCTGGTGACTGAACAGTGTCCTTTGGGAAGGTAGTTGAGCATTAATAAACCTGTAAATCCACAGAGCTGTTACAGTCTCTTCAGAGCAGAATCACTTGAAATTAAAAAGGTATCCTCTCATTTCTCATTTTGGCTATAGTTTGATTGTTCACGACTTCAGCCAGGAAGCTGCTTTTAATGAAATCTCTTAGTTTCTATTCCATCCAACCCCATTTCTTCCATGAACAGTGACCATTATTGGCCTTTCAAAAGTGTAAGGTTTCCATATGATAATGAAAAGGATATGTTTTCAAAGATTTATTGTCTCCAGGTTATTTTAACCAGTAAATATATTAGATTAACGTAATGAGGAGGAATGATGTGAATATTTGGTATGTATTATAGTGCTTTCTTTGCTCCTTTTATTTGGATTCTAAATCCACAGAGTGCTGTAATGAGCTGGAGGATGCAGGAAGTGTGTGTGAATATATATTCATGTCCACACAGGGGCAAGCATGTGCTGTCACTGCCTACAGACAGCATCAGACAGCTCACCTTTGAATCAGAGGATTAGATATGAATCACAGGTGGGATTTCATCAGTAGTAGGGCTGCAATGTCCTTTGTATTTTGGGACTAAAATATTTTAATTCCTCCCACACTACTGTTCATTTCCAAAACAATACCAGCCTGTATCTTGGCTAAAACTTTGAAGAGTTGGAAACATACAATTTTATTCTCTGAAAAACCTGATAATGATTGATTCAGTATAGTTTCATATCCATCTTGTGATGGCACTTATTTTAAAGAGGCTGGATGAATACAGGAAGCAGAATATGTATAAAATGAATAGTTTTTAATTTAAAAGTGATTGATAGAAATGTAACAACATGCACTGTCTACATATTCAAGCTAAACAAATTTAGGTAAGGTGGTGGTGGTAATTTTTAAGGACAGAGGGTAAGCTTGGAGTGCTTCAGCATCTCCAGCACTTGCAGTTTTGTATCAGAGGAGACGCTCTAGTTCAGATACAAGTTACTGGCTGTGATGCAGATAAAATTTTCCTCTTCTGCATAAAAAACATGCAGAAGCTATATGGCAACAATCATTCCTTTATGTCTCCATGTACTGTGTGATCGCAAAGTGAAACAGACTTTTTGGGTCACTGAGTTGTCTCTCTGCTATGAAGAGGAAACCATGCCATAGAATCCCTTTCATAATTTGATCCAGTCTTTGTTTAAAAACAGGTGTAAAAGGACCTAAGCATATTACTGGTGGCTGCCTTGACTCTGTGATTGTACTGCATCAAGGCTCAGACACAGAAAATCAGCTGTTATTTTTTTTTTTTTTCTCTGGTGGGGAAGAATGTGATATGTGAAGCAGAAGTCTGTGTATTTGACTTGACTTGAAGAGGAAAGAAAAAGCCAGACAGGAAAAATTGCAAAATAAGAATAGTTTGCATGACCCAAACTCTGTGACAGTTTCCTTACAGCACATTTTTGAAAGATCCAGTTTGGTCCAGCTAAAGAAAATCTGCCTGTAGTAAATTAAGGTACTTACATAAAGTTCGGAAACCCAACAAGATCTCTATGCAAAGATACCCTCCTGGAGAGATGGTGGGATAATTTCCAGGGCCTGCTGTTTGACTGGCAATCTCTGAGATTAATTTAATTTCTTCCTTTTCTTTTCTTTCTTCCAGGTATTCTAGAGTGGCCATTTTGGACTAAGCTGGTAGTTGTGGCTATTGGTTTCACTGGAGGACTTCTGTTCATGTATGTACAATGCAAGGTGTACGTACAGCTGTGGAAGAGACTTAAAGCTTATAACCGAGTAATATATGTACAAAACTGTCCAGAAACTAGCAAAAAGAATATTTTTGAAAAACCTGCACTAATGGAGCCAAACTTCGAAAGTAAAGAAATGTTTGGGCTTCACCACTCGGACACAAACTCTTCACATTACACAGAGCCAGAAGACTGTGCTGCAGAAATCCTTCATGTCTGATTGCTGGGTGGAAGGGGTGTTTCTGTATGTCCTTGAAGAATTGAATATCATTGTTTACTGCAAACTGCTCTACCTTTTTAAAATCAGCAAACAGCTGAGGGCTGGTGGATGAGTTTTTTACGTTTGTTTTTTTGTTGGAATTTTTTTAAATCCCTTAGGCATATCTGTCAATGTCATCATGGTTGCATACCTCTCAACATTTTGTGTCTCATACTGGCTGATCAAAGAGCCACAGGATATGGGGTAGAATGAGCCTGGGGTTTGGTATCAAGGAAGCCGCTGGCGAGCTGTCATCAACTCCATGGAGTCTGTTACTTCAGAATTCAGAACGAGACTCTGAAGTAATTCTGGAGGATGTGTAGTGTGGGGCTGGTTGGTTGGTCTGTTCTTTATCTGTGATGAAGGAGGTTGTCCCAGACAGTGAGAGAAATGAGAAGGAGTCTAATCTACCACTAACACTGCCACTAACATTGTGTCTTAGGCAGCAGGTGTAAAATTTTGCTTTACATATTGTGATGAGACTTACAAAGCATATAGCACTTTTAAAAATCTTTATTTTGTGATATGTATGTCAAATGAGAATGCAACTTGAAAAAATGTGTCATTTTTGAAACATTTCTTCATTTTTTACCCCATCTATTCTTCTGGAACATAAACCTCTTGCCTTATGAAAAAGAAAAATTTAAAAAATTTCAGCCTGTGATTTCCAACACATGCCCACATTATCTTACTAAACATAACACTAAAAAACTCTGCCTCTTTGGGTTTCCTTTGAGGAGCAGTTTTCTTCAAAGGATATTGCACTTGTGTATGTGGTGTAGTGGATGTGTACAATGTTTGTTTTCAGTGGTTTCAGTGCTCTGTTTTGGGGATTGGTTTTGATTTTTTTTTTCCCAATAGGTCAGACCATCAACATACCTGCACATATACACCTGATGTAACTTTCATTCCAAACCATTGGCAAAGGGTTTGTTGCTATATTGATAAAAACGTGAGCTGTTACAGAAAAAAGGAAACTTAGTCAATACAGCTGAAACTGGTCTTCTTTCTTTAATGCTGTGTCATGTGTGAATTACCTAAGAATTTGATGTTGTCAGAGGACATGCTGACATCCAAGTCTAGGAACTGGATATCACATTAAGTGGATAAATTTAAAAATACCTGCTTGATGTGAGGCATTGTGTGACCTGAGAATAGTATATGTCTGTGCTTTTGAATTTGGGACTGGCTTTTTAATCAGTCAGCTTTCATGCAAAGAGAGGGACAGC
Source organism: Phainopepla nitens (assembly GCA_013400175.1). Taxonomy (NCBI): domain Eukaryota; kingdom Metazoa; phylum Chordata; class Aves; order Passeriformes; family Bombycillidae; genus Phainopepla; species Phainopepla nitens. The sequence continues at coordinate 233,757 of VXBQ01014391.1, read as the reverse complement.
TTTAAAATCTGTTTGCAAGGCTTTAGACAGAGTTGCCCAAAGCCTGGGGTATCTGCAGTTGATCTGTGTGTCCAGTCTGTTTCACTGCACCACTGCCCAGCTTTAAGCCCTCATTTAACCAAAGTTTTAGTGTGACTAGAGCAGAAACAAAGCCCCACAAAAAGTCAGCATGAGGCCTCTGAATTTGAAAGCTGACTTTCCCTACCTGAGCTCTATCTAAATCTCTGTAAAGTAAGTGATGATAATATGGCTGGTTTTAGTAGGAATTGCCTGGACTTCTCAGGTAAAAATTTCTGTTTGCTTGTTGAGATAGTGAACTAAATTCTGAGCTCTAGTTCAAGTATCAGTTAGTGGTTTTGAAGTACAATTTTGGGTACATTCTTTTCATAGTAAAAGCAGCTGCTTTAAGACTTCTTAAAATATAACAGTAAGAGATCAGGGATTTTTTCCTTAAAATGTAATATTAATTTATTTTTAAATCAATATTTTAATAGAAGGCAGAGAAGGGACTCTGGTAAGAGAACACACATCCCAGTGGTTTCTAGAAGCTGTTGGAGGAAAAGCACGTGTGCCTCTGTCAATTCATGCTTGAAGCTTACTGTCTGTGATCTTCATGAACAATGTGGTACCTTGTTCTTGAGATGTGTTAAAACATCCAGACCTCTGGGCAGTCCTGCTAAAGCTGCACGGGCATGGATTTGTGCGCTGTACCAGCCGTCAGAATGTCCCGTGCTTAAGTGATACAGGCAGACAAACCCTGCATACCCTGCTACTAATAGGGCAGTCTTTGTGACCATACACATGCAGAGTTTGTTGCCTGTGCCTGCCATAATTCAAAGTGCAATTACTCGAGACCTTTCCTGAACTCTGCTGTGGGTGATCCTCTTCTCTTATGAGAACCCAGATAATACACTGTCTCGTTTTGTTCTCTGTTTTGTTCTGTGAAAGATTCACTAGATAAACTCAGGTGGGTTAAGAATCAGGTCTTGCACACCTTTGTGACGTTGTTCTGAGATGCCCGAGTGCACAGGGCCTGCCCGTGTGCGAGATGCTCCCGTCGCAGCTGCAGGACGCACAGAATCAGCTGCCAGCGGTGCTGTGCGCGCTCTCGCCCCGTCTGCGGCCACTGGGTGAAGTGAAGATGGACGAGTCCTGGAATGGAACCTGGCTGTCCTCCAGCTCACACCTGAGAGGCTCGGGTGTGCGAGCAGCGTTCTGACATCGCCGATACAGCATGCCGTGACTTGCTGGTTCTGCTTCGGTCGCTGTTGTACGTGATTCTAGGTGAAACTTTGTAAAATCTCATTTGGTGTTTTGGAAGCTGCATCTGGAATGTGCCAGGTAGTGTTCAGCGTATTCAGGGTACTGAAGGTTTTTGCTGTGCCCCTGAGTATCTTAACTTGTAAAGAGAAATCATCTCCAGCAAAATCTCTTGGGGAAAAATATTTGTGAATGAAAATGTTTTAGCTAGTGTTGCTGCTAACAATTCTCTCTCCCAGCAGGTCTTTTCTGAATGAAAATTAAGGCCTATTATGTGAACTCTTTATACTGCTTAGGAATGCCCGTACCAGGAAAGGCTGCAGAGGAGATCCATCTGTCAGGGGGTTTCATTTATGCTGGTCACACTTCTCATGCTGATTCTTGCTTGATGTTAATTGTGGGCTTCTGGAGATGCAGTTCTCTGCTTCTGCATGGTGCCATCAAATGTTTGATAAGGCTGAATGGTGCTTTTTTCTTCTTTCTCCTCGAGAAGATACTGTTGACTTTTTTCAGCTTCCAGCTGTGAGGCACTGATGCCAGCTCAGGTGAGCTCTGTCCATTCTGTTCGCATAAGGGGAACAACTATCCCCTGTTAGATCAGGCTTTCCAGTACTTCCTTCTGGCAGCTTTTGAAATGACTGAAATAGAAGCCTGGTCCTTGTACCTTGGCCAAAGTTAGCTTGGGTTACCCTGGGACTTTCCTGAGACCAGAATTTAAGTAGGAGGGAGCATAGGCTTAATGCCATCTACTACAGTCCCTTCCCTAGATTGCCAGAGCCTTTGCTGATATGTCCAGTGCCCCAGATAACTGACCCCCTTCTATTGACAGCATTTCTGTCCAAAAAGACACCATCTGGGCCAAGGAAATTTCCCTGCTGTGTCACATTTGATGAATCTGCCAAGTCATGGACATGCATTGTGTTAGAAATACAGGTGTGTGCTGCAGAATGTTGATCCCTTGTAAGAGCTGATGAGATACTAAATTCCTGTGAATTCTCAGGACTTTTTTTCAACTGGAAGCCTGTATTTTGAGAGTGAGAGTGGTGTTTAAAATGTTTTCTGAAGAAATGGCCAGACCCTGGGACAGCTCCCTCTAATTGAGTGTTATTGAGATTGGCTTTGCCTCAGCAATGGGGGACATTCAGTGAAGACTGAATGAGCCTGCAAGGGGTTAGAGAAGTACAGGGCCTCTTTGCTGTACCTGGGAATTCCTGGGGAGCAGCTGTAACTCTGTTCAAGCCAACCCCCGTACCGATCAGAGCACGAGTCCCACTTGGTGCTGTAAGGAAGGAGGCTGCTTGGCCTGCCACTCATGGGAAACCTGTAAAGTGATGCATGGATGTGGCCGTGCACAGGAGCTGGTTGCTTCTGCCCTGTGTGTAGCAGAATATGTATCTATTGCAAAGTAGGAACCAGGTCCAAAATTCTACTAAAGCTGATGTGTGTTAAGATACAGATTTCTGGTGTGGTCTGCTCTGGAGACTGGCCAGCAGTGAAAGTCAGTGACTCTGGGCTGGATCCCTCTCAGATATGGGTGAAACAGGGCAAATACAAAAGCAAGGATATTGCTGGCTGGATTTCCTTAGTCTTGTATTAGATACACAAACAAAATTTCTAAGTGGGACTTTTTATTTCATGATCATTTTTTAGTTTTGAGATATTGCGGTGTCTGTATATTCCAATGAAGTACTGAAAGCACTTGTCTTTGTATAGAAGATAACTGTTTAAAAATTGCAGCTAATCTTGTATTTAGGTAAAACGTTTGTAGATAGGTAATTGTATAATGTTGAAGAACTTTACACTGGCATGTGTTGTATAACGTTTATACAAGACACTTCATACTTCTGCAGAATTTTTTAGTTATTAAATTTCTAGTAACTTAATGTATAGTTTTGTATCCTTTCATGTATGTTCATTTTCTCAGTATTACCACTTGCAGAGTTATTTTTAGTTTCTTAAAATGTAATTGGTTATTTGTGTGTGATACACAGGGTTATTGACTGCAGCAATAAAGTGTTTCTATAAAAAAAAAGAAAAACCCAAACCCATTAAAGTATCCACTTTGTTTTGAAAAAGCATGAAGAGAAAAATTGAGCTCTCCAGTAGTAAGATGATGATCCAAACACAGAACTTGATGGCTCTCCAGTGTAGCAGACCATGCAGAGCAGCATCCCGTGACAACATGATGATAATTTTATCCGTAATGGTAAGGGCATTGTAACCATCGGAATAATTGAGTGACTCCTTTGATGCAGGTGCTTTGGCCTCAAATGCAGGAATCATGGGGAGAATTTTCTGGCTTCTGCCATGCAGGAGGTGGGGAGAGAAGATTCCCATGGGCCTTAAAATCTGACTTTCTGGACTCAACACTGCATGGGGCATCAACTGCTTCTCATCTGAAGTCAGCATTCTCACATGCATCTGTGTAGAGGTGCAGAGCAGAAGATGCTCATTGCTATGATTTTCCGCTAGGAAGAATATTAATTTTGTTTACAGAAGAGAGAATCTTCAGCAGTTTCACTAGAATACATTTTTAGCACCAGTAGGTCAAGGAAACTGCACTGTTGTGAGAGAACTTATTACAAAGGCATACATACCAAAGAGCAAAGACCTGGAGAGTTGTGTCTGTAACAGACACAAGGAGGCTCAAAGAAAAGCTTTTCATTTCTGTTTAAGTAGTAATTAGTTTTTCATTTTCCTTCAGGGAAGGAAATCTTAAATCTGCAACCCTGAAGAGGTGTCTTCCATGCAAAACAAAAGTCTCTATCTTACATTCCCTTACTAAAGAAAGTCTGGCTGTAGTAAATTAAGCTAATTACATAAAGTTTGGAAATCCAACAAGACCTCTATACAAAAATACCCTCCTGGGGAGATGGTAGGATAATTTCCAGGGCCTGCTGTTTGACTGGCAGTCTCTGAGATGAAAAGCTGATAAATGGTTTAAGGAACAGAGCCCGCAAAGCCATCTGGCTGCCAGTTAAAAAGTGTTCCTTGTCTTGGGCTCAGGCAGCTCGAGTTAATTATAAATTAACTTACTTCCTCTTGTAAACCTTATTTTCATCTGAAAGAGTATTACTGTCACTATGTGAAGTGTGTCCATCTCTGAGGCAGAAAACAGCATTGGCTCAGCAGCATATGGCACAGCTGTGACTCCAAGAACAGGATTTTTCATCTGGTCCCCAGGAACTGGAGCTGTCTGGTGAGTAGTTACTGGCATCTGGCTGGCAGGACCAGCATGACTTGCCTCTTGGAGTAGGGCAGAAGGAAGCAGAAGGGAATCATTTTGTAAGGTCCATGAGTGCCCTATGGAGGCTACAAGCATGTCAGAAGATGCAACTCCAGCTGATGATTCTGAAAACCAAGTCCTGTCTCAAAAGCCAGGCTCGTGCCTGCACAGATGCTCAGCCCCCTGCACTGCTGCAGGAACTGGACATCTCCCATCCCACTTCCCACAGCCACCCTGTGGACCAGTCTCCTGTCAGCCACCCCTCCATTTCAGATTTCCCTGTCCCCAGTGTGTTACCCATCTCATGCTGTGCTTGTCCTTTACCTTTCAGTCTACTTGTGCAACCCAAATTTCCTTCCTCTTGCCTCTGGGCCAGGCTGGCTGTGAGGGTTGTGCTAGGATGTACCAAATTGCAAACACTGTGTGTCTGATAGGAATGACCGTAGAAGTACCCAAAAGTAACGCTGCAAATAAAGGTCAATGTCCCCTTGTGATCCCAGTTTTTCCTGTAAGTCCTCTGGGCTCCAGTCTGATGTGTAGGAGGCTCTCTGACATTTTGGCATTGTATCATGTACCGCAATACAGCAGAAGATGATTTTTCACTGCCTTGGGGTGGATGTATAACATAAGAAAATCAGGCAAGAATACCTCAATATAGAACAAGAACTGAACAGAGGAAAACTCGATTCATCTTGCCTAGATGGAGAAAGGATGCAGAGGAGGTTTTTTCTTTAAAAAAAAAACAAAACAAAACCAGAAATCGAAAGAGCCCTGAACAAAAGAAATGGGGAGCAAATTCAGTGCGTTATACACAGTAGAATAATTGGAAATGTAATATTACTCAGGCAGGGTCGAATGATGGCAAACTTTAGGATAGTCTTTAAAGTGCATGCTAGGAAAAGGCAGTTCAGAGGGACTGAAATCTGAAAATAGAGGGTAGACTTTGAGAGTATTAGGGAGATAAATGTTGAGTTGTCTCAAAGGATTTAACATCAGAGAAGAGTTTGAAATAACTGAATAAAACACCAGAAGGCAGTACAGAGCACAGAGAGGGGAGATCACCACTCAGGGTGTGCTCATTGAATCCTGAAGCTTCAAGGCATCAGGCTTGCAATTCCTAGCATTTTTGGACTTCGCTTAAACAAACCTCCCAGTCAGTTTTGCTGGCACCACCTTGTTGTGCTGGGTTGTTCTGATACTGTCTTAAAGGCCACCTGCAAACACAGCAGGCCAAGCAGGCTTAGGAGAATGCATCACTGTTAGAGCTGTAGGGTCTGGTGCTGGGAAAGCAGGTTCCTTTCTCATGGGAAACAGATTTATCCTTGTGGTTGGGAGAGGACAGGAAATGTCTTGGGCTGCTGACTTGATGCCAGCTGTGAGAGCTCAGCTCTCTTGGAGAGTGTGTCATACATCATATCTGCTTTACTCCTGAGCATCCCAAAATAACTCACCAAGTACTGTTGTCCCCTTCCTACACATAAGCTATAGAGAGACCTCAGTTTGACTTACCACTTTCTTTGCTCTAATGCTTACCTTCTTGCTTTGAAAGGTGCTGTATTAAAAGAGAAATGATTTTCTGTCAGAGAAATTTCTCTAAAAGACAAATTATTCTAATAATGAGATTATCTAAACCAGTATTTCCTCATGCCAGCAAGTTGATGGTTTATTTTATCCCAAAACTGCTTTCAGGACTACGTTGAGTTCATGGTCACATAAAAGCAGTTGATGTACACCAGAGAAATCAGATCTAAATTAAATTGACCCATTCCATTGAGCAGTCTTCTTGCAGCCCTGGATCAAATCAAGCTGTGGTAGAAGTTAGAGGTATTATTTCAAGGATTAATTTGGACCTGCTTGATGTCGCACAAGCCTCTATCAGGACTCTACCTTTGCTCCTTCAGCTTAGGAACTTTGCAGCAGTTTTCAGTCTCCCACTGCTGTTCTAATTTTGCAGTTTTCAAATGTGTGCAGCACAAAATGATACCTGAAGAGCAGCCACTAATGCAGCTGTATTCCTTGTGTTTGTCTTGTCTGTGGCTCACATGTCCCATGCCTTTGCTGTCCCCTCCTCTTTAGCACTGTTACCTTCACAGCCTCAAGCAATGGTTTGGGGAGGGGAAACCTGAAAGCACATTGCTTTCTCTCTACCTCTCTCCTCTCTTTAAGTGTCAGAGCTGCACAGCTACATCTGCAAAGGAAGGAGAAGATCTGCACATTTAGGAGGAGGTGATGAGGTCAGGCAGTTCCAGATCCCATGGTCGTCAGGGCTGAGGGAGGTCTCCTAACATTGTGGTAACTGGGATGAAGGATCCAAGGAACACCAGCCCATAAAGAGGGTAGGAAGTTCATGGGGATAAAGAGACTCTCAGCCTCTTGCAACCTGGATGGTCCCTTGCAGAAAAGATGTGAAGGTACTGTATTAAGTGTTGGTATAGCAGCGCTCTTGGGAGTTGTGAGAGATTCAAGTGGTGCCTGGATTGCAGAGCAAGGACACTGTGCTGAGCTTTGCAACTCCAGAGTTCATTATTGGGCACTGAGGTGGAACAGAGGCAGTTCTGTGAAGAAGGGTTTTTTCTCCCTATTCTGGTGGAGTGATATGCAATTAGCACCCATATGTTCTCAGCTATTAAGCTCATGCTCCTTAGATTATTTATGGAGCTTGGAAATTTCTGTAGGATCTGCTGCTCCTCTTTGTCATTTGTTATGTTATTCATTTTATCATTCGTCCCTACTCCCAGTCCTTATTAACACATTTCAGGAGGGCCATCTGCCTACCCCAACTGCCTGTAACCTCAGGAGGGCTGTAAGATACCTGACATCTTCACAGAACAACCTTGTTTTTCACTGGCACTGCACGAAGGCCAAGAGGGACAGCAGCTGACTTCTGCTGTGAGTTTCCATGTAGTAAATCTGAGGGATGTTTAGGTGAAGGGGAGCTGTGAGTAAGGAGCAGCAAAACCTCTGGCAGAGTAGATGTGCCCCTTGCAGGCAGCTGTCCTGCCCTGCACTAACTCTCAGGCAGACCAGGAATAGCAACTGCTCGTGCTTTAAGGGCCAGGTTTCCCAGCTGCCTGTGTGTGGCTGCACAGATCCTGCTGCCTCAGTGAAACTCGCTCCAAGAGAAGAGTGAGGTGTTTGTGCACAGGTGGTGCAGGGAACAATTCCTGCTTCCCCAGAGAAAGGGTTGGGGGGCGTAAGCTGGTGGTGACAGTACAGTCCTTATGAGTGAAGTAATGTACTCTTTGGATAAAATGGTTGGGTTTGGGTTTTGTGTATCCTTCATTTTGTCTGGCAGGATTTTGACAAAGTGTTTGAAATGATGCCAAAATTAAAAATAATCAATAACCTTTTGAATGTGGACCTTATGATAGTGAGAAGTGCTAACAGAAAAGACTTAAAAAGAGACATAGCTGTGAAAAGGCTGGTGAGATACAACCAATGCATTCCTACAACTTTCCTGTACAGGACTGAGCTTATCTAATATTTTTTAATGCATTTGTAAGAGGAGTTCTAACACTATAGAGAGACTCCCAGTCACATCTTTTTACAGAAGAGCCCAAAACCATGTGAAAACAGAACTCATCACTCAAGGGAATGGAATTGTGTTTAAATGCTGCATCAGAACTGAAATGCAAAGAAACATGGCAACTAGTTGATCAAGATTTGAACACCACTTTGTTCCATATTTGCAGTGAAAATGAAGGTGTCTAGAAAGAGGCCTTAAGTATGACAAATGTGTTTCTGAAGCGCTTGATATGTTAAAAGGGTTTTAGATATCTTTCAATGAAGGCTGTGAACCTCAATTTAGAAACTTTAGGACTAAAAGCTCTTGTGCAAAAATGAAACAGAACTGTGAGTTCTTCGAAATCTTATGTAAAGGGAAGGGGAAAGCAAGGAAAAGCTTGCTGGGTTTATGGTGCACTTCTGTGTGGTAACATTGTCCGTGGAAGTGATCACAGTGCCGTAACAAGGATCCTTAAATCTCAGGAAAAGTCAGATCTCCAGGCTGGGATTCTGCAGCTACCTCAGGTGGGTCGTGAAACAGTTGGCCATTTTGCACTTCTGTTTGTTATTTAAACAGTAGCAGCAGACTAGAAATTAATGCTGAGTACTTTTGTATCTTTTCTATGTCTATATATAAAAGCATGTCCTGAATGTGGGAGAGCCTTGAAATCTAAGTCGCAATACAGAAAATGCTTGAGTTTCTACTTGACCCGAAGAGACACAGGAGACCTTCCCTGACTCTTCTGGGTGAACATAGCTCAGTGTCTTCACGCATCTGCAAAAAAAAAAAACAAACAAACAAAAAAAACCCAAAAAACCAGAATCCTTTCAAGGGCAGCACAGGCTGTCCTTCTTGTCCCCATTGTCGTGTGGCCACAACATGTAAGTAACTTAAAACATAAGACAGGCTACAGCTTATCTTGGGAAGCTGAAGCAGAGAATCCGTAAGATATCTCTTGATGTTGCTCTGCAGTCCCAGGGGCACAAGGCACTTTGCAACTGGACTTGCCAGAACAGAAACAGGCACAGCCAGCAACAACTTCCAGCTGTTGGCTTTAATTGCTCAGTTCCTGTGTATTTGAAGGTTGCTGCCTTACCTGAGAACAGAATGCCTCATACTGAAAGTGCTACCAAAGCATGATTTGATTAGTTACCATCATACACTAATTAATCCAGCACAGAACCTCAGCTCTGCCTGTACCACAGGTAAAGCACCCCTGAGGTGGTTTTAATTTAGCTTGTTATGCATATCTACTACCAGAGATTCACAAGAGCCAGAGACCAGCTAGGCCAAGTGCCTGACTGCAAAGAAATGAGGAGCTGGGTTTGATCGCAGAGCAATGATGAAAGGACACTGAGATATGCAAAAGCCCAGCCCGGCTCCTCTCAGCACAGTATCATGCAGCTGCTGCTGGAGAAACATGGAGGATGATTATCAGTGAGATAACAGGGGTGGCAGCATGTAGTATTTGTTTGCTTGATGAAAAACTAGAGAACAGTATTAGTGGTCTTGGTGTCAGAGTGCCAACTGTGCAGTGTCACTGCTATGGCTTTATTTCTCTGGGCAAGTTGGAGTGTGGAGGAAGCACAGACAACTCTTCTGTTCATAATGTCAGCATCTTAATGGTAGCAGATGGTTGGTGTACTCAGGGTGGGGAGTGTGAAATGGGATGTTTAGAGGCCTTTCTGCAAATGGGGAGCTGGTTGTGTATGTACAGTTCTGATGTGCAGACATGCTGGCATTTGGTGTTACACACCAAATGCAAAGACATCAGGGTGTTTCAAAAGCTTAGAGGAATACAGGGAATAAAGCATGGACACATACAGAGGTCTAGCCCTGAGGAAAGTGTGAGCTGTACACAGATTTGCACATTTGGTGTATAGAATGAGGGTGCAATATGGTGTGAGCCACCATCCCTGGGAGTTTTCAAAAACATGTGGATATGGGCACTTAAGGACATGGTTTAATGATGAATTTGAGTGGACTTGATGATCCTAAAGGTCTTTTCCAAGCTTAACGATTCCATGGTGCTATGATAGAGTAACTTTGCGTGATTAAGAGAGTGGGATATTTACAGTGCGCACTGTGTTGTGTCAGTGTAGTATGAGTGTAAGGAGCACACAGAAGAGTATGTGTGCTGGCACTCTGGGGTGGTTTGGAGGTGAGGTTACAGAGTGCAGAGCAGTTTAAGATGAAATCCTGTAAGTGTAGAGGTGGTGAGGCACACGGGGCTGTGTGAGCTGTGCCTGGCTGGATCAGGAATACTGTGTGGAGCACTGTGTTGCAGAGCTGAGCACTTTGGACGCTATGTAGAGTTGTGAAACTGTGGAAGGTTGTCAAGAGGAAAGTAGAGCGTGGAGGGCTTTGTAAATCGTGCCGGCGTAGAGCTGGTGTGCAGCAAGAGGGCAGGTGCACGGAGAGGGCCGAGTGCAGGGTGAGGGGCAGGGCTGGAGCGCACGATGCGGGGCTGCTGTGCCAGGACGGGGGCTCGGGGCAGGGCTGAAACTCAGGGTGAAGGGCTGCTGTGCCAGGACAGGGGCTCGGGGCAGGGCTGAAACTCAGGGTGAAGGGCTGCTGTGCCAGGACAGGGGCTCGGGGCAGGGCTGAAACTCAGGGTGAAGGGCTGCTGTGCCAGGACAGGGGCTNAGGTGTGCCGGGCTGGGGAAGGGGCGGGCAGCGCCGAGCCGCCCTGTGCGGCGGCGGAGGAGGCGGCGGCGCCGGGCAGGGTCCGGAGGAAGGCAGGAGCGCGGCTCAGCAGCTCCGGTGGGGCCGAGCCGAGCCGCGCCGCGCCGCCGGGACCATGCCGTCCTACACCGTCACGGTGGCCACGGGCAGCCAGTGGTTCGCGGGCACCGACGACTACGTGTACCTGACCCTGCAGGGCACGCACGGCTGCAGCGAGAGGCACCTCCTGGACAAGCCCTTCTACAACGACTTCGAGCGCGGCGCGGTGAGTCCCGCGGGCGCTGCCGCCGCTCCGCCCGCCGCCTCGCTCCCCCGCCGTGCCGCGGACCGGGGAGCATCAGCGGCTCCTCGGCCGCTGGACTTTCTTTAAGCTCTTGTCTCCGTGCGCCGGTGCTCCGGAGCGGGACGCCGGCAGTGAGGTACCCGCTGCCCTCCCCGGCCGCCCGTCATCCTCATCCCTGCCCTAGGAGTTAGCCCTGGCTGCGGTCAGCCTGACATTGGGAAAGATGGGGCTCTTTGGTTCTGACTTACAATGGGCTTTCAGATCTCCTCGTACTTTCTGTATAAATACTAGAAAAAAAATTGTGTGTTTCCTGTTGATGTTAAGGGTCAGTATTTACTAAGAGTCAGAGGCCTGCCATCTCCAAAGAATTAAACAAAGAGGTAAGAGCATTCTAGTGGGAATTACAATGCCTGCCAAGAGAAATGTGTAGGGCAAAGTCAATGAAAGTTGAAAAACAGCATGAATGTGTGGGATTGAAGTTGTGGCTGGACTATCAGCTGTGCTCTTCTTCTTAACCCGGATTTCTGCTGTTTGCTGTGCCCTGTCCTCTCTGTGGTCCTCTCCAAATGTAATTGCTTTTACTCTGCACATTGGTTTAGAATGGCATTTATTTATTTGCCTATTGTCCACTCTGGAAATAATAGACTTTTTTTCTTTTTTCCCCCTTTCTAAAATGTGCATTTTACCTGGAAACCAAATTCACAGTTTCTAGAAGGTCTGATGAGATAGAAACAACTCGGAAAGTTTTAAAAAGATATTCAGAAGTTTGGAAGTTAGACCTACCACTGAATGTACAAGTGAGTCTTCAGTGTCATGGTGCAGCTTTGCCTTGAGGTTTTTTTTCAACCATGTGGCTCACAGTTTGAATTAGATACATGGTCTCTTCTGTGTGAAACATCATGGACACACTTAACAGAAGTCAACATTTTGAGTAGGTTCTGATGGCATGTGTGGCTGTGGTCCCTCAGATATTTACCAGCCACTGCTACTGAAGTTAATTTTCTTTCATGATTAAACATTAGTTAGGACAAGCTTAGGACCTTGTTACCCAAATCTCCCCAGTGGACATCCAATCATTGTTTCTGTCTTATCTGCTGAATAGTCACATACTTTAGGCAAAACTGAACAACGTTAGCAAGAGAGGCTGAAGGAGACCTCAGACTGTCTTGCAAACTTAGGGTTAGGGTGCTCTCCCAGGAGGGCTGAACCCTGCCCAGTTGAGGAGATCACCACCAGGGTTTTACTGACCAGGCAGTTTACTCTTATTCCTGGGCTGCAAAAGAGGGTTTCAGGTGGCTTTGATGGAGAGCCTGGCAGAACTCTGAGCATTCAGTTGGACTGGATCATGTCACAGGGAGAAAATGCCATGATGGGAGCATTCAGTATCTGCCCAGCAGCAGCTAGTGAGCTGCTGTGGGATCAGATCCAGCAGGAGCAGAGATATATCCACTGAGTGAGGGAGCAGTGAACAGAGGGCATGAGTGTTAGTAGCAGTCAGTTTTTCAGCATGTATTTCATTGTGGACCATCAGAATAACTCTGTGTCCTGAAAAGTGTCTGGCTCACTGGACACTTGCAGTACAATGTGCTAAGTTTTAGTTTTGAGGATGTTTTCTTGGGGAATGCAGCATGTTTTTCTAGGCACCTGTTCAGGTTACATTGTGCCCAAACCACTGTGTCTTAATAATATGTTGTGCAAGGGGAAAAGGAAAGAAAATAAAAATACCAGTACAGAACCAGAAGACTGAAACTGAAGCAGGCTAGAAGACTTTGAGTTTGGTTGGTTTGCAAAATTGTTCTCACAGTTCTGCCTTCAGTGTTTCTTTCAATATCTTTATCATTTTTTTTCTGCAAAGCAATTCAATTATTAATCCATTTCTAAAACAAATATCACTTTTTAGTGGATGAGCAGAATTTTGCAGTATTATTTTGTAAATTGTTGTCTACATTCCAGGTTTGGGGTTGTTTTTTTAACTAAATGTTGGACCAGGCTCTGTAGTTCCATTATCCTCATAATGTCTTCATTTGCATTATTGCAAATAGGGCATATTACTTGATGGGATTAAAGAGGGTATGGGCCAGATCTGAGTAGGAAATTTGCATGGCAAATGTTGACTGAGGGAAAAGTATATAGAAAAGCCTGAAGGAATTTGCACAATGGTAGCTCAGTTGTAGTTTTTCTGACTTACTTCAAGCTCTGGACCCAGGCAATGTTGAAAGTCATAGTTTTTTTTCTTTGTGTAGTGTCTTTTGAGTAAATTCCTCTGGTGCTGAGTGATTTCAAAGTTTTATGGTGTCCCCCAGTTCTCTTTCCTTCCTGTTCCCCTTTCATGTGCTTTTTTGCTTTTGTTGAAAGAAAAGTACTGACATGTATTTCCAGAAAGGAAATACAGCTTTTTCCACTCAGAGCTTTATGCTTATACAAAGAGGAATTGTCTGTGCCATCCTTTTTCCAATATAAGAATGGTCAGCAGGAATCTCCCCTTAAGAAGAGAGAATACTCTGGTTTTGCATGAGATTAAATTGCTTGAACAGGATGGAGTTTGGACAGTCCAGTAGTCTTCTTTCCTTCTGTTCTCTCACTCTGCACTCAAACTGTGTAAAAGCTCCCTACATCTCTGGCTCACCGTGCAGCCACTCTGGTGTTTACTGAGGGACCTTGTACAACAAATGCCATAGAAACCTTGAGCAACCCAGTGTCAGTTCTTACCTGCACCTTGTACATTTTCTGTAACCTGACACACTTTTACTGTATTAGCAGAATTGTCATCTGAGGTGAGCCCATGGCAATGCTGGCTTAGAGGCAGCAGAAGCTGTGTGAGGTACCAGGAGGGAGCCCTCCCTTTCAGAACTGCCATTAAAATTGGAACTGTGATGGTCATAAAAAGATTAAAAACCTCCAGGATTATTTAGGTTAATTGCATGTCCTTTTTACATGACATCAACAGTAACTACTTTAGGGGTCTTGTAATATAGGCATGTAGGTTGTTACCAGAGGAATCAGTTTCTTTTGAAAGTTAACTGTCAGTGTTACATTTCTATGAACTCCTTGGATCCAATTCATATTGCTCTTTAATTTAAATCTTATGTGATATCACATATCTCTCAGTGTGACATTGTACTACTTCAATTCCTTTGTACATCTGAACCTTACAAACATAAAATGTGTAATTGTCCTCATTGTAAAAAGGGAGAACTGAGGAAGACCAGGAAGCAAAAGACAAAGTGGATTTAGGTGATTTGGATACTGTCCTTAGTCTGAAGCACACATAACTAACACACAAAGGTCCTTAAATTCCTAGTCCAATGTTTTAATCTCTTTAACATCTTTCCACTCCAATTGCATGAGTAGGTGTGCCCTAGGAGTACCTCCTTCAGCTGTTGCTAGGAGAGTAGTGAATGGTTTCATGGCCTGCATGTTTTTCTAAGACTTGCAAACATTTCAAGGAGTAATACTGTTTTTAGATTGCATCCAAAAATGTTTCTCCATTTCTGGAGTGTTTTGCATGTTATTTTTTGTTGTTTTTTTCATCTTTCTGTTGCACTGCAGTCCAATAATGGGACTTCCTTTTTTCACGCACAAGATGCTGGAAAACTGTGTGAGGAAAGACTAGGTATGCCTGGGTAGTGCTGGTGGTGCTTCCTGCATGCGCAGTGGATCACTGGCTGTATTCTGCTCTGCAGGTTGACTCCTATGATGTGACTGTGGAAGAAGACCTTGGAGAAATTCAGCTACTAAAAATTGAGAAACGCAAATACTGGTACCAGGATGACTGGTACCTTAAGTATATCACTGTTAAAACACCAGTGGGTGACTATTTGGAGTTCCCATGTTACCGCTGGATTACAGATGAAAAGGAGATTGTCCTTCGAGATGGAAGAGGTGAGAGCTATTAGAAACCAGATTTCCTGCAAAACACCTGGAATTCTTCCATCTCTCCTTCCCATTTCTCCATGTACCTCCCAATCTTCTCTCTCCAATGAAGACCCACTGCCAGTCCCCTGTTGCACCCTAGAGAATGGGCTTTCCCTACTAGGAGTACTTTCTGAGCAGCTTGTTGGGCTAGGCACTGGCAGCTGGGTTGGACTTTTTGGGAAGCACGTACAAGGAAGAGTTCTAACGCTGGCTTGTTACACTGATCTTGAATTTGAAGGCTGACCCTAATGCCAAATTTTTGACTGTTCCATATCCCCATTGCTAGAAGCCCTTTTGATCTAATTAGAATTACTGTTCCCTGTTTATTTCATACTAAGCTCCTATGTGGCTTGTGATTAATTGCTGTAAATTGTCTTGTTTTCATGAAATAAAATCCTGAAGTTGCTCAGCAGGTGCAAACTGAAACAGCAGCTTACTTTTCATTCATTCTCTTGTGTGCTGACAGTCCAGGACAAGGCAGAGTGATGGATTTGACTGCTCCAAGTAACGGTGACCAACTGAGAAAAGTGTTTTTAAGTGTCTCTGACACCTACTTTCCATAACCAGGGTTTGGGCAGACATTTGTCGCTGATGTTTGCTTGTTCCCCTCTCTGGTACCTGGGGTAGATTGGCTCCTGTAGTGTTCTGTAGCATGAGTGCCTGAAAACAGCTGAAACAAGTGTGAGGTGGTAGGAAATAAATGTTTATATTCCCCTTGCATTTTTGGCTGCTCCTGGCTGGGGCATTTTGTGTTTGAAGCCTTTTGTCCTATAATGACAACTATGTGTCAGTTTGGTTTTGGTCTTTCAATTTTTCATAATTTGCTTTATAACAACTGTACCACTTCCATGGAAGGCAGCTTTGCATGGCTTCCAGAGTATGGTGAGGTAATGGACAAGAGCAAGTGAAATTCTCTTGGTAACTGGAACACAGCCTGGAAACCGTTAGGCATATATGTTATCAGCTGTATTACCTCCGATATTTCCAACCCCTACCCCAAACAGCTTTTGTCATGAAACTCCTACTGGTTTTGTCTGCCTTATTTGTGTATGTAAAGTGAGTCATGTACCTTGCCCTTTCTCTGATCACTAAGGAAGTCTCTTTGTTATTTAATGCTATACTGAATTCACGGTCAGAAGAGCAAAATGTGTGGAACTGTTGTTGTTTTTTCTCTCTGTTCTCATGACTGGAAGATGTGATTATTACCCCAAGCTGGCAGGGGAGAGCATTGCTCGAGGAGAGAAGCTTGGAGATGTTTCCTGGAGATGTCTTTTAGCAGAGAAGATAAGCTGGAATAGTGTTGTGGTTTCTGTTATTGATGGAAATTCCCCTAGATGCTGAATTGTAAAATTATTTCCCATGACCCTCTTCAGATCATTTAACACTAGATATGTACAGCAAGTGTCTACAAGAAAGCCAGGGTTTATATAAGGTTGAGACAGATGTTCCTAGCTTAAGCTCATTTCCCGTTGGAAGCACCAAGTCAGGAGCTTATCCTCCTCCACAGATTCTCTAAGGACTTGTCTGTCTACTCAAAAGTACTAAATTGGATCATGTAAGCATTTCCCGCAGAAACTTTGTGAAGATGTAGATCGGAAGTTTGAAGGTTTGAAAACTTTGCTGTCCTTCTCAACACCTGGGCAGTGATAGGTAGAGAACCCTCCTAACCCTGTCTCTTTTCCCTGTTAACAGCAAAGCTGCCCCGAGATGACAAGACTCAGATTCTCAAGCAGCACAGACGCAAGGAGCTCGAATCCCGTCAGAAAATGTACCGGTGAGTTTCCCACTGCTCTGGGGTCTGTCCTCATCAGGTCAGAGTCTGGCAGAGTGTATTCTCATTATCACATGCCTCTAATTACTCAGCTACTGGATGATAGAAAGCCTAAGTTACCATGTTGGCCATATCTGGTTTTTACTTAGATGGAATTCATTGTAAAGTGATGATCATCTGCGTGCAAGTGGCATTATGAGATACTTGCACCTCAGAGAAGCCTGTCTGGAAGACTTCAGTGCGAATTCAGTGATACAGACTCTGTGTGGGCCCTCTGGCACACCCTTGTGCTTTCAAGGAAAATCTTCAAGGAAGATTTGAAGGCGTATTTCATGTGCCTCTTACTGGCAGTACTACAGTTTTAGAACTTGATCTGAACATGTGAGCTTTTTCTGGAGCTTTTTGGCTGCTACCAAGCTAGCTTGAGTTGTTTCCTGCACCAGGGTACAGTGAAAACCTGGCCCTGTTTGAGTGAACTGGAATGTGCTAGCAGAACACAGCTGTGATATATAAAAATCTCACATATGTATACTATATATATATATATATATATATATATATCTACACACACACATATGTGTTATACATATCTATCACATATATATTATACTGCCATAGACTTTTTTTCCTAGTCAGTGTCATGATGAGAAAATTCTGTCTTTTCTCAGAGGGTAACTCCAGAAGGCATTAGACATTGCCTTTTGCTAGAGACATGCTCTGTTAAAATAACGAAAGTTTCTTGCACTTGTATCTCTTTATTGGGAGAATTAGGGTCAGGTCAGAGGGTCTGTTCAGAATTGATGGGTTGAGGCTTGGCGTATGTGTCGTTTATCTCACTTCAAGAAAGGCTGTTCCCTACAAATTACAGGAAATAGAGCAGAGGAAAATATGGTTCAAAAAGAGGCGTGCCACAAAAATTTATTTACATATGCAAGAAGGAAGGCAAAACCATTTGTAATTTCAGGGAAATAGCTACTTAAAATTCTGATGCATAGCTGATAATACACAATGCGGTCTGTGTGTGGCAGGCAGTTTGGAAATACCATTGAAGTGATACAATTCACCTTCTTTTGTTTTGAAATAAAAATCGGGCAAAGAATGTGTGCCATGACCATTAGGAGGTTGAACAGTTGACTCAAGATTCCTGAAGAGTGCCTTTTGAAGGAATCTAAATACATGCCTGGGTAGTTTTAGCTGCTGTATCTCAGTTCTGCAGAAGTGCAGTCCCCTCCCCTCATAATACATTTGAAGCTACTGCCAGTTTCAACCAAATCTGGCAAGTGTAGGTAGAAATATCACAGATATTAAGTTACATCAAGTTTTGTGAAGGCAGGTGGCCAAGTAGATGCTTTCCAGTCTGCTTCAGGGTTCTGTGGGGTACTGGTAAGTATTGTTGTGGTGTAAATCACTTATTTTGGCCTAAGTGAGTCTGACACAAAATCCTTTATAGCAGTGAGTCACCAAAACAGTGGAGATAAGGACACAAGAGCTCCCATTCTGATAAGGTTATATGGTTATCAAACCTCTCTTATTTTCTCAGCTGGAAGGAGTGGCATCCAGGCTTTCCCCTGAGCATCGATGCCCATTCTCACAGTGACCTGCCTCGTGACATCCAGTTTGACAATGAGAAAGGAATTGACTTCATCCTGAACTACACGAAAGCGTAAGTGTTTGTGGAACTTCAGGGGTTTGCAGAATCA
The DNA here is from genome assembly GCA_013400175.1 of Phainopepla nitens. Taxonomy (NCBI): domain Eukaryota; kingdom Metazoa; phylum Chordata; class Aves; order Passeriformes; family Bombycillidae; genus Phainopepla; species Phainopepla nitens. The sequence goes on along the minus strand of VXBQ01014391.1, from coordinate 215,412 downwards.
CTTTTGGAGCAGGGTAAGGATCTGATCACTTTTTAGGTTCCATTGAATCTCAAAATCGGATTATTTTCTCCAAGCACTGTATCAGCAGCCAGTCAAAGTAGGAAAGTAGGAATTTAATGGATTTGTTATTTTATTTTTTAGTTATCAATATTTAAGTCTTTCACACTGGGAACCAGCTGAGCCTCTGCATTCTTGTTAGCCATGGTTTTGGCTGTAGGCAGATGGAGGAGACACTGGTGAAAAGTATCAGCAGGACTACAGGCACCTGAGACCTTGAGCTTTTCACTCAGTTCTCAGCATTGCCCCCTGGAGATACCTTTCTCCTCTGACTGTTGGCGATAATTAAATCTTCTGGTCGCATACACAAAGAAGATCATTATCAATGCACCCTTGACATCCTGCTGGAGAAAATATCTTCCAGGCAGTTCATCAATTATCCACACCTGAGTGTAATCTGCTTGGGGCAGCCAAGTTATTGTCCACCCACTTGCACATGTCATGTCATTGAGAAAAACACTGGATGGCTGTTGGATGAGCCTCAATAATCAATCCTGCAGAACCCTGGAATAGTACAGTGTCAGTGAGGCAGATGGGACCGCTCTGACCTGTGATTCTCCTTCTGTGCTGTCTCAGATGCCCAGGTCATATCACACTGTCTCAGATATCCCACCATACTATCAGGTGGTGGAATAGTCTGACAAGACTAGTCCTTACATGTCAGAGCATTCTGGGTATTTTATTTATTCATTTATGCAGCTGAATTCCACTACCAATGCAGAGTCAAATCAGCGTGGTGTTAGCCAGTGCAAAAAGCTGTTTCCCAGCTCATGTAGAAGATCTGGGTGATGCAGGAGCAATAGCACCTGAGTGCCAGAGATGAGAGGTTTGCCATTTGGAGGCTGTATTCCCCTTCCAGCAATCCCATCCTGCCAGGCTGTGTCATGTTGTCAGAGGTCCTGAGTCGCTGCCAAGTGAAACTTGGAAGCGACTCAGCAGAGTGCAGGGACATCTATCTTTGTCATTGGCTGTGAGGGGCCCTCCCCATGAAATAGGAACCTGAAACTGCATTGCTGACAGCCAGCCATTCTGGATAACTCGTATGATGCAAAACAGATTTTTCCAAGCAACGGCAATGCTTCTTGTCTGGCACATTTGGCTAAAAAACCTAGACCTATGTTTCTGGTCAAGTGAATTGTGAAAATCTTTGGAGAAGAGTTTGATAGCCCTTTTCTAGCTACCGTGATGTGCTTTGGGAGCTTGCAACAACTGTTTGCCAGAGTGGAGTGGAGAAACATGGGGGAAGGCATGGGACCTGTCTTCAGTTTCAGTGCAGTAGGAAGGAAGACAGAGAGGTGTGTCTGGAAATCCAAAGGCAGGTGTGGAGCTGCAAAGTGTAGCAGTGGGCAAGGAGCACTTTTAAGGGAATATGTGAGAGCTAGGAGAGTTATATGAGACATAGGAAGTAGTGGAAGAGGGGAGGGGAAAGCCCTTTTTTTGGGACATGCGAAAATGAGCTTGGAGATACATCTCAGGTATTCTTTATGCTGTTGCAAGGTTGGATCTTTAGATACTATTGCCAGTGGATAACTCTGTAAGTTTAAAGGATTAATTGTGTGTAGGTGGAGATAATCCTGAAGGTGTCTGGTGCTGACATGACCTACACTATCTAGCAAACGGAAACTCTCAGCCTGATTCTGTGCCAGAAATGCAGGCTTGTGTAGCTATTTTGGACCAGTGCTGCATTTGGGCAGATTAAGTTCTACAAGCAACTCTGACTCTTTTTTTCCTTGCTCTGGTTTCTAGTGTGTGCCAGAGACTTCCAAGTACTTGATTTCTTGAGGAAAATGGATTTTTGTTTCCTAAGTCCTTTGGAAGTTTCTTCCAATATGGGAAATGTGAAGAACTTCCTCCTTTTGGAAGTAATCTTTGAAACTTCTGAGAATGGATGTGTGCCTGGCATTCAGCAGGTTTGACCTGCTGGTTTGTGACTAGATCCCAGGTGCTGTGCCTACTGCTTGGGTTGATCAGTAGCCCCTGGTAGGAAGAGCATCTTGGGCAGGAGAGGAGCAGTACATATCTGCTTGTATGTCAAATGTTTCCTAATCTTAGAGCAGCTCTGAAGGAGGGCAGAGGCTCTGCAGGACCTTTAGTAGAAATTCTCAAATGAGTCAGTCTTGAGCTGACTACTCAAGCTGTTATGTTTTTTAAAATAATTTAACCTTCTGGTGATGGTCATGCTGCCTCTTGAAGTTCATTTGTGATTCAGATACCTGGTCCCTATCCAGAAAGTCCTGCCCAGCAGTTACCCTTGCTTTGATCCTTGTACAATGATTCTGTGTCCCTGTCAGGTGGAGAGAGACCTCTGGAGAAGCCATCACATGTTGTAGCCTAGACAGTTGTGTGACTTTTACTTCCAAATATGCCTCCAGGCAGCTCTTACCCTTGAGTGCCATCTGCAGCAGCAGAAGCAGCCCATTCTACATGCACCCCATCTGGGCTTAGTGCAGAAGCAGCTCCTTTGTCTGCATTGTGGTCATGTTGGTCTAGAGCCCTCCTTCCAGATAACCACTGGCTGTTTCTCCAGGCTTTTGGTCGTCTCCAGCCAGTTCTGATCCAGCCTTTTCTATACGTTTGCTGGTTATAAATCCAGCCTCCTGGATTCTCCTCAAATTCTTTTTGAGAGGCTTTCGTGCAACACTCTGAATTTTGTTTACTTTGTTGTTTGCCCCTGCATATCTTCATGTGCTGTGTGCGCTTTTATTTGTGCATTTGAAGTGTTAGTGGCAAGTCAGCTTTCTTTTTCAAATTCAGTATTTGTTTTCTAGTCAAAGTAAATTATTTCCATCTAATAACAGCAGTTTAGCATTTATGCAATGATTTAGGACTCATCATTTCATATAAAGGGAACTTGCTTGGCTGTGCTATATTTGCTGAATTAGCAGATGGAGTCAGACATTTCTGACTCCCAGCCCGCTGTGTTCATGTGATGTGTGCAACCAGGAGCCTTGGTTTCTGAGGTTAGATGTGAGCATCAAGTTTATCCAGCAGCTCAAGTAAATAGAAAGCTCTCAAAAACTTAGGCCTCGAACTTTCGGGATCCAGTCTGGCCTTGGTCATGTAGATACTTACAGTACCTGTTCTTTTTTTAAGGAGTAGTGGCTGACTGATCCTGTGTTATTTGTCTTCTGACTCTGTGCACCTCTCTCCATCTCTTCGTGTCACCATACCACTTTCTGGACTGGTGTTAGTGGTGCCCTCAGAACTCTCAGTTGATGTTAACCACTGACAATGTGTGAAGCACTAGCTTTTCTGACTACAGTTTTTATAGTCCTAAATACATCCACTGTAGGCTGCTGAGAACAATTCTAGAATGAAGTTCTGTGAATGCAATAGCAGAAGTTGGGCCCTTGATGTGCCTTTCAGCCTTGTGTGTAAAGGCACAGCCTGCAGTATTAATTCTGTAGGATGACTAATCCTGCATTCCATTACTAAAAGTCTGTTGTGTTTAGATATATAAAAGCATGGAAAATAATAGGAATGGGTATTGAGAAAGCTGGAGATTATTTTTTTCAGATATGTTTTGGTTTGGTTTATTTTTAGGATGGAGAATCTTTACATCAACCGTTTCATGCACATGTTCCAGTCCTCCTGGAGTGATTTTGCAGATTTTGAGAGGATCTTTGTCAGAATCAGCAACACAATCTCTGGTGAGTTTATCAGCATTTGCTCGTGTTTGCGTCATAGAGTGACTAATTAGTTGTCTTGTTTGATCATCTGATTAGGATGGACATGGCTGACCTGCTCTTCTGCTCTCTAATAAATAAACTGTAATCTCAGACTGCTGATTGCACCATCAACCCACAAGACTCAAAACAAACCTAAAATCTCACAAGGAACTAGAATTACTGGGAATTGCTTGGTGGCATTCTCTGTCCTGAGCTGTGCTGGAGGTCGGGGCAGCTGGGCATCATGGTCTCTTTTGGCTTTTAGAAATGTGTTTTCATGTATGTTCAAGTCCCATAGGACAGATTTGCATAAGTATTTTGCATCTAAACCTAGAGATAAATTAGAAGGAATGCTTTTCAGACCATAGCAGCTGTTAAGGCATTTTTGAAAGTTTGATTGTCCAAGTCCCACTTCATCTGAATGCACAGAAAATCTCCAGAAGGGGAAGTGTGGTAATATTCTCTGTCAAGGGAAGTATTCTTGCCTCTGACACAGTCCAGATCAAAGGCTGTTGCCTGATATCCTAGCCATGTGATTAGTTGCATTGCTGCTAAATTCCTGGGTTCTCAACCCTTGCAGCATCGGGAGGGTACCAGCGCCCTGGTTCTGCTGTCATAAGACTTGTACCTGTCACAGACCTGTAGCTCTTCTCAGTTGGTTCTCTTGGGCCATTTGTATCAGTGACTTAGGGGCAGCTCAAATGCTTTTCAGGGGTAACTTTTTCCCCACAGGGGTTATTTTGATGGAAGTCATTCCAGATAGGAAAGCCTCTGCTGTTAGACCACCAGATCTGGGGGTGGGTTACAAAGAGCTGGGAATGACCTGGAAACTGTAACTTCACCTGGTCTTGGTGCAGGCAGGATAACTCATCAAACCACAGTCCAAGGAACTATGAGGTAGACCTGAAAAAGCTTCTGGCATTTGTCCAAAATGTCACTTAGCAAAAATATGTCAGAATAATTTATGTATATTGCATTAAATAGCCTCCTCTGCCTGCCATTTCACACTCACATCTTCTTACTAGAAGACAAAAATCCCTGTCTAAGAGTATGAATTTCTCTTTTGCTTTCAGGGATGTTCAGTGTCTGCAGTATCTTTCATTCTGTTAAAAAATCCATTCATGTAGTATTGACATATGAAAGACAAAATGCTGCTTTTCTTTAACCCTTTTCAACACATTAATCTTAAAGTTTACTTAAATACCCAGTAAAAAGTCATGGGTTTTGAAATTCATGGTGCCATTTCTGTAGAGATGGGCTGGAGAGCTTCTAATTTGTGAACCAGGCCCAACCTTCTGGTATCATCCATGGTTACTTTATCTTTCCATATTATTGGATATAATGGATGTACAGCTACTTTAAATGGGTTAATGTGGGACTCCTTGAATGTGTGTGAATAGGGTGTTTAGACTCTGCAAAGGAAAATGGTTTTCCCTCCTTCTCTGAAGTTTTGCTCTTCTTCAGGCTGCCCAGGGATCAGTTCACAGAAATAAGAGCAATTATGTTTTTCTTGGGTATAAACCCAAACACACAAGGTGGCAGAAGTATTAAAAACTAATTACAGTAATTTGTTACATTTAATAAGATTGCTTCCTAAAGTACTTTTAACACAAGAATTAGACGTGATCTACAATTAATTTCATTGATAACATTTCCATACTCAAGAGGAAAGCTCCAATTCTGTGACATTTAAACATTAAGCATCGGTCTCAGTTATTTTAATACAAATCTCAATTTGCTTTTTTGCAAACCTTGGGAGAAACAGGGATAATGGAGAAGGCATTTTTCAGTCATGTAGTTTCTCTCCAAGGTACTGAGTAATTTTTTTCTTGATGTAGACTTCAGATACAGCTCCAGACTCATTAGGCAGTTGATGGAGATAATGTGAATGTCATTTTATATAAACTTAACTTTTTCCGCTTTATGAAAAGGCATTGTGGGTTTTGAGACTTCTTTTTAATTATCACTTCATTCCCTTGGGGCCTGTATTTTTAATCCTTTTACCCTTTTTAGAAAAATTAATTGCTTTCAGAAAAAGTCCTGCCTTGTATAAAACTAGCCAGTGGTGGAAAACTTTTCTACCTTCATTTTTCCCCTGAAGACACCAGTGGGATTTTTGATATTAAGTAAAGTAACAACATGCCATTACAAAACAGAACACTGCAACTATAGAAAATATCCAGTAGTACTACATAGGTAATAAATAATAAAAACATGGATATCCGAAACTGGAATTTTATTGAGATGTTAATCTGGGTTTATATCAGCAGCTGAAAAATAAATAGAGGGAAAACAAGTCAAACAAGCAAAACAACAAATGAGGAGTTTTACTGAGTCAGAGTCCAAACCCTCCCCCAAATTTCCTTCACCCAGCTCTAGCAAAAAGAACTGCTCCAGCCACTGCTGTTCTTTCCCTACACACATTGATGTGTATTTCCCTTCTCCTGCTTGTGCCACCCGTTTTTGAACTTATCCCTCTGTACTGCATGTCCTGTGAATTTGAAGAGGGGGATTTAAAAATTTCATGGAAGACACGAGAAGGTGGTTTACAGATGAAGAGAATATTCTTCATAAAATTGGAATATTTTATTCCTCATTGCTTCTATACATGGAGAAACAAATTATCATCAATTTAATTCTTTTCAGTGTGAGAAGCAAGGATTAAATTTTCCATTTAACTTCAGTGATTTTTCTTAAAAATCTGTCCCCTTTTGAATCCTTTTCTTGCTGCTTTCTGTATTCAAAGTTGCAGTGCAGTATAACAAAAAGGTGAGGGGGAAAGGAGGAATTCTACAATGCAGTAGATATTGATGCTGCACAGATACTGATGCTGTAGGCTTGTTTTTCCTTTAGAATATGTGATGCAACACTGGAGGGAAGATTTTATGTTTGGCTACCAGTTCCTGAATGGATGCAATCCAGTGCTGATCCGGAGATGCACAGAGATCCCCAAGAAGCTGCCTGTGACCATGGATATGGTAGAGTGCAGTCTGGAGAGGAACCTGACGCTGGAGGAGGAAGTGAAGGTACGGCTCTGGGTCAGGCTGGGTTCCACCTGTTCCTTCTCACATCCTCTAATCTCCACAGCGTGTTTCTATTGCCTTCAGCCACATCTCCATTCTTCAGGGTGTGTGATAGGTCATGGCAAGGCTGTTTGTCTCTGCAGACTGGCAGTGCTCCTGTTGGCTTTTCTCCTGCTGTCCTGGAGCTACAGGCCATGCCTGTCTCCAGGTCCAGTGGAAGAGCTGTGACAGGGAGATGGACAGTCCTTTTTCACTGGTTTGCTCTGAAAGGTTAGGGATTGGCTGAATGCCTCAGAGAGGAAAGGTGCCTCTTCCTTTCCTGGTAGGGTCTTACCCACTGACATGCTGAAGAAGCATTGACAAGAGTGGTGCCTTGCTTTTGTGTTTTAACACAGGGTCCTCTTCAGCTGGCAGTGTGAAACTTGCTTGCATCTGAGTGTCACTGCATGAGTACCAAATACATAGATGCTCTTTGCTGAAAGGCTCACTGCCAGACTCTGCAGACAGAAGTCAGGCAGTTTGTGCAGTGGTACTTGCTGTCTCAATGGCATCATTCCTGAACTGCCATGAGCAAGGACGCCCCAGGGGTTGCTTGTAACCACCAGGTTCAAGTCAGTCTCTGGCCAAGGCTTCCCATTCCTTAGTTCCAAGCTGCTTGCATTTCATTAAAACACATCATGCTTCTTTTTTCTCTTTGTTTTTTTTCCCTCACAGCAAGGAAACATTTTTATTGTGGACTATGAGCTGCTTGATGGTGTGGATGCCAATAAAACAGACCCATGCACAATACAGTACCTGGCTGCACCCATCTGTCTGCTGTATAAGAATTTGGAGAAAAAAATTGTTCCAATTGCTATCCAGGTGGGCTTGCTGTCAGGGTCTTTGGAGGGTCACACTGTTTTGGTTATCTCATTTTAAACATGAAGAACTTGGGGTTTCATATTCCTTTTATATATTTCAGCTTGGTCAAAAGCCTGGACCAGACAATCCCATCTTCCTTCCTTCAGATAACACATATGACTGGCTGCTAGCTAAAATTTGGGTCCGTTCATCTGATTTCCACATCCACCAGACAGTGACCCACCTCTTACGGACACACTTAGTCTCAGAGGTGTTCAGCATAGCTATGTTCCGGCAGCTGCCTGCTGTACATCCCCTCTTCAAGGTTAGTTCTTGCATGAAGGGAGGATGTATGTGGGCTAGGGTGGTTATCACATCAGTTGTACAAACCAGAAGGAAGTTCTGGGAATCGTTCAGCTGAAATAGTTTAACTAGTTGCCCTGCAAGATAAGATACAGCTAAGCCACCAGGACTTCAAATTTTACATCTGGCTGCTGTTGAGTTAAATCTGAGAATTTTCCTTCTTTCGTTGTTTATTTCATTTCACAGCTCTTGGTGCCACATATGCGGTTCACAATAGCCATCAATACCAAAGCCCGAGAACAGCTCATCTGTGAATGTGGCCTTTTTGACAAGGTAGGCAAACTCTTTGTGAATCTTTGTGGCTCATGTCAGGTCATCATTATTCATGGTTCTTTGTTCTTCATGGTTCCATATGTACATATCCTTTAATCATCACATATTGCCTTGTTCCCTGACCTTTCTATTAAAGGGCAAACGCAAACATAAGTAATACCACCCAAGAAAAAGGCACACAGAACTGATGCCTTCTTGTGCTGAATATGTTCTCTTTTACATCTAAGGAGCCAAATCAGAACTGGCCAGTGTCAGTCAGTAGCTCGCTCACTGCTGATGTGACTTTGGGTTATAATATAGGAGTGCACATAAATTCCTGCATATGTATCCACATAGTTAACCCCCAACTTCTTTTAAGTACTCAGTTATTCATCTGAGCAAAAGGATTTGTGATGGCAGATGGAAATTTTCATCACAGAAAGACATGTAGGTAAGACAGATTTCTAAGACCACAAAGAGTGTGTTTGGATTCCAGACTGTCTTCTTGAGTTGCCATAAGCAACAGACCTGCTAGGACTGAATTTCAGCTTCACCTGGGTCAGTGAAACGTAGCTGTATGTCATACCTCTATCAATGATTTGCGTGAGGGCAGGCATGCATCCTCAGTAAGTTCACAGATGACACAAAGCTCGGTGGGAGAAATGGAATGCTGCATCTGGGAGTTGCAGCAGCTTGGCACACAGCAGTCTGTGACAACATGCTAGGAGCATGCTGTAGAAGTCTGGGGAGGTTTCAGAAGCCCTTTCAAAAAGGGAGCCTGTGTTTCAGGACACCTCTGTCCTTGTTACGACACTGGCACCAGGCCAGAAATAGCTTCCTTGCTTCAGAGTTTTTCACCCAAGCAGAGTAGAGGGGTTAAATCCAGACTCCTTTCCTTGTTGTCTATGCTCCACTGCTGACTGTGGAGACTTTGCATCCCTTTAAACAGAAGTGTCATGTCCATACCCCATGCATGTGGGGTGAGTGTGTGGGTAAGACCTGCCAGCAAGAATCTGGAGTTCCAGAATTTATTGGTTCTAATGCAGATGAACAACCAGCCAGAGGACAGTAAATGTTAGGTCACAACTGCTACAACACATATCATATCATATGCTAGAAAAGCAACTTTTGGGAACTCTTGCACAGTGATTGTCTGAAGAGTTTTGCAGTGCTGTCTGTTGTGGACATGCTGTGTTTTTCAAATGTAACATATGCTGAAACCCTGGCCATTCCTCATTAGTAGCAACCCAGCAGCTATTATGCTATCCTGGCATTATTTCCAGGATGACTAAGGGTCACCTGCATCCCTAAAATCTTGCTCCTAAACTACTCTGTAACAGCACTGGCAGCTTAACTTAAGCCCTCTTCTAACACACTCAGGGCTGCCCTCCTTTCCACATGCACTGGTTCTGGAGCATAGGACTGCAGGGAGTGCCATGTTTTGATGCTGCTGTACTTTATTAGTGTATTCCAGTGTAAGCAATACTATAGTGCAAATGTGGCTATTAACAGTGATCCATGGGAGAGAGGTGAAATCCTTGGAGTCAAAATGTACAATTCCAGTGGACTTCTGCAGTTTGGTACTTTGGAGATGTGGTTTTCTCCTTGAAAAACAGATTTGCCAGCATTCTGTATCCCATCTCCTGCAAATTTGTAAAACCAGTCTTGGCACAAAGGGAACACAGTCTCTTACTGTTCCTATCTTGCTGTTCTTCCTGCAGGCAAATGCTACAGGTGGAGGAGGACATGTACAAATGGTGCAGAAAGCAATGAAGGATCTGACTTACAGTTCCCTCTGCTTCCCTGAGGAGATCAAAGCTAAAGGAATGGACAGCAAAGAGGATATCCCCTACTACTATTATCGGGATGATGGCATTAAGGTCTGGGAGGCTATAAAGAGGTAAAAGACCGTAGTTCTAGATATTGGCTTATGAAGTCACAGAGACACAGACTTCATTTTTTTTCCTGCTCACTTTGATCTTCATTGCATCTTGTAAACAATATCTGGGCTGGTTAGTCAAGTAGTGCCTTTTCCATCCAGTATATCTCATCTGAGGAAAAATATTTAGTCAAGCACACGCTCTTGAAAGGCTGTTAATTCCTGCTTTTTTCAGTACTGTTTTCTTGCATTCTGTATTTCAGAGGACCGTTTACAAGTATGTACTCTTCTGTAAGATTTCACAGAAATTTAGTGAGTCAGAATTTAGCCTGCAAAAGGAGTATAGTTACCATTTTGTTTAGCTATGCACAAGCCAAGAGAGGACTCAGTTCTCTGAGCCAGCCACAAGGTTCTTGTGGACTGAAAATATAAGCTTGACTTCCATGATGGCTCTCTTTTGAAACTCAGTAAATTATGGTATAAACTGGTTGGAACAAAGCCTTTCTTAAAATGCCTTAAAATTGCAAAGCCTGAGTTTAATCAGGAAGGGCAGCAATTCAGCTGCAAGGCTGCTCGACCACACAAACATGGCTCCTTTTCAGATCTGAAACACTGCCTGGATGATTTATAGGGTTTTTATTCTGCAGTGGCATTTTATTTAACAAACAACGTATTTTTTGCATGGCATAGATTGCTTACCAAATATGCAGCTGTTTCTGATCTCATGACTTTTGAAAAGCATATTCATTACAAATCAGATCTTTTGTGTACACAAAGTAGGAGTTTAATGATGCAAGCATAATGTTGGAAATTCTGGGGTCATTTTTGTCTCCTGGGTTTTCTCTGTTTTGACAAGGGCTTATCTTGCAATATTTCCTGCAATTGTGAGTGCCTATTTGAGAGAAAAGGAAGTTGTAACTTTGCTGTGTTTTTTTCTTCATGTGGTCCATTTTTTTGGTCCTCCTTCTCTTTCCTGTGTTTTCTTTGCAGATTGAGATATGCCTGGTACCAGGTAGTACTTAGTCAACTCAATTCAGTTTGACTGTTTGTGGGTGTTAATCTTGCTGGAAGATGATGTTACACTGCCTCAAACTTGGCTGAGAGTTGTGAATCATTTGGTTTATAAATGGTGTGGGCAGTACCCTTTTTAGTGTGTGAGAACCTGACCCATGAACCCGTGGTCATGCGTGTGTCTGCTCACCAGGAATCTCCTGCACTCTGCAGGGGTGTCAGTCTTCACTTTTTTTGATGAAATAATTTCTATCCCCAGCATTACTTCCCATGTTGTAGGTGGCCTAGACCTAAGGAAGCTGATAAGGTTGTTCCCATAGAAACAGTGAGTCTCACACAGTAAAGTCCTCTAGTCTTCTTCCTATTTCTGATCTGACTGCAGATAAATACACCAAAGATATTTCAGCCCAAAGGGTCTCACCCACACTTCATATATTAATTTCTATTTCTGTGGAAGGGGGTCTGAAATACGGCCATTTTTTGAGAGGAGGATTTCCTTCCTGTATCACCTGGCACTTGTGTCAAATGCATGGAGACAGAGCTCATGGAGATCATCTTTTTCTCTGCATGTTGCAAAGTTTTTGTTTTCCTTTAACTTCCTCTGGAAGCTAAAATTACTTAAACTTTTAGTGTTTATGTAGTTATTTTTCTGCCTCAATGACAGCTCTTGATTGGCTCATAGGAGCCACATTGATATATTTGTAAAAGTCTCCAAATGGCAATAAATTTATAAAAGGTATAAACTTATATTTTATTAAGGGATAAATCTCTGTTGGATAACAATTCTTAGTCCCATCAGTCAGCTTCTACAGTGAAGTGTTTCACCTTATGGGTTCTTGTCAAAATATTTAGCAAGAGATTTAGCAAGGCACCTGCAGAGCTAACAGAATATCTCAGCACAGCTCCATTAACCAGTCATTCAGTCATGAACTGCAGTTCTTCAGGAAATCAGGATTACCTGTTTTCACTGCTTTCAAAACTACTTCTGTTATCTTAGTGTTTTAAGAGCCTTTCTTTCAGAGATGAGCTAGCCTGGGAAGCTTTTATAGGAAGAGGCATCTTGAGAAGAGGAACTGAACAGGAAAGAGATGTCCGCTGTAAACAGTGGGCATAGGAAATAGCTCTAGATTTCTTTTTCCCAGGAGAAGTTTCCTGGGCCACTTAAGTATTTCACAAAAAGGATGTTCAATGGGAGGGGTGAACTACTGGCATTCAGGAGCAGCTTTGGAGTGTCCCAAGTACAGGGAATGGTACTGGTAATCACAGTTTGGGAACCCCTCTGCCCAGCGTGGGATCCATGTGGATGTGCAAGAGGAAGTCTGTATGGAGTGAGGAGAGGATGTAGATGTGATGACAGAGGTCTAAGCAGGAGCAAAGCCTCAAATAAGAGAATGAAGTGCACAGGATTTCTCAGGAGTTGCAATGTGGTCCAGGATCTTTTTGTTGGGGGAAGAAGTGACGCTGCAGTCCTAAACAAATCAAAGTTGCCTCTCTTCATTCCCACTGCTTGTAGGAAGGAGATAAGAGAGTTTTTATACCTTCTCTTGCCCTTCTCTCTTTCCTCCCGTAGCATCTGCAAGGTCAGAAGATCATCTTCTGGAATGGCAGAGTTGCATTCTCCTTTTCATTTTGTTCATTTGTTCCTGTCTGCAGTTTTGCAGAGGATGTAATTCACATCTACTATGAGAGCGACGAGGTGGTGTGTGAGGATGTGGAGCTTCAGGCCTTTGTCAAAGACATTTATGTCTATGGAATGAGGGGTGTCAAAGCCTCAGGTAAGGTGTGAGCCCAGCCAGGTCTGCAGCTTGTCCAGTCCCTGCTGACAGCTGTGCTGAGTGCACAGGACAGGTTAGAGACCCTCTCTCTTCTTGGCCTGAAGATGCTCAGTTTTATTGTGAGACCCTGGCTCAGGCCATCTCTCACAAGACAGCTCCTTCCTTTGACACAGATTCTCATAATGAGCTTGAGCAACCCGTGTAGTCTCTCTCTACACTGGGGACAGGTCCTTTGATTTTGTCTGTTCATGCTTTAAGTATTATAGGGCATGTCTGTATGTGTTAGAACCACCAGACAGACTGACAGAAATCAAAGAGCAGCAACGCCCCTTGAATCCTCTCCTCCAAACCTCACACCAAATAAAAACATGTGAGAACCTCCCCAGGAGTGTATTACTGCATTTCACATTTGTTCAGCATTTGTGTCATCACTGAACTATTCTCTCTTCAAGAAAAGATACTCATAATTATTTCCAAGAAATATTTTCCTTTGCTCTGTCTCTTCCCACTGCCTCTCTTTTCTTGCAAGCCGTTATTTGACCATGGTATTTCTCATCCATAACATGGCTCAATTCACCCACCTGATTAAATACTCCCCTGTCATTCCCTAAACATGTTGCTTTTCTTTTCCATTCCCATTTTTTTCCAAGCAGATTTTCAGGAATTTATAGAGGTGTCTGGAGATTCTTCCTGTTCTCCTGTCTGATTTACATCTGTCAACACCTGTTGGCCAGTGACCTAGGGCAGATGGCTCTGGTGTTACATGCACACACTGGAGTGCCAAATGTCCAGGAAAAATTGTGATGTTTCCAATCATTATGTTCTGGTGGATAAAAGGCTACTGGGTTCTATCTGCCTGGACAAGTAAAGGTTCATTTTTGTTGTCTAGTTATCTCTTAGCAAAAGCTTAGAAATGTTGTTCCTCCTGATAAGAACTTTATGCTTGACCTAAGCATCTTGATATGGGAGAAATACTGAGCCTTTCTAGGGCTCCAGCTGGGGTGGGATGCTACAAGCACCACTGGTGGGAGGACTTCCACTACAGATGGGAAACCTACCAGGCTTGCAGCATCTGTTTCTGCACTGCTGCTGCTCCAAGGGTTGTGTCATAGAGAAGGGAGACCTGGCACGGTCTGTAAAGAATGGGAGGAGGCTAAATGAGGGAGGCTTTATGGATGCCACTAATGAAGTGGCATCCACCTGTTTCTTCCCTGGGAGGGCTGCTGTGACTGGGAGCATGCCAAACTCCTTTAAAGATGAGCACAGTGTACTTAGAATAGCAGGACACAGGAGGGAATGGCCAGAGGTACCTCTTGCCTCTCACAGGCTGAGTTCACATCTGCAACAGCTTGGTGGTGGAGATATGAAGCAGCTGGCACAGGCAGCCTGGGCAGGGGCAGCTTGCCCCTGTCTGTGGGTATACTGGGACCTGTGGTGACACTGGGCTGGGACAGGGGGTACAGCACAGGACTGTGATTTAGTGAGGATAGGAGTAATACAGGCCTGGGGTTGCTTCGGTTGCAAAATATTTCCCTAGTCCTTGACTATTCTGTTTTTTCTTTATATAACTGTGATTATTCTCCTTCAAAGAAAGCTTAATGCAACTATTTCTGTTCCTCATTCTGTTGTTTGTCTTTCAGAAGTTCTCATTTCCTCACTTCCCATTTCAGCGAATAAACTCTCCCTGCACTCTTTCTTGCAATACACTTGATTGCTGAACCTCAGACCTTTATAAATAGAAGCACATGGTCGTTTCCTCCTTGGCATGAACCTTCCCTGCTTGCACTGCAGACTGAAGAAAAATGAAGCATATGAGGTCCCTCTCCTGGGGACTCTGGGAGTTCCTTGATGCAGGGTAGGTAGGACAGGGGCACTGTTTTTTAAAGACATAATTATACTTTGTCTTTCCCTTATGGAACACCACATACTTTGCAAACAATGGTGATGCCTCACAGACTTGTATGAAATAAGGCTGTTTTTACAACTGCACAGCCAAGGCACACAGAGGTTGAGGAACTCCTGTTAGACCACACAGCAAGAGTCATAGAATGCCCTGCTCTTCAGTGGCTGCTGCATGGCCCTCTAACTCATGTTTTTTGATTACTGCTGGCTGGCAGGGTTACTTCACTGCTGGGTTAAGCTTTTCTTCTCCCTCATTTAGGGTTCCCTAAGATGATCCGGACACGAGAGACACTAGCAGAATATCTCACAGTGATCATGTTCACTACATCGGCTCAACATGCAGCTGTGAATTTTGGTCAGGTAGGAATTTGTGGGAAGACTGTTCTTCTTTCTGGACTGGGAGGTACATCTACCAGGCCTGGACCTGAGAAGCATTTTTTAGTAGTTGTACAGAATTACATTACTTTTTCTGGTCAAAAAACTGCAGAGCCATCTACAAATCCCTGTGAAGTCCGTGGAAACTGAAGTAATTTGCAAGCTGAGAAAGGCATTTCAAGTCCTCCATATAGGTACCAAAGATCAGATATGTGGTTCTAACTCATATATTTTAGTTTTGTTAATCTTATTATGGGAATAATTTTTTTTTAGCATTTAAATGGCATTGCTGCTCATTTCTTGAGTTTACAAACCAAGTGGCAACTTTGAGCTTCCTCTGTGATATTTGATGTGTCACATTCTCATAACCTGTGTTATCCCTGCCTGCCTTGACTGACATGTATCTGCCCTGAAACTATAGTAACAACCTGCCTTTCAAATGCTGTTTTTTTCAACATCAAGGCATTTTGGAAAGCAGATTTAACAGCCAGAAGCAAATCACTTTGTCAGTCACAGAGATTTTTCACTGAGTGGGAGGTCAGTCACTAGAGCAGACTCCCCAGGGAAGCGGTCACAGTTCAAAGCCTGTCAGAGTTCAAGGAGCATTTGAATGATGCTCTTAGGCTGATGGTTTAGTTTTAGGTAGTAAGGATCAGGAAGCTGGACCAGGTGATCCTTACAGGTCCCTTCCAACTTGAGATATTCAAAGATTTTATGAGATTTGGTTTTTTTTTGTTTTGGTTTGGTTTTGGTTTTGGTTTTGTTTTTTGCATGTTCTCGCTTCAGGCATACGCGGTCTCAGAGATGAGCAGAGAGACAATCTTTCTTATGGTGGTTACTCCCAAATACCCTACCTCACTTTCTGTGCTGACCCTCCTGTCCACCCCTGCAGCTCAGGAGCCCTGGAGAAGGTCTGGAACCTGGTGTCTAATGAACTCACACTGTTGCTGTGACATGTCAGTGACCAGGGACCGCTGCAACTATTCCCTTCTAACTGGTCTTTACAACTGATTGAGACAACTCCCAGGGCCCCCCTCAGAAAATCCTGTCTGTTCAAGTACCACCAGGAAACCATCTCTTAACCTGGCATACAGCCCATCAGTAAAAGGATCTTTAGCTATGGAACCAAAAGGCAGAGAGGGCTGAGGAGAGGAGGAGGAGGTGCCTGTGCACTTCCCCTTGTGATGAGCAGGGGATATGAATGAAGGTAATGAAAAAGTGCTTAGGAAAGAAAGAGTTCTGGTAACTGCAGCATTTTAGATGGTGGCAAAACTCAGGGTCATATCTGAGGCAAAATGAGACATCAGCATCTCACAGCACTGCACCAGGCCAGAAGTGACTACGAGTTCCCAGTCTGCTGCTCACCATGGCCAAATTCTGCATGCCATATTCCATATGTCTTGATGAATCAGCATGCTTTATCTCTATTAGTATCTGACCATGTGGGCATTCAATTTGGGCATGTTCTTGGAGATAATTTTGGAGAAAAGAAACTGGAGTAAAGCCTCGGGTTATCAGAGGGAAACTTTGTTTAAGAAAATATTTAAGGCCTTAGCCATTCTGCTGAATTTGAGGTGTGTTAGCAGAATAAATACTCCCATTTAAATTACCCAGTTCTTTCTCTTGTGAATTTCTGAGCAAAACGGTAGGGACTTCCTTGTCACCTCCAGTCCTTCTCTAGCGTCTCCCTGTCCTTAGTATCTTCTCTTTCTGAGGGACTCATATTACAGAAGCCAACTCCCTGTTGGCAAACTCCTCATTTTCTTTGGTGTGTTCCTAAATACCAGCCACTGCAGGTTTTCACTGTGGTCTCCTGCTCTGTTGTGCAGTATGACTGGTGTTCCTGGATTCCCAATGCCCCACCAACAATGCGCTGCCCTCCTCCAACCGAAAAGGGGACAGTCACCATCGAGCAAATTGTGGAGAGTCTGCCAGATAGGGGACGTTCTTGCTGGCATCTTGGAGCTGTCTGGGCCTTGAGCCAATTCCAGGACAAAGAAGTAAGTCAACCTCCCTGCTCTAGGTGCTGGAGATGTGCGGCCATGAGGGCTGTGGTAAGACTGCACAGACTCACGAGGCTGTCGTGCTGCTCTGTGCTTGACTTGGCCATTTTCACCTTCCTGTGGAGATGTGTCTATGCTGTGGGTTTGCCTGTGTTCTGCCAGATTCAAACCAGTGCTGAGAAAGAAGTTGTATTTTTACTCTGAGGCTGTCTCAGCCATAATCAAAGTTTTTAAGCTTGAGCATGGCTTTGCTGAATAAGGATGCTGGTGTGAGAAGCAGAGGGCTGCAGAGACTAATGGTTTTCTCCATTCCTTGTCCCTGCAGTGCTGGGGAAGAAGGTACAGCAGTGCTGTGTCCCCATGCCCTGTTCCTTTGGAAAATCTGCTCCAGTGCCATGTGCACTACAGCTGTGGCTTATGCCTGGTGGCTGAGGAGTGAAAACAAAAGAAGCCTACAGAAGGCTTTGCAGGCATGGTCTGTAGCCATTTCCCTCATGTAAAATGAGGTTGTAGGTACCTGGTTGTTTCACACAAGGGCTCTGGAGAATCTGTTTTGAAATCCTGAAATAGAAGATGATGGCCAGAGGGTACTTTAAATTCAGTTTCTCTATAAGAAGAAAGCAGTACTAGCAGAGAAGCTTGTACCATGGGTAAATAGTTCCCAAAGCAATGCCAGTGTGCATATTGGCAGTGCCCTTTTCAGAGCACCTTTAGAGTCCCAGCTGACTAAAGCAACTGTCATATTGAACTCTGAAGGACAGTTCTTAGTCAACACAATCTTCCACTGTACTGAATGAAGTAATCATCTTCCTTTTAAATCTCAGGCTGTGAATTCCCCTCTCATGCTATCCTTTTTTTGTAGCAGCATTAATGTTTGTGTGGCTATACAGAGATCTGGCATCGGAAGTTTGTCTGACTGACCACTGGTCTGAGTAAAAGTGCATGGTTTTCAGTGGATGAGGTCTGTTTAGGTCAAAAAGCGCCAGGTAGACACCCGAACCAGCACCACAGAAAGATGCAGGGATGGAAAGAAGCAGGCAGCAATAGAAGGAAGGTGTAGGCTAGCTTAAATATTGATAATACTATTTTAATAGAAACATTTGTGAGATGAGGCTCTGGGTGGTGTGCTGTCAAATGGCAGAATGTTGAAACTGAATTGTCTTTGCTTTCTCAAAGCATGATTTCTTGGTGTTTTTCAATTAGCTCTTTCTGGGCATGTACCCAGATGAACACTTCGTGGAGAAGCCGGTGAAAGAGGCTATGGCAAAATTCCGCAAGAATTTGGATGAAATTGTCAACACCATCACCGAGCGCAACAAGAACAAAAAGCTTCCTTACTTCTACCTTTCCCCAGATCGTATTCCCAACAGTGTTGCTGTTTGAGTGCATAGTCAGGAGAGTTTGAAGGCCTGTAAAGCTGATGATGTTTTTCTGGTATTATCTTCTTCAGTTAGCTTTTTAGAAATGGATAAGAAACCCACCCTCTCCATCAGAGCTTGCTTAAGGCTATTTGAACTTTCGGAATAAATTTGATTATGACCAATATTGCAAACAAAGTCTAACTGACAACCCTCTAGGTCAAATTTGTTACAAATTTATTTTTCCAGGTTTTTTAAACTAATCTTAGAATCAATAGACATGTTTTTGTTATCTTTCCCTCTCCTTGTCAAAACAATGTAATCACAGATTCGCTTACTCAGTGGAAATAGTATCATAACCAACAAGCCAGTCACATTTTAAAATCCTTCCTGTTTTTAATAGGTGACACTGATGACATAAAAAATATAATATTTAAAGTTTATGCATTGTTTTGAATCTGATTAATTAATTAATTTCGAGTTAATTAATTAATTAATGTCAGGTATTTTCACTACCATCATGAATATCCTAATCAAGGTGAAGGTTGAAGCAGGAAATTTTCTTGACATAGTTGATGGGGTTCTATTGCTTTCCTACCAAGTTCATATGAAATGACATCTCAGGAGACAAAAATTTTGTACCTACTTAAACCTAAGTATTTTCTACATAAAGCTAGGAAGGTTTGTTTTAGCCTCTGCCAGCAGAGTTTGATGTCATTCACATGTAGGGACAAAAGTTCTTCTTAAGGCAGTGTCAGCAAGTATAGACCTAGTAGCACTTATGCTCAGTTTCTGTTCCATTGCTGAGGCTGCTGGGGTTTGGGGATAATTTCTTCTGTTTTGTGAGGAATGAAGAGGTTACTTTGTATAATGGAAAAATTTGTGGAGAAGGCTTAATTGAGGAATCTTCTAAGAGGAATCTTTAGGTTTGGCCAGTTAAGCATAACTGGCATGTTCCATCTTAGTTCTAAACCACTGAGTTTTGTCTGTTATGTTTAGAGCTGTTTATGTTCAAACACTTGGGCTCTGGTAAAAGTTGGGGAAGTCAACTGAGAAAAGCAAAATTGTGGTTTGTGAAATTTAAGAGTTGTGGTTTTGCTGATTAGAATTTGGGTTTATTTTTCTGAGAATTTTTTCCTTGCACTTGATCTGCCAGCATGCACTGTGTTTTCTCAATAGATAAGAAAGTTTCTTGTGCTAATAAAACAAAACTGAACATCTAACTTCTATTTCCTAATTCAGCATCTAATGCTGTATGTCTCAAAAACCTTGTAGGAATAAACAAAACATGCTGTGTAGAGAAATGAAGCTTATGTCATTGAGAAATAATTTCTATTATTTGTGTGTGATTTGGAAAAGAGTACTATTAAAATATACATCTTTTCATATGAAACAGGTGTGAAAACTGATTTTAGACCCTTTACAGCAGACTGATTCCTGTTTCCCCCCCACCCCCAACCAAAGACTTCGAGAAAAATGTGGAAGGTAAGACCATTTCCTATTACTGAGGTAGTTCATTTGTGATTTATGCATCATCTTCTCCCTGCAGCCCATGAGAAGTGATGAGTGTAGAAGCAGAGTAAAGCAATATGGAATAGCACTAAGGAATCAGAGACACTTGAGAGCCCACTGCCTCAAAAACAGAAAAATGCAACTTAAATGCAACAAGCTGATGCAATACATCCAGCATGCCAGCTCTAACTTTTGTATTTCTGCTACGTACAGAGAATGTCTCTTGCTTCAGTCTTCATTTGATAATGGTTTGCATAGTCAAGTATCTGTTTAAAAAACAAAATATGGAAGGAGACTGGTGGATTTTCTTTCAAATCTGTGCACTCTGCTGTAGCCTGTGGACCTGAGATACAAGTACAGTTGATAGGAGGTTTGGAGAATTAAATGTGTAGCTTTGAAAACTGGCATTAGCATCTGATTCAATGGCAGGGAAGGCTGTAGAAAGAGGTAAAGAGGTTAAAAGTAATACTGGCACCAGAAAAGAAGCAGATACTTGCAAATAGTAAAGTGCTTACTCTTCCGGGGAGTCTGGGTGTACATGCTGCTGTTCCACTCTTAGCGGCCTTTTCAGCTTGTCTCCATCTATCAGAAAGTCATCTTTCTGTGCATGGGCCATGGGTTCCTTCCCCACCATCTTTAGCCATGACTTGCTCAGAGGTATCTCCTAAGTCATGGTACTAAGGTACAGTACCCACTTGCAGGCTCCCTCCTAGGTGGAAATGAAAGTATCAGCTCTCTCTGAAGTGTGTCGTGCACTCAGCTTGAGACAGACATTAGAGCTTGATGTGCACCAGCCCAGCTCGACCAGGGTTTGACAGCCAGTAGCTTGTGTCTTGGCTGGATGGCTGTTGCCAATCCAAGGGAATGTAGCCTGACTCTTCAACTCGGTCTTCCTTGCTGGAAAATCAATGGCAGTGATTCTTAACTAGCTGGAAGATTGAACTAGTTTCAGGAAGCTGGTTCAGGAAGTCCTGCCAGCATATCTGAACCTGCTTTCCTTTTTTTTTTGCAGAGTGAATTTAACTCTATAAACTCATTTTTCAGTTTTCTCTTTCCCAATCCCCAAATATACCTTGCAATAATATGATTCTCACTGCCCCTGAAAACAAAGCCCTCATATTTCTTAGTCATCCCATATGAAGTAAACTACCCTTTTCCCATCAATCCCCAGTTTACATGTGGGGAAATGGAACAAGAGCAATGAAATTCAGTAGATCAGCTCTGATTTGAGGTTCTTCCTTTATAGAGAGAATGTGAGAAAGTTGTGTATCTGAAGCACAATAGTTTGATCCTTCTAGAGAGCAGACAACAGGCTTGGCTGCTCAGAATTACTTGCTCTTTTGCATATTGAGCAGAACATAAAATAAACCCCAAAAGATGTGTTTCTAACTAGCAAGCTTGAACCAGCAGCTGCCCTTTCCTGCTACAGTAATAGTGACCTGGTATCTAGGAAGAAATTTCACACACTGAGATAATATCACAAGGGTGTAGTTTGCTTTATTTATACTATAAAAAGGCATAAATATTGCACAATCCAATGTGGCTGGTACATTCAGAGGTTAACTGAGTCATGGGTTTTTATGGCCAGAAGACGAAGGTTTGATTGCTTAGACTGATCTCAGCGTACCACAGGCATTTAGATTTCCCTGAAGCATTTTCCTCTTCAAATTCAATACCGGGGTGCTTGATCTAAGAATCATCTGTGGACATACCTACTCACAAGGTACCAAAATATTATTCACCCTGGTGCTTGAGACACTTGTCTCACTGGTGAATCCTTCATGCTGTGAAAGATAAATGCTGTGTTTCTAGTTCAGTGTGCATCCTAGCTTCACCTCTTGCAACAGACGGCATGCTTCTTGCAGCAGCCTTGTGTGACTGAAGGTCCTTCTCTGACCATGTTCCCTACTACATGCTTCCCCTTTCTTTTGATAAACTGAATAATTTCCCGAGTCTTTTGCTGCAAGACTTACTTTAAACCTCTTATCTGTAAACCACTGTGTGCACAGCATGTGGGCAGATGACAATGATGATTAAATGCCTATTTCAGTCATTATTTCATAGGCTGCATTTCCTCGTGCTTGCAACTGTGTATCTGCAGTTTTTTCATAGATTTTTGTCACAAACCACACAGCAAATTGTCTGTGTTACTGAACAAATTTCTTGTTTGTACATATGCAAGCAGTGGACAGTACCTTCAGGGAGTAAAGGAAATATTAAGTGAGTTGTTCAAATATTTCCTTCTATGAGTTGACTGGGGACCTGGACTTTAGTAGGTCCCTATCAAGCTTCAAATTCAGCATGCTGTATATCCAGCAGCCTTTCAACTTTAGATTTACAGTGTTTAAAATCCAGTACTTGATGATTAGGCTCAATGTCTAATTACATCGCTGAGTTACTGTAGAATCGTAGAAGAGTTTGAGTTGGAAGAGACCTTGAAGGTCATCTAGTTCTAACCCCCTGCCATGGAGGGTTCTATCATCCAATGCTAGAAATATTTAACTTGTACTTAACTTAATCAGGGTTTGCTCTAACATTAATTCAGACTTTTGGATACCTGCATAGAGCAAAATACAGCAGAATTTTCTGGGGAGCCTGGCCAGCCAGTTCCGAGAAGCTGTGCAAGATAGAACAGAGCAAGGCCTTAAACTCAGTGCAGTTACCATGGTCTGTGTCAGCAGTAGGAATTAAACTGAGAACATCCTTTAATACATGACACTGAAAAACCATTTGTTTCCCAACTTGGTGCTTGTTTGTAGAGCTCTTCCTTCAGTCTTCAGTACCTTGTCTGAGTACCTCCCTCACATGCATGAAGTGACTAATGTTGTGGGCAAACTAACAGCTGTCCTGTGTCAATCCTCCCTCTCCACTTGCTGCCTTTTCAGGATCCCTTTCAGGAGAAATCCCCATAGGCAAGTGGTGTGTTGGTCTTCCTGCAGACTTGGCAGCAGAGCCTCAGAGTCCTTTTGTCTTCATGGGAAGTACAGCAGTGTAAGAGCCACCATCTCTAGGGGAGCTAAAGCATTGGATGATTCTCATCTCATTTAAATGGATGTAGATACTTTATAATGCAGTGTTCTTTGGTTATAGCCTGCTGCTCTCAGATGGATGTTGTGTTTCATTTTACCAACAAGCTGAGCCATACCGTTTGTTTCAAAGACACTGCAGTTATGACAGCAAGGAGAGCTCTAGTTCTGCCCTCAGGCAGTATTAAATATAGACTCAACCTTTATTTTCTTTCTGGTTCTAGGGTCAGATCTAGACAAGCTACATGTCATAGTGAGCCAGTTCTCATTCATCTGTCAGGAAAATATTGTAGGAGTCATTGTCAAAGCTGGTTGGTAACTTTTCAGATCTGCCAACTATATAAATATCTTTTTTGCATGTTCTAGAGAGCGGTGTCTGTGGCACTGTCTGCTGCCACTCATATCTACTAATGGTTAGCAGCTATCAATCTTTAATCAATAATCAGCATTAGCCACTATCCTAATAACTGTAGGATAATCTGTCTAAGGACGTGTTTACTGAAAAGCAGACATGCATGGTGACAAAGCCAACCTGATAGATTGATGATCGGGTGTCAGAAAGTGTTGGGTAAAGCTTTGAACAGTCTGGCTTAGTCTGCTGCTTGCCTGGTCACCGCTGAGCTTCAATTGGTAGAAAAGCTGTGTTTGGTCAGGCCTAAAACAGGCAGATCTGGTGTGCCTGGCCCTGTGGAAACAACAGGTCAGAGGCAGACTTCCTACCCTCCTGTGTTTGTGAGAAGTATGTAAGCGTTGCCTGATTTTCACTTGGCCACTGCATTTGACCCTACATAAACATGCCCATTTACAGGCTTCATGGTGGACTGCAGAAAATCAGATGTGATTTTGGCATGAAGAAAAATGGATTTTTACATTTTAACCTAAAAGCAATGGATTTACACCACTGGAATCCTACTTAAGCCTGGGTTGTATCAGTATATTGAAGCTGTTTCAGCAGCAGCATTTCACAGCAGGTTTTTCTTGTTTGGGGAATAAAAGGCCATCTGGAAGCCTTCTCCTCCCCAGGAACTGTACTGCTGAAACATTATTTTTCTGGCATCATTAGATCTCAAAGGCTAATGAGTGCTACATGATTTAAAAATGGGGATACTGGTACTTCTGTCTGCATAGTTGGAAGTGAGTAGAAATAATCAATAAGCACGGCCAAGATTTAGTTATGTTTCTTCTCCCTTTGTTTTACAGGGTTATCTTGATAGCAAAGATATGAGTAGTTCTCTTAAAGCATGCATGGGAATTGTTTCTGAAAAGAAAACTTTCTTAACTGTACTGGTGTATTGAAAGGAAATAAACAGATGTAGTAATAGAAGGATGCAGGAGGCTTTGCAAAATACATTTACTAGGAGCAGAGGGTATGAAGAGAGCAGTGACAGAGCAGCTTTGAGCTGCATTTGGGTGATCCACAGAAAGGTCAGGCTTTGCTGAAGTAATGGGTCATATTCAGATGTACAAGTTGATCAAAGCAGCTAATGACAAAATGTCTTTCTACAAGGTTTTTGGGAGTTATACAGGTGGACATCCAGAAAGTAAGTTTGGGAAAAAGCTAGCAGATCACCCACAGTCTGGATGAATTCTGGATGAAGGTTCTTGGCTCTGTTTATGTGCAAAATCTCCCAGAACAGATGTTACCAATCATGAAAAGGGAATCTGTGCTTCAGCATTTGACCCAGTGTGTGGAAAACTGCCAAAGGAGACTCAGTGGGACTAACCACATGTGATGGGTCAACACTAAGAATTCAAGACTTTATAAACACTGACATCTTGTGAAATCAGTTCCTGAAAGACCTCAGGAATTATGTGAATCAAACTGTCGTAGAATATCCTGCGTTCTTAGGAACCCACAAGGCTCACTGAGTCCAAGTCCTGCCCCTGCATAGGACAACCCCATGAATCACACCATGGGGATGAGCACATTGCCTGGTTGCTTCTTGAATAATATATAAATACAAGAATAATAAAAATATATAAAAACAAGAATAAAAGGTGTCACAAGCAGGTTGTTGTCTGAAGACTTCAGCTGCTTTCAGAAACCTGCAGTGCAACCCCACTGCATGGGCTAAACTTCCCTGTTCACATTTCCTTCACCTTTGGCAGAACATGCTGTGCTGGAAATGGGAGCACCACAGAGAGGAGGAGGCAGCGTGTCCTTTTGATGAGATACTTCTCTGAACAAGTTACTGGAGAGACTTGCAAGAATCATGTATGACTTGGCGCTGGTAGAGAGTTAAACACACAATTTAAAAATCCGAATACTGATAAAGAGCAATGAGGGATAAATTGGGAGCAACTTTTTGGATACCTATGCCCATATGTCAGCATACAGCTTGTATATATATGAAAAGAAATAGGCTTACTGATATGTTTGCCTGGATGTTTCTTCAGGCAACTTCAAGAAAAGTGATTCATAGAGCATACTTTCAGTGAAGCATGAAAGCACTGTTGAGTGAAACAGTGCTTTGGTTTGGTTTCATAGCGCTTTATCTCTCTTAAAACTTTATCTGCTTTATCAATAGGATCATTTAAATGCTGCAGTTAAAATCATGTCAAGTGCCAGTAGCTAAAGAGCGAAAAATTCAAATAAGGAGGACTGGTGATTGATTAATCATGATTGACAATTTTTGAACTCAGTCTGGCTGAATCTTGAAAGATGCTGTCAGTCTAACAAGCAACAATTCATTGTGATGTAGAGATGGTGCTGACGATGCAAGTCAAACTGCATTACTTTATGGTTTCTTCATTTATAAATGCCTATTTTAACAGGAGAACCCAGTTTTAGAGGAGTCAGGACAATAAGGAAAAATCCTTGAACAACTGGAAAAAATGTAATGGGTGCAGTTATATATCTGCGGTTTTTATGTGATACTTCTTTATGGTTTTGTTTATTACTTTCGGTCTCATGTGATCTGCCAAAGTTTATCTGTCTCTAGGCCTTCCACAATAAATGTTTTCACTATGAGTAAAGTCACTGAGAAAAAAAGTGTATGTAAAATCAGGTTTCCTGTTAGTAAGATGCGAGGTACAAGTAATGAATGCTATTTTCACACCAAATCTTCTTAGGCCAATAGCATTTCAGAATATATTTCAGATGTATTTTTTGGTTTTCCAAATCTTGGGCCACTTAAAGCTGGAAAATGTCACTTGTTTGCTCCTAATGCAAAGTTAAATCACCAAACTGTTACTTTACTCTTTTTACTCTTCAGTCATTCTCATAGCTTTCATAGGACCAGTAAACGCAACTTTTTTTTCATTGCCAAGAGTGTAATTCTCCAGTCCTTCCTTTAAAGTTGGCTGGCTTTCACCAAAGTTTTTGAAGGAGGAGCTTGGCTTTTTATTGCCATAACAGGTAAGATCTAAATTCTGTCCTTTTCTTCATAAATATGACAGCATCTTGCCACTAACAGTGTTGATTTTCAGGCTCTGAAAATGACTCATAACTGCTTGTGTGAGTTGGTGTCACCCAGATTGAGCCATCTGACCAAGATGGCCTTTCACACACTACAGCATGAGAACATACTGGCAGTAAAAGAAATCATGCACTGGTTGCCCATGCGCCCCATGCTGGGGGGAGTGGGTATTTGTGAGTATTTGATATTTGTGAGAGCTTTGCCCAGGCTCTGTGTCCCCAGGCATGCAGTGTCTGTGGCCTGACTTCCCACGCGCTGGCAGGAGACAACTGTGCATTCAGACCTGGAGGGGAGGTAAGAGAGGGCAGATGTGATGCAGCTGTGGGAGTGTTTTGACTTTCAAGGGTCTGGATGTGAGCCAGTGAAGAAAACCAGAGAGAAATACCTGACACAAGCATGACGTGAATCCTGATACAAATCACATGCCTTTAATGCTGTGTGTCTTCCATGCGTTGTCACCGCCGTTGTCCTGCAGTCCTGGAACCCGGCTTGTTTCAGGAGGAAGGTGGTTTTGTTTGTGACTGTGTTTAGCTACTCCGCTGTGCTCTGGGAGGGCATCAGGAAGGCTGAGAAAAAGAAACTCTCTCTTCATAGCAAAATTATGAGATCAGAATTGTCTAGAGTGTTTTATGATAGATTTATGAAATGAGAGTCACAGTGGCCATGACCTCTCAGGTTCCAGGTGTGGGTCCTTGTGGAGGATGGGAAGGAGTGCTGGAATTATTGGAGGGGTAGTCATGGGGCAGGCACATCCCTGAGGGAAGTACCACAGGGTGTGGAGCAGGAAGGGAGAGGTGCCTGTGGCACGACCCCTTCCCTCTGGGACAGGGCACCTGGAGCAAAGACGGAAGGATGCCAAGGAGGCTCAGAGCACAAGCTTTGAGAGTGGGAATGGTCATGGCATAGGTGAGGATCACACAGGGAGGAGTTGGGACAAGTATTATAAGAGATGAGTGAAACTGAAGCACTGGCCAGGGCTGAGAAGCAAGAGAAGCTGAAAAACCAGAAACAAAGCAGTCCCACAGAGGTGCAAAGGAGAATTCTGGAGAACTGCTGGAGCCTCCAAGGGGCCTTGTGGGATTGTGGGGACTGCCCTGGCTCTGGACGCCAAAGTAGTCAGATGTTCTTGTCACTGGTGCCCTCTGCTGCTGCTCGACTGTGTCAATATTTTTTAGAAACATTTCTTGTTCTTTGCCAACACTGTTAACACTTACCACCTGTAAACAGAGTGCTCTGGCATCTCATTAAGGGATTTCTAAGATAGTATGTATAAACATGGAGATAAGGATTTTCCTCTTTGATAGAAATTTACTTCTGAGAGCACTAAGGTCCCACTTCTTTACATCTCAGAAATTTGTGCAGTTGTCCCTAGTGATCCCTGTTGGTCTGCTTTCCTCTGGAATCAGCACTGAGCTCAGATTCAGATTTTCCAGGAGCTTGTTTTCACCTGGACATGCCTGACATTCCCCTGGTACAGTGATTTTTCTAGTTTTAATCACATAGTCATGGCTTTACATGACTGACTCCTATTGCCTTTGTCCCTCACTCAGTGGTTATCAGTATAAAAACACCGAGTCATTTTGTGTAGACACCAGTCCCATGCCTTGGGTGGCTACAGCATTTTTGCTTGATGAATAGTCAGCAGGTTCCCTTATCTGAGGTCATAAAATATGTTGATGACATTTGCTGAAGTTGTCCCAGCACTTCATCCAGCTACAACCATACAGAAGATTGCCTTCCTTTCTCAGCCACAGCAAAAACACCAGAGAAGCAGTTTGTGGAGCTAGGGGGTACAAGGAGACCCTCATGGTAGTAAAGGCAGTCCCACAGCAGCAACGTGGCCGTGGGGTATCAGTGTGGGGCCTTTGGGGCTATTGCAAGCTCTGTGACTGCAAGAGTGCTCTCAGGCACATCATGTCACCAACCGGTCGGTCCCTAAGGTCTGTCTCTACCTACATCTCCAAAATTTTGCAATTGAAATATTCTGCCAGTATCTTCAGGCATCTTTTGATAGCAAGAAGTGCACAAGTATTAGTGTGTATGGTGGCAAAAACAAGAGATTCTAGGAAACATCAAGTTTAAATCTGCTCATTTTATAAAGTCTGTGTTTGTGCAGACCACTTGCAAAAAGAATGGTCAGAGCAAAGCATGGCGAGAAAGGCCAATTATCTTATCTCTGAAAGCAGAGATGGAAACCTCAGAAAAGGAATATTCATGACTCCACAGCAGAATGATTTTCAGCTTGTTATCAATGGGCTTTTTCTATACCTATTTTAATTTCATAATCATATCCAAACTGGATCATAGCTTTTCCTTTCCCAGAAGCCTGTCAAGCCAAGGTTGAAAATCAGTTATCATTTTTTTGAAGATGATGAAGGCATTACTGGATAATTATGCTCTTATTTATTCCCATGTTAATCCAAAGTATTTCTTCTGAATGGAATTTTTGCATATTTATATCAGTGTGTTGGAGTAAAGAGTCCTTTCTTATACAGAGATTTTCTTTGATTTATTAACTGGTGCCTGCATTTGTCATTTCTTAAGCTGGGGTCCTAGACAAGAAGGCATAAGAGGATCCTTCTAGGTAGACAGAGGAATGAGACTTAACTTTGGAGCCTTCCTGCTGCTAAGTCCATCCTTGAGTAGGGAAATCACTGTGTAGCTGTAACTCTTTGCATGAAGTGTTTCGTGGTAGTGGCTCCTGTGTGTGCATTCCAAGGAGCTGAACAGCAGTGGAGAGAGGAGGATCCTTTCAGCCATATTTACCATATGGTTTTAGAGTTAGATCCTGATCTTCCACAAGCTTCTGGCAACATTTTAGACCCTGGCAATCCCCCTCAAATCCAGCTGTTGGAAAGAAGACATCTTTATTTCTCCCAGCAAGACAAGTGGGAAGAGATGGTTTATGAATTTGAGGCATAAATAGGAGCCCAGCTCTTTTGAGGGAGACTGGATGGTATAGTAATGCTGCCATTAACTGTCTTTAATAAAACAAAGATGAAAAACCCCAAGCTGTTGGACCTCTGCAAATCCCTGATTCATTGCCTGTGAGAATTCCAGCATGGCCAGTAGCAGCCAAGAGAGGGCACTGGGGTCTCAAAACACTCGGTCTGAACACTTTACACAGTTGATGGTGGGACTGAACAGCAACAGGATATCCTCTCTCCTGCATTCTCCTATTCTGATCAGAAATTATTAACAAACCAGCCAAGCAGCAGAAAATGTTCATTTCTCAAAATAATATAGTACCAGTTAACAAGTATTCACCCAATCATGGTTTGGTTTGGTTTGATATTCTTTGCTTTGTTTTGGGACTATGACAGTATTGTTTGTTTTGTTTTGGGTTGGTGGTTGTTTTTTTGGGGATGGGGTTTTTTTGCCATAGGGCACCTACCAACCTTTCAACGGTCTGTTACTAATGACACTGTTTCCAGACCCTGTTCCACACTATTTCTCTTCTGGTGAGGAGAACACATCAGTGGTGGGCAGGAACCCAGCCACTACCTATAAACAACCTTTGCAGCCTTACTGCAAGGATTCTGTTTATCTGTTCACTTTTAAATAGCACTTTTAATGTTAATTCATCAGTACATGGCCTTTGGGAATAAAAATAGGCAATTTTCTTTGCTGAAACATAATTGTGATACCGAACAGTCGGTTTGGGTTTTGGGGGCTTTGAGTGTGTGCGTCAGTGTGTGTTGGTTTGGGGATTTTTTTTTTCTTCAGAATTTCTTGGTGGATTTGGATAAAAACTGGGCTAAAAAAACAGTACTTACTTCCTGATGAAGATATAAAATTCTGTCCCCTCCCCAACTTAATCGACTCTGTCATTTTGTGAATAACATCCTAAATTGTACAGCAACACGCAGCTGGAAATGCATGTGGAAGTGTAAGAACCAGCCACCAACCCTGGGCCAGACCAGCGTTCCATCTGTGCCAAAGACTCTCTGGCAGTAGCTGGGAATGTATGAGATGTGAATGTGTGTGGCACACATTTCTGGCT
The DNA here is from genome assembly GCA_013400175.1 of Phainopepla nitens. Taxonomy (NCBI): domain Eukaryota; kingdom Metazoa; phylum Chordata; class Aves; order Passeriformes; family Bombycillidae; genus Phainopepla; species Phainopepla nitens. The sequence goes on along the minus strand of VXBQ01014391.1, from coordinate 184,946 downwards.
GCTTGCAACATTGACAGTCAAAAAGTCCAAAGGTGGCGTTTGGGAGAGAAGACAAGACTTTCCTCACCCCTCCAGGCACAGTCCTAGATGGGGACATGGAGAACACTGAGTGAGGGGCTGTAGCAAGAATTTCAGCTGAGTAACTCGTGATGGGATTAATTGGTTCGTTCATGAGATTAAGGGTGTAATTCTTGGGTTGAACAGGAGACGGAGTGGTTTTGCATTAGATGGCAGCACTGAGAGTCGGCCTAAAGGAGAAATTGCTGTCTGACATACTCATTTGAGGAGCAGCCAGGAACACGGGCAAGAGGTTTGGATCTCAGGTGTTAAATTACCTGTGCAGACATGCAGCTTCTTTGGGCACAAAGTGGTCAATCTTTTGGTACAATCGCTCTGTCAAGGAGTATATTGCTTTCAGCACAAGCTCTAAATGATCATCACCCAGGTTTGTCCAAATTTCTGTAGCAGATCTGCAGGTTGCGCATATCCCGGTGCTGCAGGCTCAGGTGTGTCAGACATGGTCCACGTGCCCTCCCTCCACCGGTGCAATCACACTGCACATGGCCATTTGCTGCACAGCACATTGCCATCACTGAGGCAAAAAGCGTGCCTGGACAGAGGCCTGGGAAGAACGAGGATCCACAGAGCACCTGAGGAAGCTGCACATTTGCAGCTCTTCACCTTCTCCAGCACAAAACTTGCTTAGCAGCCATCTGGAGAAATCACTTTGTTCATCCATGACAGTGTGAACTCCTCACCGGACTTGGAATAAGCCAGCCAGCAGTAGAAAAGTAGCAGAGGGACAAAAATGTCCCATTGATTGTGGAGCCTATTATTTAATTTTTTGAGCTATAAGAGAAGACCCATATATTTTTTTTCCCTTGGAGGGTTGAGAGGAAAAAGGAGAGGGGTGAGAGAAACAGCATATAAAGAAAGACATTAATATTACCTTTTTGTTTTTTCCCCCTTAAATTTATTTAACCCAGCCCACAGACATAGGGAACTTATATTATTACACCAATAGAGCGAGACTGTATATACACAATTCAAATTTCCTTATATATCAATAAAAAATTAAGTTAAAGAACAATGGCTGAAGCAAGTAGTTTAGAATCCTTTTTAGACTGGTATACCATGGCTATACATCATCCAGCTAGCTGTATTTATTTTTATAAATATATGCTTTGTCTCATTTAAATTTGTTTGCTACTTTCAACTGCTCTTTATATTAGCCAAGATATATTTCCCCTTAGGGGCAGAAGGGGAAGCGCCTCAGAAGTGCCTCCTTGATCTTTGTACATCCCTTTCTTTCCAGTAGCGCAGTGTGTCTTTCCATGGAATGAAAGGGGCACCTACCAGTAGCTCTCCCTCCTGCTTCCTCCACTGCTGGCCACAGTCCCCTGCAAGATCTCAGAAGTGCCCTGCTTCCAGAGGCTGCTGCTCACAGGCTGTCCCCTCATCCTGCCTTTATTCTGCCACCTCTTTTCTTTCAACCCTGTGTGACTGCTACCCCTAGATAGCTCTTGTTTGCTGCCCAGGTTTTTGTGCTGAGGCTTCCTGCTAGCAGCACTTGGAGACCTCTGCATCTGACCACTCTCCTATGGGGAATGACAGCAGATCCATGCTGCTTGGAGCTTGTTTTCTGGGCTCATATTTTGCTTAGAATCTTCTCTTTTCTCGGCCTCCAAGTACCCAGTCTGTGAGACATTCAAAGTTCAGGACCTGCTTTTAGGGGTTGGACTGACGATTTTCTGCCTCGATGGCTTTTTTACCCCCAGGCAACAGTCTGCAAATAATATTCAAATGAACCCATGGCAAGCAGAATTACTCTGCCTCCGGGACAGACACAAACCTCTTATAAGGATGAATTCAGTATTCAGGCTAGGGCAATCTCTTTATTTCATATAAAGAGAGTGACAATGTTATTTTTTTTTTCTTTCTCAATTTTACCTTTTTTAAGGCTGAAACCTTTCTAGGCAGGCCTTTGCCATCACATGATTTATAGGTACCCTGGGTAGGTATGTCCACCTGGATCAAATAATAAATAATAATCCATCCTTAATAGCTTTTAGTCTAATGAGTCAATGTACCTTACATGAAAGGTGCAATGAAAAAAGTTGTGGAACACTAAAAGAGGTCATGGAAGTTCATTTTCAGTGAAATCTAGTTACAAAGTCTGACGTTGGAACCTTTCAGGTGGTGCCCGGATTAACTGAGTTCATTAAGAAACATTTAACCGACCTATTTGCACTGATAAATCAAATATCCCTCTTGCCAAGTCCTTATGAAATACTACATAAGCTGTGCAATGTTTTGGTTTTTTTTGCTTTTAGCAACTCGGTCATGTGAGCTGTTGAGTACTGAGAGAATATATTGTACAGTACCACATGTGGATGACTCTGCATCCTTTACCATAGAACCTCTGGGAGATTGACTTCAATTATTAACTTTATCTGAAAGTCATAGAGAAAGAAGGAAGTGGTATTTACCCAGATATTTTATTTTTTCTTTTTCTGACAATTTTTCATTTAAATATATGCTTCACACTTCTTATGTGGGAAAAAGAAACCATAGTTAATGTTCTTCTCTTTCACTATTCCAAAAAAATGAAAAAGAATAGGGGACATCTTTCATGTTTATGAGAGAGAATGCATTGGGCATCACCATTTCCAGAGGAGGTGATATGTGTAGGAGAAGACAGTGGTTGGGACGGGGGCAAGAGCCACTTTCACACCTGAGGGAGACGAAGAAGGACCCTGAAGCAGGACAGTCTTTACATGGGCCGTTTTTACCCAATGATCTCATGCATGAAACCTGTAGTGAGGGAGGACTGGAAGAGCTTGCTGCATGCTTTGGAACAGGACAACAGAATCAATCCCTGAATCCAGACTGCTGCCACAGAAGAAGATTGCCCCTGGGGGTTCTGAACCAATCACTATAAAGCATTAAATGGAACTCAAATACAATTATTAGCTTAGAAAATCTCACTTCACCATGAAGTAGTCACATATTTTGTTTTAATTAAGTGAACTCTGCCTTTGGCTCATTGACTGGTTTATCTTTTATGTTAACTTTCAAGCTATTACTGCTTGTGTCCCACCAGGAAAACAGAATTTGTTCATCTGCTACACCGATACTGCTTCTGAGTTCATGCAAGTTCTTATTCCTTGTGGGATGCAGGCAAGAAATGATGCAATGGCTCAACGTGCGCTGCCAGAGCATTTCATGTCTGATTTTCACTGTGCTGAGCAGAGAGTGGAAGACATTCTAGAAACTCCCCACTGATCTTGCAATTTCTTTTTCTCCCTCTGTCACCATGTAGCTGGTGTAGGCCCTCACACAATGATTGGTAGGGTCTTTGGCCAAGGCAAGTCCTCCCTGTCTCACTTGTCTCTGTCCCTGTACCCCACAGCACCACTGCATAGTCACCAGTTTGGCACTGACTTCTACAGAGAAAGGTCTCTCCCAGGCAGTGCCCTCCACACTGTCCTGGGCTTTCTGCATTTCTCTTTGACTGTCATATATAAATATGTTTCTCTTGCTTTCCTGCATCTTCTGCCACAGCTCTTTCTCAAGTTATTCTTCTGCATTTCTTTGCTTACCCATTAGAGTAGGGAAGCATGATTTTCACTTTTACTGCTGGTAATTTGGCATGTTTTAGGAGAAAAGCCCGAGTGTCAGATACCAATGCCTGTAAACTTGGAGTTTTAATGTTGCTAGTTTCTTTTCTTCATTAAAGAACTAATCTCCCAAACAATCAGAAAATATGTAAATCCATCCATGGCAATGCTCTAGCAGATGAGGCTGATGAGATTAGCCATGTTCTCCTGAAGACATCTGTATTGTCTTGCACAAGGGACCCCTCACGTGGTGCTGTGGAAATTGCTGTAGCCTGACTACACAACCAACAGGGAGATGGTGTCACCAAGGTGAGGATTCCTCCTCCACCACCATCCTGCTAGAACAGCCCAGCCCTGGCTGTGCCACTGTGTTGGAGTCACTTCTGGAGGTTGTTGTGTTTCTTTGATTTCCTCCTTTATCTTCTCAAGCCACCCTGTCACCTCTATGCTTCTGTCTTTGGCAGGACTGGAAGGCATGATGAAAGCATACATTTTATCATTTGGTGTCAGCATTTTTTTGTGTTTTAAATGCATGATTTATCATCTGTTTCTCTTATGACTGTAGTTATTATTTCATGAAGAATTAACAAAGGTTTTTTTACTTGATGATTACTGAATTCTTCTTGAATTTTAAATTATTTGGTGAGTTTTTCTGTTATCATTTTTCTTTATGATGTGCACTGTTTTCAGATCATACAGACTACCAGCAAATTATATGCTTCCATGATTTTTTGTGATGATGATAAGCAATTTTCTCAAGTTGCAGAACGCCTCTAGTAAAGGCCCTAGCCGTAGTTTGAGCAGGTCTGTGCTGCGCTCATTTGTCCTGCAGATTTGCTGCTCAGCCTTTGGAAAGGCACAGTGGGCACTCTGCCCCGTGATGATGATGTTACAGCTGGGGCCAGGTGATAATGTTGGCCTTTTGCTTCATCTCCCAGAGCACAGACCTTTTGGATGACCTGCTGTACACCTTTTGGATGACCTGCTGTGCAGTGGTTCTGCAGCTGGTCAGGAGGAGCTCAACTGCTCATGCAGGTAGCTGAGAACAGCACTCTCAGGAAATCTGCTAAGCTCTGACACCCTCTTTGAAACTGGCAGCCTCTTCTGCGCCTCTTTTTACCATGTATAGCACCTGACTAACTTTTCCCATTTCCTGACCTTTTCTTTCCTGACTTGGGGAAGTGCCTGTTCTTTCTTTATGCTGATCATAGTCTAGAACTAAGCACCTTTCCTGAGAGATGATGGAGTACAGCAGCAAGATAGTGATTTACTGTTGGTGGAGTCACAGTACAGGCCAAGGGAAGGTTGTTATCAGCTTCATTTCCTTGCTCTTCTGATTACTAAAAAGCAGTTTGCCATGTTTTTGGGAGTGACTGATGAACTTCATTGACTTCATCCTTTTTCAGACGAGTTTTGTTTTGGGTCTAGTGAGTTCATACATAAATATTTAACCAATATTTTTGGTCTAGCTGGTCATATGTAATTTCCGTGATCTGAAAACAAGTTATGTGGTTTGTATCTTATCTCTAGTACAACATGTCACATCTCACAGATATGGGTGTTACACAAATTGTTGAATACTGAAGATATTACTGAACCTTAATACTTGCTGACCATGGCAGATTCTTTGTGAAATTGCTGCCAGAAATAAGGCAGAGGTTGATATTGTATTTTCTATATGGCACTAAGGAAAGTACTGTCTGAAAGTAGTAAAAGTTTGGTAGCTAAGATGTTGCTACTCACAGCAGAACAGGCAAGATGATTTCCACAGGCTACTCTGCCAACTTGCTGTCCTCGTTTTGGATGGGTAGAGTTAATTCTCTCCATAGTAGCTGCTATGGGGCCATGTTTTAGATTTGTGCTAGAAAGAGTGTAAATAATTCTGGCATGTTTTAATGATTGTTGTGCACTGCTTACACAGCCTCAAGGTATTTTCTGATTCTCCTACCACCCAGTCAGTAAATAGGTTGGGGCAACACAAGAAGTTGTGAGGAGACACAGCTGGGACAGCTGATCCCAACTGTTCAAAGGGATATTTCATACCATATGGCAACATGCTCAATGCATAAGCTAGAGAGAAATAGGCTGGGGGGCACTGCTCAGCAGTGACTGGGCATCAGTTGCTTGGTAGTGAGCAATTGTTTTTAGTTGCCATTACTTGTCTTTCTTGACTTTCATTTTTATAATTTCCTCTTCTTCATCTCATCATCATCATCATTATTTATTTCAATTATTAAAATGTTCTTAAGTCAGCCCATGAGTTTTCTCACTTGCAGTGTTGCAGTCCTTTTCCCCCTCTATCCTGGAGAGAGAGAGTGAGTAAGCAGCTGTGTGGTGCTCAGTTGTCAGCTGAGGTTAAACCATCTCAATGAAAATGTTTAGTGAAATGTCACATTCTAATGGAAGGACATGAATTGCTCCCATGAATTGGCCTGGTTACTTTTTAGACACATACATCTTGAAAAACAGTGCTCCACAGCCCAAGGGCATGGTGTGTGAAAAGCCACCTGCTTTGGCTTATTTGAAAATATAGAAAGGAACAAGTACCAAAAGTTGCTACATTTGTTTGCTGTGGATGCCAAGAAATAGACACCGGCTAATAGTCTGTACCCAGCTTCCCACCGTGCTAACTCTAGATTTCTCTCTAACAGGATGAGGGAGCAACTTGGAAGAACAAAAATAATAGAATTTCCTGGTCAAAATAAAGACAGTTAAACAAAAAGAAGGAAAAAAAATAAACAAGTGATGCAAAGACTCACCACCAGAAGGCTCATGATCACACAGTCTCTGAACAATGGTTGCATTGGAGGGACAATTCCCCAGTTTTCATTGCCAAGCATGATGTTAGACATGGATTATCTCTTTGGTCAGTTTGGGTTGGTTGTCCCAGCTGCGTCCACTCCCAATCCCTTGCTATCCCCAGCCTGCTACTTGGGTTGGGGACGGAGGGAGCAACCAAGAAAGCCTCAGTGCTGTGCAAGCATTGTGCAGCAGTAGCTAAAACACTGGTGTGTCCTCAACACTGTCATAACTCTAAATCTCGGCACCACACCGGCGGCTGGGAGGGAGCCAGATCCAGTATGCCTGAGCAGGCTGTGCATACACTTGAAGGGGCTGTTCTGGGGAGAAGAAGGTGCCTCTTTTCTCACAGGCCTAATCTGCAGAACAACAGAAGCAAGTTGATTTAGTGCAGGTCCCAGATTAAAGGCTACATGTAAACACAGGATGGAATCCCAGGAGCTGGCCCATACATGCCACTAGGCAGGCCCAGCAAAGCAGCAGCCTCCAGAATGCATTCAAATGGAAGTCTGGAATCTGAAAGACTGGTTCATACAGCAGCATCCCATCCTGTCAATTTGATCTTGAATTTGCAGGAGCCAGAGAATGGTGCCAGTTTGTAACAGGAGCAGAGGCTCTGGCATCTGCTTTCCCACCACATTGGGAAGAAAGCTTGGAAGAAAGCAGAGTCTTTTAGGTGCTTCCTGTGAATGTGAACTATATCAGGATGGGTCTTTCAGACAGAGATAAGCCTTTCATACTCAAATAGCCTTTCACACTCAAATAAACCCTGCCTTTCTGTCATCAGAGGTGACCCAAAACCTTTGGCAGTTAAATCTCTTCTCACTTAAACTCATGGATCCCTCCAAGCAGCTCTGGCTTTATTCCCAACACCATTTTGAAACCCTTCAGGGATTATGTGAGTAAGTAGATAAATAATTAAAAATTCATGTCTGGATGTGGGATGAGGCTGCAAGCAAAGCCCTGCTTTCCCAGTGCATTAGGCTTCACAACAGTTGTTCACCCTCAGGGCTGCCAATTGAGGGATGCAAGACACTTTATCTACAAAAGAAACAACTAGAGTTTTTCCTTGATAACAATAAAACTGACTGTTTTCAGCAATATAATCACCCCTCCAAAGCCTAGAAGGTTCCTTTCAATTTCACTCATCTGCCCACTTTTGATTTTAAATACCCTAGTGTGCAGTATTCAGAGTAATGCCCATCGTACTACAATTTGCAGAATTTGTTGCTGATAAAAAACCCCATTAGGACCAGGAGAAATGAGCAGGGAATTAGAGTCATCTGCCTCAAAACAGATCCTTAGCAGAGAGACATGTAAATCTGTACATCTCCAGAGCCTTCCTTTGTAGTCAGGGGAAACAAACTTCTTCAGTGACTGACTCATTTCACAAAAATAAGCTCATAAGCAAAGTGAGATGACCTGTTCTCTGGAAGTATCAGTATTTCCCCACTAACAGGGGAAACCATCAGTTCATTTGTACACCCACATTTTTAATATCTAAATTTAAGCAGGACATGTTTCTTTCCTCACTGTTGTAGAATCTGCTAGTACTCAGCTAACTGGGCTAAAGATAAAATCTGCCCATCTTTAAATCCTATTTTGACAACTCAATAGAGAACAAAGGGTGGTGTTCACAGTCTATTTTTTTACACACGAACATTCAAAAACTGAACAAATGTGAACTCAGCTCTAAGCCAATGAGTTCATGCAGGAAGACAAATTACTTTCCATTACCATTACCAGGGGACAAAGAAGAGATTAAGATACATATATATTCTTATGTATAGGACATATATCCTTATATATGGGATATATAAGATAATATGCATTTTAACACATCCTTCCAGCATCACAGCATCTAAGGGTTCAGTATAACTTTGGCTATGTGTCAAATCTTGGAATGAGATGGGAAGAGTCCTGGCAGGTGGCAGAGCCTGTTTCTCTGACTGAAATGGTCCCTGACATGGCTGTTTGGATGGGATACCCCTAATCTAACATTAGTTGTCTGAAAATCTGAATGAGCTCCCTCTCTAGTGTGTAAAGAGAAATAGGCACCGCCAGAGGACACTGACACCAATCTAATGCTCATCCATTGTCCGTAGGTGCTTTACAGAGACCCAGGTGTCTGAAGCAAAGAGCAGGAGAGTGGTCAGAGTTTGACCAGAGCCTATGGGGTGGTGGGTGAGTGCTCTTCTGTGGGGCAAGACCTACCCAGGGAGCATAGCAATGAGGACTTCTCTCCCCTGCTAGGGGTCTGGGGCTGTAAAACAGAAAGCTTCTCAGAAAGAGAGGGCAAGGTGGAAGGGGAGGAGGCAGAATAAAAAAAAAGAAAGCTGTTTCAAACAGAACTACACAGAGATTTTGCTACAGAGAACTCATACTCAGCTTAGCTCAACTGATTAGAGCATGGTGCTAATAATGTCAAGGCTGTGTGTTTGATCCCTGTAGGGACCATTCACTTTAGAGTTGGAATAGATGATCCTTGTTGGTCCCTTTCAACTCAGAATATTCTGTAAGTATTCAACACACTTCATTTTTCTTGCCAGCATTTTCCACTGCATTGTCTTTGAGCACCAACAGAGATCAACAGAGAGAACCAATCTTCTTCTGCAGATTCTCATTCAGGATTACTTTAGGAATGATGTCATGTCTCTCTTATTTTACAGAGACTTCCTAAGGTAATGAAACCTATTTCTTTTTTTTTATTCCACTAATATGTCCATTCCAATTCTTAAGCTACAGTTTTTACCGTCTTCTGCTCTCTATACGTTCTCATCCCTTGTTTATTTGTTTCTCTACCAGGGCTTTGCCAGGTCTTAATTACCATTGCTTTAGGACTATTACATAACTCACAAAGTCAGCTTTAGTAACACTCATTCTTATCATGAGAAGATTAATAAGTAAACTCATATCTCAACAGGAATGGGAAGGCACTATTGGCTAATTTCAACCATGTGCTTTGGCACTGCAGCATATAAATAAGCATGGATTTACAGGTCCAGCATCAGGCTTTTCTGACACTTGACTTCTCTTCCTCAGCCCACCATGGAGGCCCTGGGAGTGACCACTATTTTGCTGGTATGCATCTCATGCCTTCTCTTTGCCGCATGGAGAAGCAGATCTCAAAAAGGGAAGGAGCCTCCTGGTCCCACTCCATTCCCTGTTGTTGGTAACCTGTTCCAGATAAACCCATGGAATTTGCCTGAAAGCCTGAAAGCGGTAAGGGATTGTCTTATTCTTTCCTATTTTGTCTTCATGGCGTATAAAACAAACTCCTGTCCCGCTGGTCTCAGCTAAATTCACAAGCTTAATTTGCATTGACCAAATGTTAAATTCAAACAGAAACAAAAGGTTTCCCAGATATATGTGCTTATTAAGTGTATATATTGCAATATTCTATTGTATTTCTAAGTCTATATATTACAAATGTGTGTGTGTGTATATATATATATATATATATATATATATATTATAAGTCTGTCTATACACTTGCAATGACCATAGTGCAATGAGTTCTGTGCTGACCTCACAATTTGTACCACAGCACTACAACTTGCAGTGGATTTGCAATCAAGATTTGCAATCAAGGCACTGATGCTGTTGCAGTATAATCCTCCTGTGCTCAAATCCTCACCATGCTGGCAACACAGCCTCACCCTTTTTGTGGGGAGAACCTGGCTCCATTTTGCTGCCTCTGCTTCCTAGCAAATATGTATGATCTCTTGGGAGTGAAAGTAGCAAGTGCAGAAACTGAAGTAAAAACATTTGGAGGTGAATCATCCATTCCCTCCCCTGACTAATGTCACCTATCTGGGAAAAGTACCCCTTTGAGAGACAGTTTCACTATTTGTGGTCAGAAACCCTTTAGACATTTGCTTCCATATGGTGTATATAACTGATTCAAGAACTCATGTAAACTGTTATCCACTATGCCCTGCACAAGGCATTCTGAAATGTTTGGCCAGCCCTGTGAAGGGCTCTTTTCTTTTCTCAGATTTGGAATGGACACTTACCATTTCCATTCATATTCCCTACTTCTTGTGCGATTCCCTCTTCCCTTGTCTGTAACTCATAATTGAAAGTTCTCTGCACTGCTGTTAATCAATGTCATGTCTCAAGAGTGATGGGACAATGACACATCACTTCACAGACCTCTTTGCCACAAACATCACGTGATTACCATTCATGTTGTCATGTTGCTCTGTGCTTGCCTTTCCTACAGCTCAGTGAGAAGTATGGTCCTGTCTTCACGGTACATTTGGGCCCACAAAAGGTTGTGGTGCTATATGGCTACGATGTTTTAAAAGAAGCTCTGATTGATCAAGGAGATGACTTCAGTGGAAGAGGCATTCTACCACTGATTAAAAAACTCTTCCAAGGCACAGGTACATCCTTGGTAATGCCAGCATACAAAACAGATGCTTTCAGAGCTTCAGAAACACAGCTGAGAGGGCAGTGCAGGGGGGAACGGTAGATTTCATTTACTACTTTTATGCAGAAAAATTAGCAATTAAAGGTCAAAAATCCAGCTCATTACTTGGACCCTTGAGTAAACTTGTCCCCTGCAGAACTGTTTAAAGTCCCAGCATGGCTTCATTGAATGCCTTTTTATTTCCAGCATGCTTCAAGCTCTGGCTAAAATTTTGTTCATTAAATGTGTCTCTAAGATCTTACATTCATTCTGCCATTTCTGAAAATATTCTGAATTTACACACAGCTAAGGAACCAGTAAAAGGAAAGTTCACAGCACAACAAAGATAAAATAATATGGGCTGACCCAGTAAAGGTCACAGTCCAGATTAGGTCATGAGATTATTCATCAAGTCAGTCTCTGGTATGACATTTATAGTATATATTCCATGATTTCATATATATAGTGCAATACCAATGGCATTGTCAATAATGATACGCTCTATGAAGGAGCACATCAGAACATTTGAGTGGTTATGTCAGTGTAAAGGCATTGTGCACAAGACCAAATCTATGTTAATTCTTACTTACTTCTTAAGATAGTTTTTCTTATCCTGGGAATAAAGTCAGTTTTATTCAAGTGCTGTGACAGATGGATCAAATTTGTCACCTTCAGAATTGCAGAGATGTTACAGTCTTGGGCAGATAGCCATTGCAGCGTAACTCCTTAGAGAGATGTCTTTGCATGCTGAGTATTTACAGTGTAGTTCCCATTAAAGGGAAAAAAACCTGTTTCATCATGAAGGTCTATTTTTCCTCCCTGTGTCAGGCATTGTGACCAGCAATGGGGAGACCTGGAAGCAGCTGAGACGATTTGCACTCACCACCCTGCGGGATTTTGGGATGGGGAAAAAGGGCATTGAGGAGCGAATCCAGGAGGAAGCTCATTTTCTGGTGGAGAGGCTCAAGAACACACAAGGTATGATAGGAACTTTGTGCCTGCTGAGACACTGTGCATATCTGCAATGAGACAATGAGGGGTGTAGGGCTGCTTCACAAAATCTATGACCCAAGGAGCGGGTGTATGGCTGCTGTTTCTGCTCCCTGCTTCTGTAGGCAAAGTTATCATCCTGGCAGTGGGTCAATCAAAGGCACTGTGACAGTATGGAGGATAAAAGCAGGAGAGGCTTGGAAAGTGCCTTTTAACCTATTCTGCTTGAGGAACAATACAGGAAGTGGCAAAAGGAATGGCTTTGCCACAGAGCCAAGGGTATGATGGAATTCAGCCATGGAGACAGTGCTGGATGCTGTCAGGTAACCAAGTATGCTCTTCTTCACCTTGTCTCCTGCAACTCTATGTAAACAGATCTTGAAGAAGTAGGTGTCCACAGAATTCATCTGCAGATATGTGGGTCCAGTCCATCTGAACACTAAACAATTTGTCCCAGTATTGGTGAGGCTGTCCAATGGGAACAGGGATATAAGCTGCTTTTGAGGGCAGAGTGTAAGGTTACCCACTTGGTTTCAACCCAGAAATGTGTTTTCTGGTAGTATATAAGTCAGTGTTGCTTCTAAGTGTGTCCCCTGAGGGTGGCACAGCACCAGCCTGGTCCCCAGGCTTCCTTTTCATTGCCAGTCCTCAACGTGTGCCTATTCAAGGGGGGAAAAGCAGATTGATCTAAGAGAATGATTAAGCACCACTGTTTTCCATGAGCCACTAGAAAATCCATCCGGCTTCTAGGATAAACATTCATTTTATAAATCAGAGAAAACATTCTCACCTGCATTGCTTTTATCTTTTGACTGTCACAGTAATACTATATTTCTTATGCCCTTATGCAAGCCTCTAACTCTGGCTCACCTTGTTATATCATCTTCTGTGTATTAAAAGGTTTTACAAGCAAGATACATCCAACCAGAAAGTATAAATCCAGTATTTACCCTCAAAGCAATTAATAAATAGCTATGACTAATGTCTTCTGCATACAGCATTGATATACTCACCACCTGTGAAACATCTGCTGAGTCTTCAGTGACCATGAAGTCACCAGTCAGGCAGAGAATTCGTGCTGTGTCTCCTTGGAATAGTCTGCTACCAAGCTGACATTTTCTCACTCTGGGGTTTTCTTTCAGGATTTTATAACTTTTGGTGTTGTTGCTTCTCATCTTGAAACCTTGAGATGCACCCTATCACTGTCTGTAATTATAACTCTCCTTTCTTTCTTGGGTCTAATCTTGTTTTTTACTTACACCATAATTCTATTCACAGGAGTTACGCAGCTATGCTATCAAAACTGGATTTTGATCACAGGCATTTGAACCCCAAGGAGAGGCTTATATAACTGAGGTTACACTAATAAAGTTAATTAGGAGAGTGCAATAACCTGAAGACATGGTTCAGGCAAAGTCCCCATGGTTTCATTGGGATTTTGTGGGAATGTTCAGGCTGTTTCTAATAAACAGTCTATAAGACAGACAGGCATGTGCTGGCTGAAGAGGAACGAAGGCACTCAGACCAGTGCTCTGCTGAGAACAAGACAAAAGAGATACTTAACTCATTATAAGAGTGAAATTAGTTCACTTCAAGAAGAGAAGAATAAATTGGATAAGCCCTTCACTGTCCTTTGAAACGAGTGCAAAATTCTGGATCTCTAGAGAATGTGAAACTACCCTGTAGCGTCAGAGGACGGGATGATCCATGAAATACTGAAAGCAAGACACCATTTTTTTGTGGTTGTTGCAGAGCGACCCATCAACCCTGGCAGTTTCCTAATCCATGCTGTTTCCAACATCATCTGCTCCATCGTCTTTGGGGATCGGTTTGACTATGAGGATAAGAAATTTCTAACTTTAATTGATTGGATAGATGAAAACAACAGGCTCCAGTCCCATTTGTCAGTACAGGTGTGTGTGGTTTTATTTAATACATTTAATATTTTATTTAATATAATATTTTATTAAGGAATATTTATTAATGTTATTAGTTTTTAATTGCAGTGGGCTTTCCTAAATTTGAAAAAAATGTTGGAAGTGAAAAAGGCAATTAAACAAATTCCTGCTGTTTTTTTTTCCTTACCTTACGGAATTGCCATTGTATGTCCAAAGGCTATCATTGCAAAAGTTGCTCAAATCTTTGAATGCAGTGAAACCATAAAGTAAATGGCAATAAAATCCTGAGTAAGAAAGACCCACTGTTCCAAAACAGTTTAACTGCCTCATTTTCATAGTTCCAATCAGGGAAAGATTTTATTTTATCCACGTTAATCAGAATGTGCTTTTTCATCCCTTTATTTTTACAGCTATATAATTTCTTCCCAAGTGTCATGGATTATTTACCTGGACCTCATCAAAGACTCATAAAAAATTTTGAAAAAGTTGATCAATTTACAACAGATATCATAATTGAACACCAGAAAACCCTGGATCCCACTTGCCCTCGAGATTTTATTGATGCTTTTCTTAATAAAATGGAACAGGTACTGTAAAAGTAGGGATTTATCGGATTATATGGAAATCACTGCTTGAATCACATCTCTTCTTTTGATTTGTGATGGGGCATTGGGTTTTTGCAAATACAGAGGGGAACTTGCTCTTCTTGACACATTCTTCATTTTATGCTCTCCATTTTCTTATCAAGGATTTTTAAACACAGAATTAAGAGCATGAACCAAAGTGATGAAAGCTGAAGACCAATCTGGTTAATATAATTCAATGCTCCTTCCATATTAAAAAAGGTTCATTCAGTAAACCTACCATAAATGCTGGTGTCTTGGAGAGTGAGTGTCATATTTTTGAAAGAACATTAGATGTGTTCATAAACCTACATTTTGGGTACAGGATTTTTCTGTTCAGGCAAACTTACTGGCTTTGTCATTCAAAACCTTCTACCAAATCTTCCTGCAGGAGAAAGGGAATGATGACACAAAATTCACCGTTGAGACCTTGAGCAGAACCACGCTCGACTTGTTCCTTGCAGGAACGGGGACCACAAGTATCACACTGAGATTTGCAATTCTGATTCTCCTTAAATATCCAGAGATAGTAGGTAATGGATATAAATAGTTTAAAACTTTTTAATAGGTTGTGGGATCAGTTTGGACAATTCCTGTTACTACCACATGTGGCAATAGTCCCCTGGCTATAGTCCCACTGGTTTGTGCAGTGTGGAAATGTGTCTTAGTTGTCTTCACAGGAAGCAGATGTTAATACTAAGTATATTCATATATTCCTGGCATGCTAAAAGCAAATCTTGTTGTAGATATGGAGAGAAGTTTACGCAAACAGATGGGGGACTTGTTCATTCAACATTTACTGATTTCTTAACAGAGAAAATGCAGAAGGAGATTGATTCCGTGGTTGGCCGAGACCGAAGCCCCCGCATGTCGGATCGGAGCCAGATGCCCTTTACAGATGCTGTGATCCACGAAATCCAGAGATACATTGATTTCCTTCCTCTTAATGTCCCACATTCTGTAATCAGAGACACCAAGTTCAAGGACTATTTTATCCCCAAGGTCTGTTCCACTGTGTCTGAGAAAGGTTGAAATCTCTTGAAAAAAATGATGAGTTTTGTTCTTTGTATTTTATTTATTTTCAAAAACATTGAAATGTAATTCTGATTTTTTTTTTTTTTTTGGATGGGGACTCGGGAAGTTATTGAGTCCAACCCCTTGTATTAGAAAAAAAAGAAAATACTTTTTCATCCTCTGTATGAAGAGGATTCTATTTCTATTTTTTTTTCACATCAATGTAAGCTGTAATATATTTGGAAGCAATATTAAATACGCTAAACAGACCCACTATTAAAATTCACTAAAAAAAAAAATCTTTGCCATACCACTGGCATATATTCGCACATATTAAACGTTCATTTAAAACTGGTTAAACTTTGACTACACTTCTGTTTAGCTCTGGGAACTTCTTAGTGCCTCCTTGCTTTAACATATCTCCATTGTACCTTTCTTTTTTGTTGATTCAGGACACTCTGATATTCCCCATGCTGAGTTCTGTCCTGCATGATAGCAAGGAATTTCCAAATCCAGAAAAATTCGACCCAGGACATTTCTTGAATACAAATGGTACCTTTAAGAAGAGTGACTACTTCTTGCCATTTTCTACAGGTAAGACCTCTTGCTATTTCAGATCCTAGTCCATCCTCTCCTGAAATCTCTCTGAAGATTTCATGGCTCCATCATCACTGTTTGTACAGTGATGTCAGGTGACATCTGCTAAAATCACTTCTGGGCAGCTCTAACCCCTGCACTAGAGTTTCAGTTGACTTCTTTTTTTTAGCAAACATAAAACCTCCTCCAATGCCTTCTACAAGATGTGTATAAAGTGGGACTCAGCCATGCAACTTGTATCTCAAACTTACCATCAAACAGCAGCAGAATGTGAGCAACCAGAGCCTTCAAACTGCCTTCACACACAGCGCTCTCGTCGTTCTAGATCTTTAGTACCCAGTTTAATTCATGCTTCCCCAAAACGCTGCAGTGCTGCCAGTGCATTCTGAGATGTCTGAACTTTCATGGAACAGTAGCTAAAATCAATCATCAGCAAAATACTCCACAGTCAACTCTTTTTTTTTTTGCTTGTAGGAAAACGTGTCTGTGCAGGAGAAGGTCTGGCCCGCATGGAGATATTCATATTTTTAACATCCATCCTGCAGAACTTTACTTTGAAGCCTACTATGGATCCCAAAGACATTGACATTCGCCCAATAATAACCACTCTGGCAAGTATGCCCCGAAAGTATGAGGTCTGTTTTGTTCCACGTTAGCCAAGTGAAGACAGTTTGCAGCTCCCCAACTCATGAATGCTCTGATTGAATGACAGATTCCCCAGTCTGTTGAGAATGAAACACTCAGACCATTTGGTAGATACTTTATGGAGAGAAGAGTGCTTAGAAAAGAGAATTGTATGGTGCTTTATAATCACCACAGGCAGCTCTTAACAGAGTAGGCAATCCACAGGGAAGGGCACAGCTCCCTGTGCAAAATTACAGATTCATCTCTGCATCTACCTCACCCAGCTCTGTTTCCTGGCTCCTGACACGCCAGGTTATCTGCACTAGCTCTCTGAGAGCCCTGCTACTGTCTCTATCACCTCAGGGCTTCCAGCAGGAACAGATGCTTGTACTCTAGGGCTTTTACAAACTGCTTGAAGTACCTCTCTCTGTATTTTCAGTTTGTTTGTAATCTATTTGTAAAGGCAAACATAAAACACTGAGGGGTTGGTTTTTTTGTTAGATAATGATAATCTATTGCATTCTTTCCCCAATACTTACTGTCTACTGTGGTGGGAATAGTTTATCAATGACTGGGCAGATGGGTCATCCTCTGTGTGATTACAATGATGGTATGTGAAATTACAATTTATACTGCAAAATAAAGAAGTAGTATACTGAATTGTTTTTTTTTCTGAGATCCCAGAACATCTTTTAGTGAAAAAACAGTGTCCACAAAGCTTATACTCCAAAATCTCTTTCAAGTCCTGTACACATCTGACTGCTCCATTTTACTCACTTATATGAAATGTACGATGGCTCAAAGAATGAGCTGGCTAATGACCTATAAACATCCATTCCAAATATGGGATAAAGCTGCACTGACCCTATGGGACCTATCTGAACCTCAGCTGTGGTTACAGAGTTGTTCATCGGGGAAAAAAAAGACAAATTAAATAATACCAGGATCACCCCCAGTGCCTTTTCCTAGATTAATGCCAGCTTGCATCTTCCCACTATTTTATGAAGTACATAAAGATCACTACAGCAATGTTACAATCAGGAAAAAAAAAAAATCGTAAATAGAGTTTATATGACTTGCCAAGCATGTAGGTACAGATCAAAGGCTGGCATTTCCTGTCTTGATCGCATTCCCATCCATGTATATATATAGTAATTACAGTGAAGACAGAGTGCTGAATCTGTACTATGTGGGGAAAGACAGAACTCCAGTATTACCACAATGCCATTAACTGTTTATGTGAAACAGACAGAACTTGCTTATTTTCAAAGATTAATAAGCCAGATATACTATGTGTTACTGGCATAGCATTGCAAAGGCAAAAAGCCACAAATGTCACAGAATCACAGAAATAAGTCCTCTCACCACATAAAAAGAAGAAAGCACTGTACTTCCTCTTTAGCTGTGCCATGACTAAAATAGCAACAACAAATGAGGGAGAAGCTTTCTTGTTCCAGTTATTTTCCCTCCATGCTGGAAAGTCAAGGAGGCAGGCAGTGCAGATCAGCAAAAAAGCTTTAGCACCTGGAGACTCCACCATGGTATGAAGTGGGCTTTGGGATTAGAGGAGGGCTAAAGCCACGTGCCCTGATTCTGAAGACTGTGGATATTTCCTCAAAGTACTGCTCTAAAATAAACTTGAATGACTTCAGAATAACTTGTTAGAGCAACTGGGCAGAACTGTCTTAAGATGCTGGGAAAAAAAAAAAATATTCTCCCTGGAACTGAACTCTTCAGCTTCTGCTAAAAGAGCTGTATTTGCTAGGCTGACTTTCATCCCCTTGTATGCAGTTGCAGTCCAAGCCATCAAGAGCTGCTCCAGCTAAAACGTGGTTTGCAGACCATTTTGATGACACATTTTGCCCCTGGACTCTCATCCATCAGCCCTCCCTTTTCTGTTTTCCTCTTGTTCCTTCCCTTAAGAACCCACTGTTTTCTTACTCCATCTTCCACCAGAAAATGCTGCAAAGGAGGAACTGTGAGATTTAATCTCCTTCTATACCTCCTCTGGAATTTCTCAGGGATTCTCCAGGTGAAACACCTGAGCAGTAACCAAGTCATGGCTTTGCTTTTGGACTTACTATACATTTCCCCAGTACCATGCTGTTCACACGCATCAATGTCTCTTCTATGGTGCTACTCTCCAAGGACCTGCCATCCTTGACATGATTTGGATTCTACCAGTGACACAGAGGTCCCTCAGGCAGGGAGGGTAACAGTTACTCAGAGACACAACTGGGGACATAGCTGTCAGCTCTTAGCCTAACCAGGATGCCACTGTCACACAGTTCTCCAGCCAGCCAGGAAGTCCATCTCTAAAATTTCCTCTCAAAATGAAAGTATATTGTGGGACAAGCCCCTTCTCTCATTTTTGCTTCCTGGAGGTGGAATTGTTTTAGGGTCGGGGTGAGATAACCTATAGTCTTAGGACATCTGGAATGTAGCCAAGAGTATTACAAAGAGATAAGAGAGGGTCTTGAGGCAGGAAGCAGAGCCTAGTCCATGACTAGGCATTTCCTATCTCCAAGGAGGCCTAGCAGCGGGCTCTGCAACTGCAACAGTCCATACTGTGCCTTTTGCCTTTCCTGTGGGATCTGTGGTTTTCCCTGCTAGCATGGTGTCCCCCTGCAGTCCTGCCAGCTAACACTGTGAGCACAGAAATGCTATTTCTATTTCAAACCCAGGATTTTCAAAGTGACAGTGAAGGCTCTCAAAAGTCATCTGCTTCACACTTTTTAAAGAGCACTAGAGAAAAGTGTCCATCCTGACTAATCAGTGGCTGTACACAGCCTGACAGCATGATGATCTTTATCACACTGGCACCCAACTAGACATTCCTTTAAACACTCGAAGTTTGAAACACTTCCTTCCTACATATCAGTACTTGTACTGTCTTCAACTGTAACTCACTCAAAAGCAAGCTTGAATTACTTAAGGTCAATAGGTACAGAAAAAAATATCCTTGGAGCAGGAGGAATACCTGTTCAGTACAAAAGGCTCTGTCAAATCAGCAATTTGGAACATTGTTAACCTAGTAGAGAAGCAGATTTTTGTGCTAGGCATGACACTTCAAAAACTACTACAATCAAAATTCACCAGTAAAGTAGAGAAAGGGTCTGCTAAGTTAACTGAGCATGTGAAAAAGTAATGTCTTGAAACTCCAACAGAGGTCCAGACAGTTGAAGAATATAATTGCAGGAATACTTGATGCAGAGTTTAAAACATGTTCTCTTCTATCATCCCAAGTAGCTTGAAGGAGTTGGTCTTTATTAACAGACCCCTTTGAAAAAATAAAAAAACCCCAGCTTCTGTAATCTTTCCAACAGAACTTGAGATTCCAGAGAAATAAATGCAGCAAGTTTATTGTAAATTTGTTATTAGTCTCTCTATTTCAAACAGATAAAAGGGGATACCAAAAGGAAGTGTTTTCAACACCCCACCCATTAAGTCCAAAGGTCCACGTATCTTCCCAACACAGAGCTGACGGAAAAACTGAAGTTTAGATCCTGCCGCTACTAAGGGAGAATGTCTTTACAGATCATGGAAGATGTTCCCTAGACCGAGTATTTCATGTGGAACACAGGACTACCACACATATAGCCAATATCGACATGAGTTAAGGACAAGCTTCTACTTCTCACTGCAGAACTGAGGCAACAGCACCCCTCGAGAAGAGGAAAATATTATTCAGCCTTAAGCCTGAATACAGCCTACTGTATTCAATACCTGGAAAAAGTTCCCAGTCTCCATGTTAGCTGTAACCAAATCCTTGTCAACATACAGAATTGCTGTTGTGCAAAACCAGAGATCAGTCTGATTCACTGCCCAACTCCAGCTTACAGACTGTTGTAATTTCATCGTTTCTCCAGTTTTTTGTACTTGGCTTCTGCAGAAGGAAAAACAGCATTTTAGTACTGGGTAGGTAAAAGCTTTGCATCCTGTAAGCTAATTTACTGTATCATTTAAGATCCTTTTTTTTAAAATGCATTTAGGCAAATATAATTGTAAAAAATAATTTTTTTTTTAAGAACTCAGTGCTTAAGTCATACAATTATATTAATTTAAGCCAAGAAGGCCTGGGTGCCTGGTGGAATATTATGAATCCCTCAATTTGCAAGGTTAAACATCAGTCTTTAAAACATAAGTCAGTGCATACCATAAAAAAGAAATCAAGCCTCACTAATAAGCATTAGTTTAACAACACCTGTACTAGTCCATCGTACTATAACTCATTACATGAATCCTTTCCCAATGCTTATCACTTCACTTACAATGTTTGTGCTCAAAAGAGCACAGGCAACTCTGCAGCTCAGATTTGTTAAACAAAACAGAGTTTACTTTCTTTCTTTCTTTTTAAACCCCCTTCCAAGGCACTATCCTGCTAGGTCTTAACAGTGGAGGACGACAGTTACCAAGTTTTTTGGAATATGCATCCAGTTTATAAGCTGCCTGCTCCAGAGCTGCAACCTGTTCCTCAATTAGGTTTATCTGTTCCAGGTATGGCTGAAGATCAGCATCTTAAAAAAACATAAAAAATTTATCTGTCAGTTCTCAGTAATACACTTCCAAGAAACAGTTCACGCTTAAAACACAAGAACTTCATATCACATTCTTCAGATAAGACAGTTCAAATGGTCCCCTCTCCTGCCCCAAAATTAAGCGGGGAGTCTGACAGCCACGTTCCAGGAAAATACGAAACGTTTAAGAGTGCTGTGTAGTCTCTAACACAAGTAACAAGAGAATATGAATTAAAAGAAGTGTCATTCCTATCAGACCCAAAATCTGGGGTAAACCAGGACACAAATTCAGATGTATTTTCTCTTACAGTAGTCTACAGAGTCTAAAGATGTTAAGAAATATACAAGACTGGCATTACATAGCAGCACATCTGTATCAGTGACTTTTCTTTCCTTCAGCACTAATGGAGTGTGAATCTTCTGACTCTAAGATGCTTTATTTACCAACCAAGTGCACCATTCATTACATGCCTACCTTATTTGGTGTACTTACATTTTTGGTTTAAATCCTTCAGATTTCTACTGATGTTTATAGCAATATCTTTCATTTCTAAGTACTTCAAGCTAGTCAGCTTATTCATGTTTTCCAAGAGCTTGTAGTCTTCACTGGTGGCTTAAAAAATAATAAAGTTTATTTTAATTAAAAGTGATGTGATTTGAATTGCATGCAGACTCTTGAAGAGGACAAGAGATTTCAAACCAACAGCCAAATGAAACACAACAGTTTAGATGGCAAGACAGGTTATTAGTGTATGCTCTACAAAAAATGACATTTTCTCAATTGCAAAAATCAACTGCACTGATGAACACAGTTCTAAACATTTTTTGAGAAAAAAAGTCCTCATATTTCTACTCTTAATTCTGTCAGTTGGATACTTATGTTTACAAAGCTGATAGCACAAATCCAGACTGGCAATCTGTACCATAAATCCTTCATGTCTGTGAAAATCAGTAGTGCTGTGGAATGCTTTCAAAATTAGAGCCTATGCAAAGCATTAACTTGGTGAGCAGTTTACTTTGCTCCAGTTAATTTTGCACAGTAGTTTATTCTAAAGCATAAATGTTGGAAAATGTGTATGATCCTTGCTCTCAGGGAAAAAATAACTCCACTCTCTGTAGCGCATCCATCCTACTCTCTCTTAACCTAGACCAGTTTTGTTAGATTGATTTTTCACATACAATCGTCTTCAAGACAGAAAAGAATTATTTTTAAGCTGCTGCTATCACACTGAATTGTTCTGAAAAATACTTGTGCTATTCTGGGACGTCATTAAATTAATATAACTGTGTTGTTAGCAGCCTAGCAACGTGCCAAATCTGGACCGTCAGTCTTACCAAATGTGATCTAAATAGCTACAGTTTAGACAAGCTATGCAACAAAGATTTTCAAAGATTTCTTTGAAACAAAATGAAAAGAAATAAGAACTTGCAGGTCAGTATTGCAGTGCCTTACCTGTCAGTTCACCTGTCAAGTAAGTGGCCATTTTGCTGAACATGTCTTTGCAGAGTTCATTGATGTCTGCCTCCGCTGGCTCTTTAGCTTCCTCTGCAGTTTCAATAGCAGGATCCTCTACTCAGGGGAAAGACATTACACGGTTAAGCAAGTCCAGAAACACAACAGAAAGATTAAATGGTCCCATTTTTCCCCCTTCAAGCCACCTACAGCTACTTTCCATGTAAGTTGCCTTCTTTACACTAAGGGGTAACAAACCATGGCTGCTTCTTTGAAGTAGCACCAACATTATTTCCAAATAATACTTCAGGGAGCATTCAAGAGACGGGCACCTGGCCTGACACCACTGACAAGTATTAGCCCCCTCCTGTGCTTAGACAGCAAAACAATTTGGGGAGAACTTCTGAGTGGCTGTGCACGGTGCTGCTGTTTGTTTTTAGTCACTAACTCGGAACAGAAGCACAGCTGCCCCCAGTCCGCTTCATACGGGCTACAACAGATCCCCACCTGCAGGAAGCGGAATCGCCGCTTCTCTTCTCCAAACCCGTTTCTACCACAACCTGCCCTTGTTCGGCCCCTCCCCGGAGCAGTCCGGCACATCTTCCCCAACCCGACAGGCCGCTCTTTCCCCCGTCGGCAGCGTTTGCCGGCTCGCACACGACGGCTGCCCCAGGCCCGCGGCTCCCTCCGACCGACGCGGCGGCGCGGGCAGGACCCGGACG